>VXBO01006781.1:1401-20822 GCA_013400135.1 Rhinoptilus africanus
AAACCCGCCTGGACGCGTTCCTGTGCAACCTGCTCTAAGGTGGCCCTGCTCTGGCAGGGGGGTTGGACTAGATGATCTCCAGAGGTTCCTTCCAACCCTGTGATTATATGATTCTATGATTATTCAGAGCTCAGGCAGGAAACAGCAAGCTGATGACCAATCTTGGCACTGCATCGTTCTTCAAATGCTCCTTCTACCTTAGCTGTCAGCTTAACTTTCTTTGTTGATGGCTGTAGGTATGGAGATCATGGTGTCTTCTGGCTTTAGTCAAACAGTGGGACAGTAGCCATTTTAGTATCTTTGGTAATCTTTTGCCCTAAGCAACGGTTTTGATTATGCTTTGATTCAGTCTTACGCTTCTTCCTGTAATAAATATGTCTGTTTTTCTTAAATCTCTTTGAAAGTAAGTTATATGCTGATGTTTCTGAATGCGTGTGTACTGAAACCCACTGAATAATGTAATGAGATAAAGGAAAGCAAATAGGGCATTTGTAAATCTTTGCCAATACAGCGAAAGGAAAATAGAGCGTAGAGAGCATAATCTGCTAAGCATGACAAGGAAAAAAGCAGGCAATTAGAATGAAGTGTTATATTTTCTGTAATGTGTGTGCATCCATATGGAGACTGGGTATGTGTATATGTTCACATATAGCAATAAACATACATACAAATGCAAACATATATACTAATGCACACACGATGAATTTCTAATTAAGATGAGAACAACATTCAAGCCTAGACTCAAAAGTTATCAGAGGCCTTGCAGAGATTCCCCCCGGAGTTTCTGAGAGCTGGGTTTAGTAGCCAGTAATTTCCAATTTCTTAGATAATGTGTAGGACCATGGTGCTGATTAGCCCTTAAATCACACTCTCCCTGGAAAAATAAAGCCTTTAATTTCTTTAATGGTTAAAAACATGTCTCTGCTTTTCTCTTTTTCACCTTCAGAAGCTCTTGGTTAATTGCAATCTGGCCTCAATATTTATTTTTGGGTGCTGGGGATAAGCAAGGGTAGCCCTGCTGAAGTAAAATGCAACAGGGTCTCATATTTGGGGAATTGCTTTCTCTAGTGGAGAACTGATACATCATTTTAATTCCTACATTTTTAAAGTGATGCCTGGGGTTTTTAATCTTGAGTCTCCCTTTGACATTAATGGGAGTCGTGTTGCTGAAATGAGCACGTGATGCTTTGATAATTGAAAGGGACCACATAAGATAGAATCATATGCATTGGAGAGGTAAAATACCTGTTCCACTAGGAGATCCTGACAGTTTTCCTTCTAACTCAGGAAATGAAGATATTTACAGCTCATTTATTAATGTATTGTTCAGCCCATCTGTAAATGGATCAGAATAGCTGCCTTCACTCTGTTCACTGGAAGAGTTTTGCACAGGATAAATAGACTTTATCAAGTGGAAATGTCCCCTTCCCTAATCTCATCCCATCATGTGTTATTCTTTTTGTGACCCATGAGTAATCCCTCTCACTCCACCTATTTTACACATTTTTGGATATTTTCAGAACATTACCCTACTTTCTTTTAGGCCCTGTTTAACTGATTTATACAAATTCAGTTATTTTAATCTGTTGACTTCATAAGTCAAGCCTTAAAGACCCCACAGGGATTTTGTCTATTTTTTTTTTTTCCCTGAATTCCCTGGGCTCTTGAGGTCTTTTACAGATACAACAAGGAAAACTTTTAGCATTACTGATGAGGAATCAATTAAAAATGCAGTGTGAAGGTGTCTCACAGATGATCTGAAGACCATGTTGGAGAACAGAGGTATTTATTCCCTCTTTTTATGAACACCATATGATCAGTGGAAGAAGTGCGCACACCCCTCTTCGAGAAATTGATTTGTCATCTCCAATTAGCATTTCAGAAAGTGACATCAAAGATTTTTGGAGATAATAAGTTCTTTGACCCCTTTGGAGTCCATTACAATATATAGTGCAAGAAAGAAGGAACTGAGAATCAAGATCTTGTGGTTTAAATATTGCTTATGTTGTCTGTTGTTTTATCAGTTTATTCTATTCTCACCCTGTCTAATGTAAGGGCATGACAATTTCTCATCAGTAACACAAAACATCATTATATATATTTACTCTCCCTATTCATCCTCTAAAAAAATCTTGTACATATTTAAGTGGCAAGAAGGAAGACAAATGAACATAATATACCCTTTTACGATTTGTACAAGGCAAAACAAAAAGAATTTACTGCAGCAACGTTTCTGCAGTTCACTGTGTAGAAAACACAACAGGGACTTCAGAAAAGAAAATGAAAAACCAATCAAAATTTAAGCATGTATTTTTAAAGCATAGCAAAAATATCTAAGGAAATTAATTGNTCTCTTAAGTACCAGCAATCTACCAGGAGGCCACATTATGATCCTGAAAATCCCCCAGATTTCACCCTGGTGTCATTAGCACCTGCCTGAACTTGCAGTGACTCTGAGAGGTGTGTGGGCATTCTCACCTCTGTTGATTTCTGCATGTTAACCATGGGTGTCTTCTTTAACAGCAAAATATAATCAACTGATACAAATACAAAATACAATTCAACTGATATTGGAATAATCCAGCTCCAGATTTCAGGAAGAATACAGAGCAGGGTGTACTTGCCAAAAAAAAAAAAAAANGTGCAAGAAAGAAGGAACTGAGAATCAAGATCTTGTGGTTTAAATATTGCTTATGTTGTCTGTTGTTTTATCAGTTTATTCTATTCTCACCCTGTCTAATGTAAGGGCATGACAATTTCTCATCAGTAACACAAAACATCATTATATATATTTACTCTCCCTATTCATCCTCTAAAAAAATCTTGTACATATTTAAGTGGCAAGAAGGAAGACAAATGAACATAATATACCCTTTTACGATTTGTACAAGGCAAAACAAAAAGAATTTACTGCAGCAACGTTTCTGCAGTTCACTGTGTAGAAAACACAACAGGGACTTCAGAAAAGAAAATGAAAAACCAATCAAAATTTAAGCATGTATTTTTAAAGCATAGCAAAAATATCTAAGGAAATTAATTGGGTAAACTAGTCATTAAAGCACAGTTGAGGTTGCTACCACAAATCATTTAAACATCAAAAGCAAAACTTCCAGTCTTTTAATGTTAATTTTCTCCTGCACCCTGTGAAGAGTATTTTCTGGTTGCTGCTTTATCACATTTGCATCAAAAGGCCATGGAGGTATCTAAAGCATCCTGGCAATGGAAGCTGAAATGGAGACATTTTGCATTAAAAATGAGAATTTTCATATGCTTAATCCAGGTAATTATTAAGCAGTCAAACAGTCCTCTGAATCTGATGGGAACATACATTCCTGCTTTACANTTCCCTTTTTTTTTTTTTTGGTTCAAAACTTCATCTCCTTTTTCCTTTGCAAATATCCTACCCAGTAAATTACAGGATACAATGGCCGGTGAGATAGGTGGGTGACAGAACACCTTTTTCTAGCCTGAGATTGAGCTTCTTTTCAAATGAGAAAGCAAGTCACAAATCCAGGGTGAGGGGAATGTGTTTTCCATTCCTGAATGTTTGATTACACAGTTAGGAAAGGGAGCTATTTCCCTCTGGATATGTAAATATAAATAAGCAGAAAAATGTACTCCTGTGTGCCAGAAGTGCAGGGAGTTTACAAAGTCTAACATAAAATTCCTTACCCTTAAAAGAAATTGAAGCACAAGCACCCTACCTGGCATAGTATTGTAGACATCAGTCTCCATCCCCAAGCTCCATCTTGCAGTTCTTCTTTGATGCCACAATTTCTACTTTCCTGGCTGAACAGTAGCCCACTTTCAGTAAGACAGGCAGGGAGCTTCATGGGAAATATTGTCAATGGTATAAGATTGGAACTTCAGTAGGTCTTTAATGACCAATCTACGCTACAAAAGTGTCTCTACAACTCTGTTCTCCTGTACCATTTGAATTAGAGAACCCTACTCAGTTTAGTGTCAGTTCCTGCATGGGCAGAAGTACTTAAATTCACATAGATAATGGTAAGTGTTTCCTGTTATCTAATCTGAAGAAACACTCCAATCTCCATGCAAGTGCTTAGGGATGCCCTAGGTGCCTCACATCACTTTCTTCCATTGCATCAATCAACATTGTAAGCACCCAGTCTCTTATTCACTGTATGGTGACTTAGGTGTTTGGAACCACCTCTTTGTAGTCAGACAAACATATAATATGTTTATTATGGGCGGAATATCCATAGTAAAACACTGGAACAGTTTATGGAAGTTTTAGACTAAATAACTGGGCACAGGGAGATGGGAAGACAGAGGCAGAGTTGTGGTTAAACCTCAGCCATTATTATACCCCGTTCTCCCTGACGTAAACATTAGTGAGAACAAAAGTAGTTCGGGTACCACAATGACAGAACATGTAATCCTTAGACTATATAATACTGTTCTTTTATAGCTGTGTCAATGCAATTTTCTTCTGGTGATGTTTCAAAGCTTGCACAGTAAATATGAGGCTCTGAACACCTCCAATATTGAAGCTTTAGCTCAGTAAAAATAATAGCATGAAAACATCAAGCCCATTCTCTTGAGTTTTCATGGTCTATTTCTTTGCTTGCAGCAAAGTTGGGTAAAAGTATTTACCTCTTAAATGTTTACCCAATATAGTATAGAGTGTTGACCTTAAATGGTCTTTACAGCTCATCGACCATAAAACTAAAATTATGAATGAGCAATTTTTATTCCTACAGAGCCAATGACTATAGCAAACTGGTTTTTTTCCTGTTCTTATCCTAAGAATACAAGTAATATCATCTTGCAAAATTACTATTATTCACAGATGTCAATGGTCACTTTTTTACTTAACTGTAAGGCCAAAGGCATCGATACTGGTAGACAGGAGGAAAAACTGAAGTTATTAGACAATGTCTTCTTGTACTCACTGCTAGAGTCAGTGACAAGACCTAGATTCTTCTGACAAGGAAACACAGAACTTGCCGCAGTCAGATAGACCAGACCATTTAGGCAGTGACCAAAAGAGACTATTGACAAAGAAGACCTAAGTTTACAGTTCATATCAAGCTGTTAAATGCAAAGCAGAAAACTCTCCCTTGGAGTCGTGCAATAACTCATTTCTCAGCTAAATCTCGGCTTTGTGTTTAACACTGTATCAAATAAGCATTAAGAGAATCCATTTGTGGGCTCAAAGAAAGCAGTTCCTGTGAACAGCTTTTTTCCCCTTCCTTACCCTCACAAGAAGTTAACTTATTTACAGAGCCAAACTGCCCTGGGCAACATTTCAAGTCTAACAGCATTTTCTCTGCTGTGTTGTTTGATTGTTCCCACACTCCACCTAAGCCGCTTCCAGATTCGTATGCAGCACATTCTTTACAAACTCGGCATTGCTGAATTCTTCAACAACCATGTGCCTGCAATGCATTTCACACCAAATGGGCAGACATTGCTTCACCTTTTTGCTAACAGGCTGTATACGCAAGGTTTACCTTTTTTCTCTCCTTCCATGTTAAACTCTGGACTAGAATATTGTCCACCCAATAAATCGTGGAGAAACATTGGGACAGGGACTGCAGACCATGGATGACCCATGACAGGGCAGGGACACCCTTGAGGGACTGCAACCATGGGTCACTCCTCTATTCTGTCAAGAAATGCACGTTTTCTAATATATCTGACTTTACAATTTTTCTTTCTCTTCTTAGGAAAGGACTTTCAAGTGCCTTTCCAGAAAAGTCAGTCATTTCTAATAACCATATATATCCACATACATATATTTCCTAAGTTAACAAAAATAATATATATATACTATATTCACACAATGTGATGTTGCTCTGCTTACGGTTTGTGATGAGAATCTATTAGAAAGAGAAAAACTACAGTGCACTTGAAAAGCCTTTTTTCCCCTCTTTCATGGCTGGTGCTTTGATCTTCTCTTCTCATGTTTCTGGGGGTTTTGTTTAGTTTTGTTTTGTTATGCTTTGTTTTCCCTTCCCCTTTCAACCTGAGGCATGAGTGATGAATACTGATGTAAGAGAGTTTGGTCCGATTCAGAAATCCAGAACACTGACATACAAACCTGTCCAAGTTGTTTATGGTTTGTAGGTCAGGAAATCTGTCTAAGATATTTAATTATTTTGTGAGACAAGTTATGCTTTCAGTCAGTGGATAGCAAGTTAAAAAACTTCTGCAATGCTCCCAGTTTTAATACAAGTTGCTGTGAGACTTCATGCAAGCAGCTTTTCCTGATATTGTTGAAATGTATTTATGTTTTGACAAAAATATTAACAAATACAACTTTAAAAGGATTAAAACCTTTCTCATATTAATAGTTCAGCTGAACTGATGCTAATTCAGTGTAGTTTCTTCTGAAATAGTTAACTTTACATATTTGCCTGTATAGATAGATACAATAAAGTAACTGAAGAATCTGTTCATTTTTAGAGATTACCCTGTCAAAATGAGAATACTGAAGAATCTTGCAGAACAACTTTGTTTATGAAAATGTATTGCATTTGGGAAGTCATCTTAAACCACATTCAGGTTAAAATTCCATGTTCTTGCTGAAGCAACTTTAAGGTTCACCTGAGATATTAATAGGGCATTGAGGCTATAGAGACTAAACTGACAGGATATGTCTGCAACACATTGCTCTGTTGTGTGTTATTTAAATTGGGAGATTGCTTGCCTGTAAAAAAGCTGCTGATTATAAAAGAAACAACACGGCAAATGCTTCAGGACATTAAAAATCAAGTAAAAAAAGATATCATACTGAGCTCCTCACTTCCAGATTGTAAGAAAATTGGGTAAACTATTCACCGTGACTAATTTATTCAAAAGTCGCCCCTTCTTGGGCTCATGAATTTATATTCAAACAGATTTGTATTTCTACATATTTGTTAGTCAATGTCACAATTACAGGAATAGCTGTACTTTTAATCCATTTTTTGGACTTTCTCTTTTCACACTCTTCAAGTCTTATATTGTGCATGTGGCTTTCAGACGATATGAGTTACATGGAGATACTGCCATGAGGTAGTGACGATGGGTCTTTATAGGATTACTTGTTCATAGCTGTCCTTGTGTATACTAATACTCTGAAGTAAATGCAAAATGTAGGTAACATTATCGGGCTGTATACTAAATTGCCTTACAGTAATTTGTTCAGGGAGGCACAGTTTAAGAAAAGAATCACCGAGTTCTCACTTTCAGATTAGGTTTTGGCTATAAGATGTGGCTCATCTTCTATAATTTACTGACTTAACTTAATGAATCAAGGTCCATGCAACTCTCTTTTTTAAGAACTAACACGCATAGGATGAACTAAAGTATCCTGTGATAGGTAGTATATTCTTTTAAAGTAGGATAAAAGCTTCATATGGAAATCATTGAAGTATTTCACACTGTGCACACATGTGCATTATTAATGTTAGATCTCAAAGCCAGGGCAGATTGATGGGAGAACCTCAGGAGCTAACGTAGCTGGACCCAAAGCAATTCCAGTTCAGAGGATGGGTGGCCTGATTTATGCAAGGTTCAACAACAGATAAAATGAGCTATTTCTCAAAACAGATTCAATAACTCAGGTGGCACATTATAGTAAAGTGGCTTTATGACTGTTAGACCAGAAGTTACTTGAATCTGATGTACTCTAAGCACAGATAAAACTTCTTTCAGTTTCCTCTATTGTACCCATAAAATAACCCTTAATATGGCCTCCCTGATCCTACATTCTTACAGCTTGGTGTTGTGGTTGGAGTCTCACAAAGCATTTCCAATTATTTCTTTAAAACTCGACTTTCCTTAGTGTCTTTCCTGACAGTTTAGATATTAAATTAACTCATTGAAAACATATTAAAAAAATCAAAATAAGCAGGTCATAACATAATATTTATAAATTAGTAGAAGAAACTTTGTATTTGTCATACTCAGAGTTACTGGATGAGTAGTTTAAGTAAATACACTGCAGCCCATGGAGAGCTCATGCATTATTGCCAACCATTACTGTGTAAATGTCCTCATTATTCATCATTTTATATCAACACTAATTGTCCACTTAGACTGTTTATTACTGTTTTTTGCTTCTTGGATGACAAACATGGGAGGGATGGAGGTGGGGTGGGAATCAAATATTCTGTGAGATTCCATTCAGATTTCTATTAACATTGACTACATAATTACTGGGATATCCCTTAAAATCAAAACCTCTACCTAAATGAAAAGTGAAGAACATGGTAAAAAAAGGGTTACAAGGGTATGAAAATGAGACAGTCATCACTGACATCAAGTTTTCTTTGTCTTACATAATTCCCAAAACTACATACAGTCTTTACCTCAAGGGCACAGTTGCTTCATAATTAGGATAAACTGCCTGTATATGATTGATAATTAATTGCAGATACCTATAGAGTATGGATACATTTTCACAAAAATATTTGCTTTATCTCTTTCCTAGAAGAAACTTGTACACCTTGAGTTGTGAACAGAAATAATTACTTATATATACTATCCAAATAAATGTGTGGTGAGTACCTGAATGAAGACTTATAGAATCATAGAATGGTTAGAGTTAGAAGGGACCTTGAAAATTGTCTAGTCCCAATCACTCTTCCACTCAGATGCTCAAGCCCCATCCAACCTGGCCTTGAACACCTCCAGGGATGCTGCATCCACAACTTCTCTGGGCAACCCATTCCAGTGTCTCACAACCCTCAGAGTAAAGAATTTCTTCCTAATATCTGATCTAAATCTACTCTCTTTCAGTTTAAAACCATTACCCCTCATCCTATCACTACACTCCCTGATAAAGAGTTCCTCTAAGTCTTTCCTGTAGGCTGCCTTTAAGTACTGGAAGGCTGCTCTAAGNGGCATCAGTGCCAATACCAACCCCAGGGGAACACCAGGCATCACTGGCCACCACTTTGACTTACAAAGAATCTTTCTATTGCCATCTCTCACAACTGATTCATATTCAGCCAGTTCTGGTAGTGAAAGAGGGACATGATCACGTGACAAGAGGTTGACAGGTTTGTAAAAAGTCCTGCTCACTGCAAATAAAAAACTCATACATCTGACAGCAGCCACAAAAGAAGCAGTATAGACACCCTGCTCAAGACCACTGTTGGTGGAGAGAAGAGAAGAAAAGAAAGAAGAAACAAAGAGAGCAGGATTTAATTATTCTTTCTCTCATAAAAATTCTGTATAAAGACCAAGGAATACACTATTACTGAGTGTAACTGAAGGAAAGCTTAATTGTTGCTATTGGTGCTATCTGTTCTCAGTGAATAAGTGAGGAACTAGATTTCAAGGTCTTTTATACTTTAACTGCTGCCTTTCACTGGCCCTAAACTAATGCTTTAAAAACAGGAGGAAGTGTTCTTTGTCTAAAGAGTTGATGAACTTCCCCTTTATCGAGATGTATATTGTCTACTCTTTTGTTTTTAAAGATAGTTGACAAGAAATAGCATAGAGAATTTTATGTTTGCAATGTATTGGGTGTTTTTTTAAGTTCTTCACTAAATATATATTCTATACTCTATTGCCAAGGGGATTATCAGCCGTAAAGTACTACTTACTAATAAGGTATTTGAAATAACTTATGTACTATTTTATGACAATTTTCTGTCTTTCAATACAAAGGTACCTTTCCCCCCAAAACATAACTCATGATTTTAGTTCTTAATCCTCAGGTTTTTAGTGCATTTATATGATAACAAAGCCCATAAAACTCACAGGATAAGTAATGTAAATAAACAAGTTCTTAAAAAATAAAATAAATAAAAGGAATGGAAGAAAAATGGGAAAAGGAAGAGAAAGTGAAAGAGAGACAAAAAGATTTAAATGTCAGCTTAGAGTGTAGTACTGGAACTCCTGACTAAAGCATCTTTCATGATGAAATTCCATCTTCCGTGTTTGCCTATCTTCAGCACATTATGGCACCAAGCGGGATGAAAAGATCTGGGATCTGTGGTAAAGTGAGATGTCATCATCAGAGCAAGGTTCTGTAATTTACAGTTCAGGGTAAATTTAGCTTCTGAAAATATATTCACACTTACTCCAGTTTTCTTATTGTGCCATCTCTTTGGAACAGACCTTTATTTGCAAAGTCAGGGAGAATCAGTTCACTTGCTCTTTTTTTGAAGGTGGCAATGATTTGTGAATCTTGTTGGATGTCATACCTCACAGAGCTGATACTTGCTGTACTTGCCTGATACTTTCATTCCTTTCCTGAAATTATCAATGGGCAATTCTCACCCACTTGCAAGGTATATCATGTCTCAGTCCAGTTGCCATGCCCTTCAAAATGTTTACTTGTTTTCATTGCTTTGAAATATCAGAGTTCATTACAAGATTGTCAGAAAAAGCCAAAGCTGACCTATGTCACCAAAACTGTTGAACAGTCAAGCAATATTACATGGCTTTTCCTGAATGACTCACAAGAGAGCTATGGTACCTCACAAAGAAAGCTCTAGTATTGGAGATCCTTACCTGTGTACTTAAATGTACTTTGCACCTAAGATAATTAACCATTGTTTTTTTGAGTTTGCAGTACTAAAATTTATTTTATTCTTTTGTCTGGGGGTTTGTGGGGGGAAAATGAGGTTTCTGACAGAGTTTATAAATACACTAGTGCAAACACAATCACCTGCAACCAAAATGTTCAGGTAAAGCAAGTTGGTGTGAATAAACGTCACACAAAGAACCAGCAAAAGCCATCAATTTAAGAATAGCTGTGTTCATGTCTCATTCTGGCCTACAGCAAATCCCAGACTAATTAATTCACAGTCTATTGAGTTTTTTGATAAAAACCACATGGTGGGAACTAGTGCTTAGCAAAAGCAGGAGGCAGAACTTCAGCCAAAAAACAGGCCTGTTAATGCTGTCATATTCAAGCTCAGAGTCGGTTCCCTGAAAGAAAAACAATCAGAATTCAAAAACAACAGAAACCTAGGAGAATTTGTGATTTCCACAACGCATACTGTACCAGCAGGCTGGAGAGGATGATGGGACATATGATTGATGACAGAAGGAAAGCAAAGTGACTGAAAAGTTGACTACAGCACATTTTTTTTTTTTGGAAAGGGTGTTCTTGAACTTGGAATACATCCGACACTGGGACACCTTACTGGCAATTGTGCAATTTGGAAAACAGATTCAATTAGAGCAGCAGCTTCTTATGCTGAGATCTGGGAGCTTATGAGTAGGGCAAGAGCTGGTTCCAGAAGAAGTCAGTGGTAGAGCAGGAAGTATAAGCTTCATGAAGTACTTCAGGAAGTACTTGAGATCTAGTACATATCTCATAACTGGAGCTAGACTAGATGCATTGCAATCGTGGACTGAAGAAATTATTTGAATTTGGTTGTCTGAAGAAGACAGAGAAAATGTGTAGTGGAACAGTATTTGGATCATCCTTGAAGCAGAATGAAGTGACCTGAAATCATTTAGGTCCTTAGTATAATGTAATTAAGAGAAGTATATCCAACTCCCCACAGTACTCTAGGAGTTAACAGTGCTAAGACATGTGTGTATGCATTTGAAAGAAAAGAATCCCTTTGCACAACATAGTTTTCATATTTGTTTTCATTTGTAATTGTAAGTTTGAACTTATAATTGCCTAATTAGGTAAATTGACTTTTTAATTTATTTTTTCAAAATTCAATAATGTTTGACTATATTTTACTTGAAATAATGAACTCACACTGTGATAATAATCATGATAGAATGGAAAGAAAAAAAAAACATTTGAGATATTCCTGTTATCTGGCGACAAGTTCCATCCTGTGGATGTAAACTTAATTGCAATATATTTCCTTAATGATGTGACCTAATTGGGACTCAAAGATATGGTATCTTTTGAATGTCACCTTCCTTTAACAAAGTGTTTGTAGTCTGCTCTATTTGAAGCACCTTTAAATGATTAGGTTTATGTATAAGTAATGATTTTTCTGAATATTTAATCAAGACTTGGAGAAAAGGACTGGCAGGAAATACTAAAAATTAGCAATGGGAATGACCTTTTGGGTCATCAGGCTTTTTTTCTTTCTTTTCCACTCATAGAAGAGTGTAGGTGTTTTCCCTACAGTACATTTTGTAGTGCTTTTTCCATTCTTTAGAATTTGAGCATTTCATGTTGAAAAAATTGCTGGAATATAGAAGACAGGCTGGAACCAAGTTTTCTTCTCACTTCCACTGCTGCAAATTAAAAATCTCATCATGGCTGAAATCAACGCAATTGTTCCCTGTTTCTTTTAAGGTGAAAATTAGGGTGCAAATTCTAGGCAAAATCACCAGTGATCTGAATCATCCTTTTGTGGTGTCTATTTTCTTTGATGATAAAGGAAGCATCCAGTAACTACTTTCCTAACTTAGATTTACTCTTCTTATGTTAATTCATAAATGCTTTAGCTGATCATTCATACACATGCACTCGTTAATACTTCAGTCACACACACACACACATACACACACTTGTAATGAATATGTTTCATCCAAAATGTACCAAGAAACGCAGTAGTTGTAACTAATAAGTTCTAAGTACTTAAGAAGGAATGAACACAAGATGATGAAGGTGACATGGAGACGCTAGTTACTTCTGCTGTTGCTCAGGATCTTCTCTAATTTGAAATCTTCTTAAGATGGAAGAAGTGACAAGGAGACAGAAAATTGGGTTCTGTGGCTACCCACTTGTCTCACATTGGGTGGAGTAGTATGATTCCAAATATTTTTGTCCTTTCATTATCTTTTTATGTTATTTTCTTAGAAGTATACTTTGTTTGCTTTTGTATTTCTCCCCAACTCCTTTCTCTTTTTTTTTCCTCTTTTTTCTTTTTCTTTTTTTTTTTTTTTTTAAACCTGGAAAAATGTTAAAAAGATACTTAACCCTAAAACATAATTGCACTGATATTTCAAACCATTACACTAGCTTCTGCTGCATTCACACTAGCTGCCAGCCATGAATAAAACACTGACACACCGAGGCAACTTTAAAACCATGTATATATCACGCAAACTCAAACTGTCATGCACCTTTTATTGTAGTTTATTTTTTCCCCTGTTATTGCCCATTACCAAAACATGTGTTCACGTAAGCAGAATCTTTCTTTTCTTTTATCAGCCAGTACCTCTCCCCTGATTAATGAGTTATGCCAGAGACTGACTTTAGTAACATCACCATCTTTTTTTATCATGGGAGCTGCAAGAGGCCTCAAGCAACCAAGACCAATCCCCCAGCAGATCAGGAAGGATAGACCTTGTATAAATGTGTCACAAATTAAAAAGGGAGACAGAACATAAGAAGGAGGCCAAAGACATCTTTTTGCAGGGAGAAACAAAGGTTGATATAGAAATCCACATACTAAAAGACAAAGGATGGGCCAAAAAGGTAAATGGGTAGGCAGTGTTAGAGCCCATTATATCCCCGATATCCAAGTCATCCACAGAGTCTGGCAAAGGAGCTGGTAAATACGATACAACATCTCTGGGTTACCCATGTTACAGCTCAACACCAACAGCTACTGGTGCGTGTCTGAAATCTCAAGTAGGTTCCTGCATATGGGCAATGTATTGCTCCTTTTTTAGACTTTTAAATAGACTTTCGTCTATTTGTGAAGCTTGATAAACCCAGTCTTTTTCATCCCAGAAATATGTCCAAGTAATACAAAATAAGCACACTAACAATTTACAATTTCAGGCTTTTTTCGTTTCATTTCCATCAGACCCCATGAATCTTTTATTCACAACTGCGCCATGATCAAGATCCAAGGTACCTATGGGGACCTGCTTCTCTTTCTTTGGAGATGTTTGATTCTTTGCTGAATCTACAGAAAACCTATGTACCCACCTCTGGGATGTGCGCTTCTCGGTGTACTGGGCTTGGAAGTACCTCTGCCAGCTAGGTGACTCCGAATTTCACTGTATATAAGGTATTTGCCCAAAGCCACGATGAAATTCTGGGAGAGTGTAACAAGTTGAAATTTGATTTCCACAATCAAAATCATTCTCACAGTAAAGAAATAGAAGTGTTGCAACATATTAATTTACAACATTGTCAAATGAGGCTGAGAAGGAGATGAATTAGAACATGGTTTACATAGCCTGTATATAATTAAAGAAAAAAAAGAAAAAGAAAAAAACAGCCAACCAAAAACCCCCCACCATGAAAACACAAAACAGGGAATTGCTTAAAAGAAAATAGAGTGCAAAATATTACCAGAATACTGTTCCTACAAACATGTGGGTTAATGGTTGGACTAGATGATGTGAAAGGTCCCTTCCAACCTAGGTAATTCTATGATTCTATGATTCTACTACTCATATTTTCATCCCTTTGCAAACCCAAGCAGATGAAGGATGAATCTCTCAAAAAAATGTATTTTAATTTGAGAGTAGATAAAAGACTTATACAAATCACCCATAAGTGGTGTGGATGGGACTGACTTGCTTATGGAACTTCACTTGTACCTCTTTTACTTTTCACCTTAATTCTGCATGACATTTTGAAAAGGCATGTCTTAAGTTTTAAAGGTGACTTTGTGTGCCAGGTCTTAATTCAGGTCTGAACGTAACCCAGTGCTTTACCCAGGAGAGGAAAGAAAAAAAAGAAAAAAGTTGTTTTAATATGTAATTAGTTGGTATTATTCTTTGCTCTCATTTGCCACTGCAAATATGCTTCACTTTGCCTGCAACCAGAAGACAGCCGATGATCCTTGCATCAGTGTCAGGGCTGTTTCATAAATCAGACAGCAGGAGATGGTCCGAAAGCCAAATTCTGAGTGCTCCCCTGGGGTCTTAATGGTTTACCTTTGAATTGGAGCAAGCTGTCATGGGTCCCAGGCTGTTTGAACCCCATAACTGGGTCTTCCACATAAGTAGCTATCAAGCCAATGGGTCTTCTGGGTTCTTAATATGCTTAGAGTTTTTGCTATTGGAATAAATTCCAGTTCTTTTTGTTACTAGATTCCCCAGGCTTTCAGACTACAGTTTTAAGCACTCTAAATGACACCAGTACTCATTATCCCACCTCCCACTCCCCAGTGGAATTCTTAAGTGACAAGAAGCTAGAAAAATACAGATGGCATAATTATATATTTTGCAGTTGATTAATCACCACAAAACATTAATCACATTTGGTATAACAATACATAATCGAATTCTTTATAGTAGAAATTAAGTTTCTTTCTGATAGGGAATGGATTCCTTTAGGATATTGACATGGCTTTTCAGCATCTGTTTTCCACCAATTCCACATCTGCATTTGATTTAATCAGCTTTAGGGCTCTGCAAAAATATGGCTTTAAGGTTTGTTTCATGTTTCTAAGTGCACATGTTAAAAATAAAAAGTGCAAATAGAGATATATCTACTCTAGCAAACTATTCTTTTTATGCTACACTTACTCATTTTCTGCCTTCAATGAATCTTTTACTTTTCTGTTTTTAAGTTAGTTTGTTCAACAGAATAGAAAATTTATTTTTAAACAATTCAAGTTGGTAATACATTGACAGAAGAAAGAGAGTCTAAATAGTGCACCAAAGAATAAAATCCAGATAGCTTTTTATGACTGTCAAGATCAAAGGAATGAGGAACTGTTGCCCTGTGGTCGAGGTGTGGGCCAACATACCTTGCTGTGATGGATCACAACAGATATACTCACCAGCCCACTGTGCTGTCTTAGGCTCTACATTCTTGATGGCCTGTTCTATGATATACAGCTGTCCTGACAAGAAATAATCTTTGGTGTTTGTTCAAAGCTATGATTTTATACCACTGGCCCATAGTTTGTATGTTATCCTAGGATAAGCTAAAACTGGTTTCATCTCCATCTTCAGATGTGAGTGAAGGAGACCATGGCTTTCACTTCCAAAACTGTGCTTTACTAACCATATTACGGAACAGCCAGAGGCCAGTACATATTCCATCACTGCAGCTAAATCTGGGTCACAGTGTAGTAAAGCAACATAAAATGTGTAAGCCAGAGGCAGAATAATCAAGCAGAATTTAGATTTAATTGCCCACTACTAAGGGATATTCTCCCCAAGATAAAACACGTAAACATAACTATGAAGAGACTATAAAATCCAGGAAGATAACTCCATAAGATTAACTCACTCCTGCTTATTTGTATTTTAGTCTAAAGTTAAATATATGTTTTTCTGGTAGATTAAGTAATCTAGCTACAGCACGTAGGCTAGAGAACTGTTTCTGTTCAGGCAAGGGATAATGAAGTTTACTTGGGATGCACAAGCTCAAACTTGGTTCAAACACAGTCTGACTGAGGTTTTTGAGGATGTTTTTCCCTGTTTCTCAAGGAAGTATTCTGACCACCAAGATAAACTGGAGATTTCGTCCTCTATCAAACAGTCTACTCTGAGAAGACCGTTAGCTTCAATTGGAGAGAGGTATTCTCTGTTCATCTTGGATTTATGTGTCTTTCTTTTTCTCCCATATTGTGCATTTAAGTGTCCTCCTGTCTCATCTGTTAATCCCATGGAGATACATAAATAATCTATATAGTCACTGGCACTTAGTTCCTCTAAATCACATTTGGAAGACACGTACTTTCTCTTCTAATTGTATGGGAGATGTCTGTTCCACTGTGACAGACTCAAGACTGTTGGTTAAAAAAATATACAAAGATGAATACCCTGGTTTAAATATGAAGCCACTGACTTCCACCAAACTTTTCTCAATTGAGATACGGATCATTTTTGAAAAAAAAATTGCAGCAAGGTTACTTTTTAGAGTTAAAAGACAATTTATACTGAATAGTACCTCAAACCATGAATTATACTTGTTTAAATAAGAACATTGTGCAAGCAGATTACTAAGGAAAACAACGCAAAGCAAAATCAATAAGAAGATGTATCTCACATTCAGTGAATTCAGCTCTTGATTTTCATACCTAAATACAGGATTCAGAATGTGCATGCATTATAAAAATAGACATATTTATCATATGTTTGTATGAGGGACAGCAAGAGAGCAAAGCACCATATTTTTTGTGTAATACTATTTGCTGCTACATGAGCATTATTTGTAAATTACCCATGCAACATACAAAGAATTATTAAAAACCAAACAAATAAACAAAAAAACAACCCTACTTTAAAGTAAACTAGATCAACTAGGTTTTGAAACAAAGAACTGAGACATGTTTTCTGAACACATAATTTGTCAGCTGGTGCTCAAAATTGGGATGTTACTGGCTTCTATGAAACACTTTTAGAGCTATGAAGAGTGGTGCTATAGAAATAAAATGACTGATGTTCTGCCAATAGAAACCTCAAAAGGAAGTTGAAAAACACAGCACGAGTTGCTTCTGAAGCTGGAGATAGGGAAGCATTACGTTTTATTTTGCCCTCTAATATAAGCCCCAAAGCATTGTTTCACTAAAACGGGTCTGCTACCTGAATTGAGTCCAACTCAGTCTCTTAGCACAAAGGCAGTGATGAAAAACCCATTCAGCGTGTCACTGTAAAATTTCCTTGTTTATTGCTGGAGCGAGCAGACCACAGGGTCTTCACATCCGCAGGTTTTGACTTCTATTTTATTGCATACTGAGGAGATGTAGAACCAGCTGTGTACTGCTTATTCATACCAGGGAACCGCTACTTGCCCAACATCCCCACTGATAACAAGAGAACTGCTTCAATTGTAACTGTTCACAGCTATGAGAAAGCGTGTCTGAATCCTTAAGGACACACAAGGGTACTGCCATGATCAATGGTAGATGCGAAAATTGCTTACTTACTTTGGAAAAGCTTTTGTTCTGACTGTCCATGAAAAATTCCCTTGTCACTCCAGCATGCTTTGGAGCCTGTGAATGCAAGAACTTTATTCCCTAATCATGTTTGCCAATGAGTAAGGAGAATTTCAGGATCATGATTCTAATCCTGGACATATCCCTTTGTCCCCAGGAAGCCTCTACCGAACAGAAGATGAAGATCTGGCCAGGGCTTACATAGGCAAGGAAACACGATGCTTCTGATAACGTGTCATTTGAGGAATGCCTGCAGAATCTCATAGTGCCTTAAAAAAAGGTAGTCTTGAATATGTGAACATTTTCTCAATATCTTTGAAATTAATCAATGTCGTTTAGTGCAAGTCCTTTAGCGTGTAATGTTGATACTTGTTAAGGTGAATTTTCCTTTCTAGTGCACTCAAAGTAAAGTAAATTTGACATTAACACCGCTGGATAATCCTTTTGCCCTCAGTTTGAATATTTAAAGCAGGATACAAAGTATCTTATAGGGAAGAATCCTGGGCTGTCAGAAAGTGGAAAACCAATGAAGTAACAGATATTTCTCATCCCTGTTCTTACTGCCTAAGGAGACAGTACATTTCTAGGGAGAGAAACAGAATCTAGTTCTTTGACACAATTGACATATATGTTAGAAACATGCTTTTCTGATCTCTATGGTCAATACATTAGTGGTTTTACATATTCTCCAGTAGATATTTATTACTAGTAGCCTTAGCAGTCTTAGACTTAGCTTTAATTTCTAAAGGTCTAAGAGAATAATGTATGTAATTAGATGCTACTTGACCACAGCATACAGTTCACTGTATGGAATAAGAAGGATATTGTTATAGGGAAGCAAAAGAGTACATTTCAACTGCAGCTGCAGTTGCATTTAGATAGCAGATATGTCCAAACTAGTACAACTCCAGTGCAGGGAACAATGAATCCTCAGTCTTCACTAGGTTCTGCTGAACTGTATGCCACTGCAGATAAAATTACTGTGGGTAACAAAACAATGTGGATTAAAGTTAGGTCGTGTATGATGGCTTCTTCTGAGGTCAGATCTCTGATAAAAATACAAGTCATGGGTCTGTTCTTGAAAAGAGTTAAGTTACAACAAGCAACCAAAGTCATAAAAGGATTAACAAGGTGAGGAGAATATTCATTCTTTCAGGAATGGAAAAGCTGATGGTTCTAATGTTTTCACAAAGCAGCTAACATATTTTGAACCTACAGCATATTACTGTTTACTTCAACTATTTAATTAATTTAAGTTGTTTAGAAAAATCTCAATATTGCAACAAATAAGATCTGCAGCACTCCTAAAGTGAGAGGAGAATATTTCAAAGCTGAAATACACCAGGCCTATTTCTTTAATACGCCAGGTTTATAAATAATATAAATACCTCATCCTAAAGTACTTGGAATAATTTTTTGAAGACCAGCTTGTTCCAGAGGAAAATGGATTGCACTTGAGAAAGTCATATACTGGTCAACATTGTCCAAGACATCAAAGGGGATCTTGAAAAGACAATTGTAGATCTGCCAACAGGACATGACATTCTAAAACACCAAAGACATCTTGTTAAATTATGCCATAATGAAAGATCTTCCCTTGATATGGCTGCTTCAGTCCCTATTTGATGCTTATGTTACCTAGAATTCTGTAAGACCTGACCCCCCGGCGGCCGATTT
>VXBO01006786.1:2274-19490 GCA_013400135.1 Rhinoptilus africanus
CCAGAGGGCCCTTCCCACCCTGTCATTCTGTGACTCTAAGCCGGGGTAAGGCTCCAGCTCCCCCCCAGGGGACCGGGTTTACCTGCTCTGCCAGGGCCTCCATGGGGGTGATGTACACACAGCGCCCCTCCGAGTTCTGGAGCAGCATCCTCAGGATGGCAAATTCGGCGCAAATGGTCTTTCCGCTTCCCGTGGGGGCACCCACAAACACGTTGTCGTCGCTGTTATACACCGTGTTAAACACTGGGGACGGAGGGGTAACACAGAAGAGAATAGTTTAGCAAAATTGCCGTGGATTTCTATCGGAACTCTAGAAACGGGCAGGGAAAACACAGCCTGGACCCAGCCGGCACGAGGAGGTACAGAAACCTCGGGTTTTTAGCCCCAAATCTACTGAGAAAAACAGTCTTGAATCTGTCACAGTAGCTCCTAAGTGTGAATTCCCTATTCCGGCTAAGCCCGGGCAGAGAAACACGGATGGGGCAACCTTGGTCCACTCAAAACTCCATCCCTAAAAGCAGCACAGATGGAGAAATTCGGGGCCAGCTGGCTCCGCGAATTAGCACAGACCCAGCTTCCAGGAGCAAATCCGCTGCCGGTTTGAGGTACTTGAGGAACGTATCAAAGACACTCTGGCCCACAGAGACAGATTTCGAGCCGTCAAACCTCTAAGGCTCAGGGAGGTAGAGGGGATACGTGACGTGAGGCACTTCTGTAGCAACTTGTGGGAATACACCCCACAAAACCAAGGCTGCGGGACCGGGAATTCCAAAAAGGCTCGCTGAGAGGCAGCCTGGGGGAGGCGAGCCCAGGCGATACCCACCCTGAGTCTGGATAGGGTTGAAGAAAGGGAATTTGTCCTGGTAGAGGCTCTCGAAGGCGCTGTTTCGCAGAGCCGAGACGGGCAGCGGCTGCAGGTCCAGCAGCTCGGTGGGAGGCGGGTACTTTTCCGGGAGGATCAAGTGGCGGAAGGAAACGGGCAGCTGGGTCTCGCAGGCTGTCAGGCACACACAAAAAAACCCCACGTTTTCATCCCCAAAAGCAATCCCAACCATTTCATCTGCCAAGGGCATCCCAGCCCTGCTGTCGCTGGGATGTCAGGAGCCGTTCTCCCAGCACGGCGCTGGGAAAGGGCCAGAACTACCCGCTCCGTCCCCAGGGAGAAGCTCTGCTGGAAAACAGGCTGCTCCTGGCAGAATGAGACTCACAGAGCCAGCGGTCGGAGACCACCCGGATGAAGTACTGCGGGGGCAGCGGCTCAAACACCGGCACGAAGAAGGTGACGAGGTGCTCGTCCTGCGCGTACTTGGCTTTCAGCAGGAAGTACTCGTGGTGCAGGATGACTTCGCTGTCCACGTCCTCCACCAGGATCCAGAAAGCTTCGGACGAGCCGTGTACCTGTGCAAGGGCAGCCGCTACCTTCCTATCAGCGTCCACATCCCCTCCTTCCAGATCTCCAGGACCTCCCACAGCAATCCTGCCCCACAAGTGCCCTTTTCCCCCCCCCCAAGCAGGGTATTTAGGGTGATATTTAGCCCCACAGCTCACCTTTTCATCCCACTGGAAGTCAGGGGCAATGGTGAGCTCTACTTTCAAGGTGGAACGGGTAATGGGCTGCAAATGGACCGAGAGCTCCAGCTTCGGGAACAGATGAACGTATTTGTGGATTGTCTTGCCCATCTTGGGCATTCGGATCAGTTCTCCTGCAGGACAGACGGACAACGGGATGACCAACAGCTCCCCAAAGGCAACAATATTCCTTATCAGCAATCCAAGCAGCCGGGAAGCGCCAGGGGAAAGCCTCCGCCGTCCTCAGGCTGTGCCAAGAGCCTGGCCAGTTCTTCCAGGAATAAACCCCCCCATTTTCCGGGTCAAAACACGTCAGAGGAGAGCAGAGAGGCAAACGCCACCTCTCCCTGCCCCATTTCCCCGCGTCCCCGCACCTATTTCGTTATGGTTCAGGTCGTAGAGGCGTTCGAAGGGGAAATTCTTCTTCTCGATTTTCTTCACCACTTCTTCAGGCAGTTTCTTGAACTGGCGCAACGGGCACATGGACTGCCACCTGCGGGGAGACGGCGGGGTGAGACGAGCCAAGAAAACAAAGCCTTCAGAGCACCGGCGTCCCCACGCTGCCGAAAACCGGCCCTCGGCCAGCCACAGGCGCAAGGGTTCCCCCTTCCCAAACTCTGCCGACCCAGCCGGGCCTCGCTAAACACTCTTGGCCAGCCCACCGTGGGAAAACGCCTCCGAGACGGCACTCACATCCGTTTGTCGATCATCTTGCAGAGGTTCAGGGTCTTGTCGGTGAGCTGGGCCCAGCCCCGGTTGAGGACGATCTCGAAGATGGCACGCATCAGCCGCCCCGCCGACTGCGGGGAGAGAGGGCAGCGCTGGGACCGGGGCCGCCGTCACCACGGTTCGCTCTTCCTCCCTTTCTACCCACCCTCTCGCCCGGCCACGCGGTCATAGAAGGGTTTGGGTGGAAAAGAACCTTTTAAAGACCATCTAAGCCTTGAAAACTTTAAAACGCGGGACGTCTTTTAGGAGATAAGGTTGCTCCGAGTCCCGTCCGACCTGACTTTAAAACACTTGCAGGGATGGGGCATCCACGGCTTCTCTGGGCAACCTGGGACAGTCTCAGCACCCTCATCCTAAGGATTATCCCTTATATCCAACCTAAATCTACCTTCTTTGGTTAAAACTCTTATCCCTTGTCCTAGCACTACAGGCCCTGGTAAAAAGTAGAAGAATAAGGTTACCCTGGAGCCCTCTAGCGCTGAATTATTTTGATTACGAACCGGAGACTCCAATGAGGATGGAATTCCCAGCCCGAGAGGGGCTAGACCTTCTCACCCCTCACAGCTTTAGTTAGTTTCAAAGCCATTTATGACCACCAACTCCATTTCTGAGGTGGAAAGAGTTGTCCGAGACCGAGACGTGGCCTCGTGTCTGAGACTGCACACGCCTAAAGGGAATGGGAGAGGCCCCAGGCACGTTTCCTCCCTCACCTGGGTGACGTAGACCATGTCGGCCATGAGGGCAAACCCTTCCAGCTTCAGCTGGGAGATGAAAGCCTGGAGGAGCACGTTGATCTGGAGAAGGAGAACAGAGAAGGTCTCAAGTACCTGCGTCCCATCCCGGTGGGCTTTGACGCGTGGCGGGACACAAGTGACCACGAGGGACTGACTGTCCTACGCCACAGGACGTCAACCAGAGACAAGAAGCACCGGGAACCCTTCGAGCATCTCCTGACACGGCCCACCATGTCCCACAGAGGGAAGAGAGCACAAATTTCCCCCCCCCGAGGGCCATTTCCCATCACAGCTGTCCCCCAAAGATCACCGGTCCGCCCAAGACAGGCAGGGAAGCCCCCCTGGAGGGGACGGGCAGGGCTCACCTTGGCGCTGGGCTCCTCTATGCTCTCCTTCACCGGGATGGGAACTCGCTCCAGCAACTTCTGAAGCTCCAGCTTCTCCTCCTGCGGAAAACCGAGGCAGGAGAGATGAGAACGGTCCTTCCCCCCCCAGGCCAAGCTCCGCATCTGCCCCTGCAGCATCGAGACGGACGCCTCAGGGCCGCCTCGCTCGGGATGGGTGCCCGGCTCCTCACCTCCCTCACGGTGATGTTCCTGAATTCCGAGGACAGCGAGAAGACCCGAAAGAGCTCGATTTCGCTCAGGGTGGGTTTCAGGAGCTGATTGTAAGTTTGCACCGTCTCGTTGGTGATGTAGTAGTGGCTGGCGATGCGGCCCAGCTCCGTCACCTGCCACAAGGGCAAGAGCCAGAGTGAAGCAGCAGAAAGACACCCGACGGCGGCACAGGCTGAGCAGGAACCAGGCTGCGGCAGGGGAGAGCTCTCCAGACAAGCTAAATATAAACTCTCCGGCTACAGAACACCCAGGAAAGCTGTTTTACCTGGTACCCAATTCCACACTCTCCTGGTTAGAGCAACACCAGACTAATTCCTCTTCTAATAGAGGGAAAACCGCCCTTTCCAAGGCCTGACCTGGTGCCGATATTCCCTTTGCCAGCCAGCTCTGGGGAGGGGGGTTCCAGGTCTGGGTGTTTTCCAGCCCCCCCAGGTGCGGGGACGAGGAGGAGCCAGACCCGGGCACTCGCCCCCAGGATTATTTCCTCCCAGGAACGGCCCCTTCCAGGGAAATGAGGCAGTTGGAGGAGTTTTCTCTCGGGGCTGGTGCCCCCCGGAGAACTCCTGGCCCCGGGGCCGCAGCCCTGAGCCCTTCCCTGCCTCCCGCGGGGTCCCACAGGGGCTGTCCCTGCGGGGGGAAGGGGCCGGGAATGGCCCTGGGCTATTTTATATTGCTGTGGGGGTCAATACGGGCTCTCTGGGGCCGTTAATGTTCATTGACTCGCCTTTATCTATTAAATCCATCCATATTTCAACCCTTGGTTTTCCTTATTTTCTCCTGATTCCCCTTCCCGGGTGGGGAGGGATTACAGGGTGAGAGAATAATTAAGCGACAATGAATTGTTGTGGGTTCCTCAAACCATAACGCGTTCATACCAGCCTCCCCCTTCTCATCTCCATGCCTCCGAAGCAATGGAAAAGCAAGGGGAACATCCATCCGCTTCGGAGGCAGCAGCAGACCCACAACAGCCGCAGGTTTTACAGCAGCGCTCTCTGCCCACACACAGCTCACCGACGCGCGCGACAGCAGGTCCGCATGGCGCTGTGTGCCCTGGGATCCCTATTTAATCAGCAAGGCGCCTCTCGCACTCTTTCATGGAATCGTAGAATCCCTCCGGTTGGAAAAGGCCCTCGGGATGGGCGAGTCCAACCTCCAGCCCCGCTCCGCAGAGCTCTCCCCTGCCCCACAGCCCCCAGCACCACGTCGAAACGGCTCCTCGACGTTTTCGGGGATGGTGACCCCCACACCCTGGGCAGCCCATTCCGGCTCTCGCTGCTCCTTCTGGGAAGAACTGTCTCCTAATGCCCACTCTAAACCCACCCTGCTGCACCTCGGAGCCATTCCCTCTTGTTCCACCGCCAGTTCCCGGTGGGAGAGCCCAGCACCGACCTCTCCACGACCTCCTTCCACGTAGCTGTAGGGAGCCAGGAGGTCTCCCCTCAGCCTCCTCTTCCTCAAACTGCACACTCCCAGCTCCCTCCATCGCTCTCCGTAAGATTTATTCTCCAGCCCCTTCACCGTTGCCCCCCCCCGCCCTCGCTCCGGCGCCTCCATGTCTCTCTCTCGTATCGGGGTGCCCCAAACTGGCCACAACACTCGCCGTGTGGCCTCAGCGGAGCCGAGCACAGGGGGACAGTCACCTCCTGCTTCTGCTGGTCACACCAGCTCGGAGACAAGCCAGGATGCCCTTGGCTTCCTTGGACACGCTGCTGGCTCCTATTCGTCGCTCACCAGTGAGACCCCCCCGGCCCTTTTCCCCCCGGCAGCTCTCCAGCCACACGTCCCCACGGGGCTGCTGTGGCCCAAGGGCAGGAGCTGGCCCTTGGCCTTGCCGAAGCTCACCCCATTGGCCCGTCGATCCCATCCACCCACGGCTCTCTGCAGAGCCCCCCCACCCTCACGCGGATCAACGCTCCCGCTGCCCTTGGTGTCACCCCCCAACCTACCGGTGACGTGCTCTACGTCCTTACGGAGACCATCCACAGAGACCTTAGAAACGGTCCCAAGGCTGAGCCCTGAGGGACACCCCCTGGGACCAGCCGCCAGCTGGATTTAACTCCCTTCTCTCAGAGAAGATGCTCCCGTCCACCTCCCGTCCTTCCCCAGGCCCCCTCTCACCTGGAAGTTGCCCGTCTTCTTGTCGTACTTCACCAGGTTGTTCTTGTCTAACATGAGGGCCGCGGTGTGAACCAGATCCAGGCGGCGCTGGTCCAGCAGCGGATCCCCCTTCAGATCGTCGTGGGAGATGCCGTAGAGAGTCGGGGAGCGCAGCATTCGGATGTACAGGTAGGTGTAGCCCAGCCAATTCACCGCATCCTGAGGAAAACCCCCAGGAGCTGGAAGAGCCGACGGACACACCTCACGGCCAGCAAGGACGATGTTCCGTCTCAGCCCAGCGCTCCCACTACTAGAGGTGGACCCAGCCAAATCCTGCCACGTCAACCTCAAACCAGAGCTCGGAAGCCCAGCCGTGCCATCCACAACCCTTCTCCAATACCAGGAAAATATTAAGGAATTAAAAAAAACAGGAAAACCCTCCCCAGGCAGACTTTTCCACAGCATCCTCCTCCATGAGGACGACTCTGCTCCCAATCACAGAGGCATCACCTCCCTTTTCCTGACACACCAGCCAGCGTTACAGCCCGGGGGTTCTCATGGCTGCCCTTCCAGATCTCCTAAAAATTTCCTTCCCAGACACTAAAGCTTGCAAGTTTCTTTCCTCCCGCACGACGATGCCGTCTCTCTCCGACACAGATCATCCCTGCAATCCCCGGCGGCTCTCCGGGCGCAACGAAGGGCACGCACGTCCGCGGGGAAAGTGTGGATTCGCGCTCACCTTCGCGTTCTGGACGTTGCCGAGCACAGCCTCCGCATTCAGCATGTCCGGGAGCTTCGACACCATCTGACTTTCGATGGGGAGCTGCTGGTTGAGCAGGGACAGGTAATACTGCAGCTCGCCGTGGGATGTGATGAGGATCCCCTCTCCTTTGGTGTCGTACTGCGGCCTCCCGGCACGTCCCAGCATCTACGAAACGAGAAGGTGAGGTCAGAATAAAAAATAAAAAACCCAGAAAAGCTTTTCGTTTGGCAATTTCTCCTCCCTGCCGCGGCCTGGGGCGTTCCTGACAGATTGCTCAGTCCGCCGCTGCTTCCAGCTGGCGGGAGAGACAGAGAAACATCTCAGGAGAGGAATGATTTGTCCTCTTCTCCCACTGATCGCCTTTCCCCTCTGCCCTGCCAGCAGGGCTGTTCCCGCAGCAGCTGAGACAAGTCCGACAGCAGGGAAAAGGCCGAGAAAATACGAAAGCAGATCTCAAACCCGCCTCAGCGGGAATGGAAAAAATCCCGCCCCAGGGGTCCAGCAGCGTCTTTGTCACCAGGACTTCACCTGCAGGATGTCCAGAGCACCCAGCTCGGTCCAGCGGCCCTTCTCGGGGCTGTAGACCTGCGTCCCCTTGATGATGACGGTGTGAGCAGGGAGGTTGACGCCCCAGGCCAGCGTGGCTGTGGAGACCAGCACCTGCGGGAGCAAAACAGCCATCAGAGCCAGGCAGAAGCTTCTTCCTAAGGCAAAAAGGGCATCTCAAACGCCAGTCCTGACATTAGAGACAGGCGCAAAAAGGACAAAGACGGGAAGCTGCCACTGCCTCGACAGCTCAGCAGAGGGAGGGCAGGTAAACGGCAGGATCGTCGCCCAGATTTCCCAGCTCACTGCACGACCCTGAGAAAATCCTTTGCCTTCCCTTCCCAACGCAGCCAGGAAATTACTCGGGGTAGGGTTTTGCCAGAGTGGCAACTGTGAAGGAGACAGCGGGCTCTGGGACAGACCCCTGGCCTCAAACGCTCAGCGAGACCTCGGCGAGACGGTCTTGCCCTCTCCACTCCTGCCCGCGCGCTTTTAGTTTCTATTCTTTCCGCGAGAATCAAGGCTGCCTTCAGCAGGCACCCGCTTCAGTAGAGCGGGATGGGGTTTGGCTACGCTCGATCCTCTCAATTTTGCCCACAGGGCTATCGGAAAACGCGGCTCAAGCGTTTCTAAGTGAAGTACCTACCCCAAATTCCTCCTGGGAAGCGAGGCTCACCTGAATGTGCTTGTCGGCAAACAGATCTTCCACCAGCGTCCGGTCCACGCGTGTCATCCCAGCGTGGTGAATGGCGAAGCCGTACGGAAGGAGGTCCTTCAGCTCCAGGTTCTGCAGCACAAACACAACCAGCTCTAGGTTTTCCACCCCAGCCAAGCGACACCGGGGAGAAAAGAAGCAACGGAAAGGGAAGGCCGTATCCTAGAGGAAAGGCTGCGAAACTGCACCGAAGCGGCAGCATCCGTGTCGCTGCATTCCTGCTCTCGCCATGTGGGAACAGCCCCGGCCGGGCAATTACCTTGCACTGCTCGGCTTCGGTCCTCAGCACCTCGGTGGAGGCTGAGCCCTCCCGCAGGAAAAGGCCCAGGGTATCTTTCTCCAGGCACATGTCCCTGATGGCCCGGGCAGTTTTCCCCGTCTCCTTCCTGGAGTGAACGAACACCAGCACCTGTTAAACGAGCACAAAGTACCGTCGCTGAGAGAGGAATCGCTACGGCTGCAGCAGGTTTGAGCCAAGCTGGTGTTCCGGCTGGGAAGAGACGGAGAATTAGCCCAGACGCCCTGTGAAGCACACACGGAGCTCCTGATCTAAGAGGGCAGCATCGTAAAACCGCCCTCATCCTAAAAAAGACGGGTCCTACGTTAATCAGACAGCTGGCACAGGGAGAAAACCTGCGTTCCTTCCTCCCTCGGCTGCCATGGAGCGCCCAAACCCACCCCTTCTCCTCTGCAGCGCCTCTGCAGCGCCAGCAACTGGAAAAACTCTCACCAGCAAGAGCCAAGCACCAGGACCAAGTGCGTCATAGAATCACAGGGTGGGAAGGGCCCTCCGGAGATCCCCCCGTCCCACCCCCGGCCAGAGCAGGGTCACCCAGAGCAGGGGGCACAGGAACGCCTCCAGGCGGGTTGGGAATGTCTCCAGAGACGGAGACTCCCCCCCTTCTCTGGGCAGCCTGGGCCAGGGCTCTGCCACCCTCACAGCAAAGAAGTTCCTCCTCGGCTGGAGATGGAACTTCCCATGGCCAAGTTTGTGCCCGTTCCCCCTTGTCCTGTCCCCGGGCACCACTGAAAAGAGCCTGGCCCCCTCCTTCTGACACCCCCCTTGAAGTATTTATCACCATTGATAAGATCCCCCCTTCAGGTTTCTTTTTTCCAGCCTGAAGAGCCCCAAATCCCTCAGCCTTTCTCCATCAGAGAGATGTTCCATCCCCTCAGCATCTTGGTGGCCCTTTGCTGTCCCCTCCCCAGCCGTTCCCTGTCCCTCTGGAACCGGGGAGCCCAGCACTGGACCCAGTCAGGAACAATAAAATCAAGTATCAAACCTGGTTCTTTCCAGCATGTTCCATAATCTTCTCATAAACAATCTCATTCATTATCTGGAAGCGCTTGATTGCTTTCTTCTCTGTAATACCCACATAGGTCTGCTCCAGGGGCACCGGTCGGAAGCTGTAAGGGAAAGAAAACCAAGTCCCTAAAAGAGCAGAAGAAGGGAGAATCCCTGCTACAAAAGTCCCATCAAAAGGCATCCCGGATTTCGTGCCGCCAAGTTTAACGGGCTTCTTTTGTGCCTCAGTTTACTCAGATTTGATCGCGCTGGTTCTGCCGGGTTAGATTAAAGCGGGGATATTAACTATTCCTATTTCCTGGCATTCACTTGCTACGCACACTCATTCAGGGAGCAGAAATGGTGCTTCAGGAACTACCACAATCCTATTTTAGGCTTCCTTCGAACGGCTCCTGCGGCGCCCAGGTACAGCAGGGTTTATCTGCCTTCTCCAAAGCACCTCCTTGCGTGAGAACGCAGGAACGCGGGCACGTTTGGAGGCTGTATTTAACTGCTCTAGTCCCGCACACGCGTTTGCCGGCACATCGAAGAGGAAATAAAGGCACGTTGAGAGCAGGATGAAGGCCCGGGGGGACCCTGGCACCTTCCAACAGATAAATACTCGACGGCCTCCACAGGAGGCAGGTCTTTCCCAGCTCTCAACCCACCATCCGATCGCCAAGGTCTCTCCCAGCTTTCCACGGTACCTGTTATCAAAATAGAACAAGCCTTTGGCCGGGTCCACTCTCAGGAAGGTAGCCACGTCCTCGTAGTTGGGGAGGGTGGCACTCAAGCCAACGAGCCTCACGTCCTCCTGAGTCATCTCGATGTTGCGGATGGCTCTGGCCACCAAAGACTCCAGGACGGGTCCTCGGTCGTCGTGCAGGAGGTGTATCTCATCCTGAAGAGAGGAAAGAGGAACAGAGTTATCCCCGCTCCAAACCGGCTCCGTTCACCCATTTTTGGTTTAGTTTCGTAGCAAACCTGCTTGCGTGGACCGAGGCACGCTCCTCCCACAGCTCAAAGCCTGAGTCTCGCCACAACCAAGCAGCAGAGACGTTTTTAACCGCTAACACGCACCGGGGAACCGCAAGGGTTATTAACCATTGGAAGAGGCTGCCCAGGGAGGGGGGGGATTCCCCATCCCTGGAGGGGTTTAAGAAAAGGGTCGATGTGGGGCTGAGGGACAGGGTTTAGGAGTGGTTTTTTGTCAGGGGGGTTAATGGTTGGACTTGATGATCTCAAAGATCCCTTCCAACCTCAGCGATTCCGTGATTTTATGAGATGCGGCGCCCGCCATCGCCCCCCTCCTCCGCTCCGGGGCTCGCAGACCCCGGGTGCTGCTCACCAGGATGACCAGCCGCACCAGCTGGGTGTAGGTGCGCTCTCCTCCCTTGCGGGTGATGATGTCCCACTTCTCGGGGGTGCAGACGATGATCTGGGTAGCGCTGATTTCCTCCTTGCAGAGCTGGTGATCCCCCGTCAGCTCTGCCACGTTGATGCCGTAGGTCGCCAGGCGCTAGGAGGAAGCCCACGGAGTCAGGGGGTTAAGCCGGATAAACACGCATTTCCCGGGCATTCAGAGCGTTAGAGCAGCGCGGCCCTGAGATGCTCACAGAGAGTTTCACACTCCTCCCACTGGGAGAAACACGTGGATTTCATGATCATTCAACAAGGGAAAGTGTTGGATGCTGCCCCTGGGGAGGAATAACCCCCCGCACCAGGAGAGGTTGGGGGTGACCTGCTGGGGAGCAGCTCTGGGGAAAGAGACCTGGGAGTCCTGGGGGACAACAGGGTGGCCATGAGCCAGCGATGGGCCCTGGTGGCCAAGAAGGCCAGTGGCATCCTGGGGGGCATCCAGAAGAGCGTGGCCAGGAGGTGGAGGGAGGTCATCCTCNCCCACTCCGACACCCAAAGCCCATATTGACAAATGTTCAGAGCCCAGTGGGTACAGACTACGTTAACAAGAGATTAAAGGCACAACCCAAACTCGTCCTCTCCCGACAAGCTTCTGCCAGAGCTCGTATCCCTCTGCCAGCGTAACATAACGAAGCCGCCACAATAAAGCTCATTTTCCCCCACCTAGGGTTCAAAAACAGGGGCAGGACCAAACCTCTCCTCACCTTCCCGAAGCTTCCCACCATCTCCTGCACCAAGGACCTCATGGGGGCGATGTAAATAATCTTGAAATTGTCCACGTTGATGGTTCCGTCGATATTAATGTGCTTCCCTATTTCTCGCAACATGCACATGAGCGCCACGTTGGTCTTCCCAGCGCCCTGGAAGGCAAACAGAACCAGTCCCGTCCAATTCTGGGTCTTCTCCACAGCAAAGGTTCGCCTGGAGATGACCTATTTTGCACCCAAAAAGGTACATCTTTCCGGATTCCCCATCAGGGAAGGCCCCAAGGGCAGGATCCTTACCGTGGGAGCGCACAGCAGCAAGTTCTCATCCGACTCCAGCGCGGCGCGGTAGAGTTTGCTCTGGATACGGTTCAGCGTCTTAAACCCCTCGAATCCAGCCTGGGTGTATTTGGGCAACTTTTCCACAGAAACCAATTGCTGAAAAAGGGGAAAACGTCGAGTTCAACCCCTTTGTTTCAGTACCTCGCGGGCTGCAAGGGCGTATGTGAGACCTCAGCGACGCCTTGGGGAGCGGCAGGGTCATGTTGGCTCCAGATGGCCAGAAGGGAAACCCAGTGGCCCAGGGATCGTGGAGCGCGTTAGGGAGAGATCAAAGGAGGCTCATTAGCCGGCCCGCGCACTCCAACGAGTACAAGTCATAGTTGGCTACGCCATCAGAAAAGCAAATCCCCACCATGTTCTCATGATGGGACGGATCAGCCCCCGTTTCCGTCGCCAGCAGTGATCAAAAGAGGCAATTTATCACAAGGCACGCGATGAATCAGCCACATCTCCGGCCCACGCGGCACATGGCAGCAAGGAGGGAGCGAAAGCGGAGCTGAGGGTTCAGCAAAGCAGCTAAACCAGGGGGTGGGGGAGCCCTGAGACAGAAACCACCAGCACAGGATACACGGTCCAGGAGTGAGCAACTAGAAATCAGGAACCTCCTTCAGGCGGGTGAAATCTCTCAGCTTAAAATAACGGTTCTTCGAGAGATCGGAGAGGGCGTCAAAGCCACATCAGAGCCTGGCAAATCCCAGGAAATATCTGCCATAATATTAGCAACGACTCATTGAATCATGGAGTGGTTTGGGGGGGAAGGGAACTTTAAAGCCCCCCCAGTGCCCCCCCTGCCCTGGGCAGGGACACCTCCCACCAGCCCAGGCTGCTCCAAGCCCCGTCCAACCTGGCCTTGAACCCCTCCAGGGATGGGGCAGCCACAGCTTCTCTGGGCAACCTGCGCCAGGGGCTCACCCCCCCCCGGAATGAAAAATCCCTTCCCAAGATCTCACCTAAATCTCCCTCTCCCAGTGTCAAACGCTTCCCCCTCGTCCCACAGCTCCCCTCCCTGCTCCACAGTCCCTCCCCAGCTTTCCTGGAGCCCCCTGAGGGCCTGGAAGGGGCTNGCACCACTCCGCTTGGTGTCATCCGCAAACGTGCCGAGGGTGCCCTCCATCCATGTCACCGATGAAGATATTGAACGGTACGGACCCCTGAGGGACACCACTTGTCACCTGTCTCCATCTGGACGTCGAGCCGTTGACAACTACCCTCTGGATGTGACCGGTTCAGCCAATTCCTCATCCACCCCACAGTCCGCCCATCAAATCCATCTCTCGCCAATGCAGAGAGAAGGATGTTGTTGGGAACCGTGTCAAAGGCCGTGCGGAAGTCCAGCCAGATGCCAGCAGTCGTCTCGTCACTCAACACCCCCCCCAGCGCTAAATAAGGGGGGGACAAAGCGGATCACCTACCTCTTCCGAGCCAAAAGGCTTTGGCTTCAGGGCGGGCACGTGCACCTCCTCGTAGCCCTTGCGCTGCCTGCGGAAGGAGCCGTCGGGGAGCTGGCAGCGCTTGTTGGCCATGAAGTGACTACCTTGGGCAAAGACCAGATCCTCCAGGTCCAGCACCTGCCGGGGAGCCAGTGCCTGGGAAGAGAAAAGGAGCAAGGATTAGAGAACGACGCTCTCTCGCCATTTCCACCGCGGGACTGAAGGAAAAGCAACCGCAGCCAACCGGCGAGCGCCTCTTTAGCACATCAGGGGCTCGTTCTCGGTATTTTCCTGTCTGGGCCACTTCAAATACTCTTTTTGCACTTCCAGGGGGTGGTCAGAGTAAGGGCCAGGAACAGACGACTCCAAAGAGTTTTACCTCTCCTCCTTGGTCCAGATCCATGGTCTCCAAGTCAGTATCCATCCGGGACTGACGGACACGTTCCCGGCGAGAGCGTTCCTCCTGCGCAAAGAGATGAGAATTCAGCCGCGGGGAAGATTTGCCAAACCTCCTCCGTAGCCTGCCAGGCTCTCCCGTCACAGCCGGAGAGTCCGCGCCACCGGAGAGCCACGCGCCACAATTTCTTTCAAGCACGGGCATTCACGTAACCAGAGCCAATAATTTTTGGCAGTAGAAACCAACGCTCCTAAGGCCGGGATGTAAACCTGCCTCCCAGGAGAGCGGATGAAAGGAAGCAGGGAGTGAAGACACACAACCCTGCAGTGTCCCAGCAAAAGCCCGGCCTGCCGCATGCCAGCAGCGCTCCTCAAACACAGAAAACCCAAACTGCTCCCTCCCACCAATATAACCTGGGGTTTTTTTTTAGCAACAAAGCAGGAATATGGTATTAATCCCCAAAAAACGACTCCCAAAACAGTCACAGAACTGCTCTTCTCCAAAAGCCGAGCAGAGCTAACCCTGCACGCCAATAAAGGTGTTGGGTGTCCCATTCCAACCCCAGGTAACGAGGAGCTGAACAGAAGGGACGGGGGTGTTTTACAGCCCTGAGCCTGCCAGCAAAGAGGCCCAGAGGTGAAACGGTGCCGTCGCAAGAGAGTTAACGCCAGCCCAAAAACGTGAAACTTGCATATATTGACATTTTCCTGGGAAAGCAGAACGCCGGAGCGACTCAGAAATATAGAAGTGGTAAAAATATCGCCCTCCTAAGCAAGGTTTCCCACGGTTTCCAGCTGAGTCAGCGAGGCTCCTGTCTCACGAAGAGCGAACAAACCAGCCCAACGACGGCCGCAGACAGCAGCAAGGCTCTGAGGATTCCTCCTCTCGTCCCACCTGAGGTTCCCTCCCCGGCCTTACCCGGATGAGATCCTCCTTCTCCGTCTCGTGCAGCTGATACAAGAACTTGGACAGCTCGGGATCCGCTTCCATCTTCCCCATTATCCTTTCTTTTTCAGCTTCGCTTTGCGCGCTGGCCAGCAAAGTGCAGTACAGGACTGGGGAAAGAAAAGGGAGGGAGAGCAGCGGGGTTGAGGGCCGAATCCAAATGGGAGCGAGTAACAAGGGCCCACGCTTCCACCCAGCAACACCGATAAAAAGCCTCGGATTGTGCTAGAATCACGTCGGAACAGGAGGGAAACCAGGTGAAAGGGAACAGCACTCACTCATCATCCGGTGCTGCCGCAGGACTTTAATGAAGTCGAAGGTGTTAAAGCCCAGGAGCAGAACGAGCTGGTTCTCACATTCCCGGTCATCGCTTGCGGTCTGGGAAGAGGAGAAACGAGGAATAACCCCTGAACCCCACAGAATAAGAAGCCCCGCTTCGCGCCGAGCTGAACTCAAGCGGAGCTGAAAAGCGGCGAGGTCGGGTCAACACCGACCTTCAAGATGTCCAGCACTTCATCCGCCTTCTTCTGGGAAACGATGGCATCGTCGTAGAAGCGGCTCAGCTGCCGCTGGAGCCAAAAGGCATCGATGTCTCGAGGATGCAGATCCTTCTTCTTCGAACTCATCAGCTCACCCGAAGCCACAAGCTTTTAAGAAAAACCCGCAAAAACCGTTCGTTTTCCTGCGAGAAGAAAGCCTTTGCGTGGCGGCGCCAGCGTCTGGGGCCTCTCTCCACCCAGGGAGAGGAGCAGAGAACCAGCGGGATGCGGCTGTGCGGCCGCCAGGCCCGTTAGTTTTATTAAAGCTCCTTTTGGCCTCCATCAGACAACAGCTCCAAGGCTCCTCCCCACCCACAAACCACCTTAACTCCATCCGTAGGCCAAGAGGGTCCCCAACCCTCTGCCAGACGATCCCAAAACCGCGCTTCACGCGTTCCCCGGTGACTCACGTTGGCCGAGAGGGTGCAACGGACAACGGCTTCGTCTCCCTCCATGTCGTCATCCGACGCCTCGTCCCGCACTTCGCCGTAAATGTCCTCGTCGCCTTCCTGTCCAAAGAAGAGTTCCCGTAAGCGGCTTTGGGAAACATCAAAGAGCTTTTCCTCGCCAAAAATTAATAACCTGGCAGCGAGGGGGAACGGCCTGCCTTGTGCTTCGCGCAGGAACGTAACGCTGCTGCTCAGGCACCGCGTGGCGAGGTTATTTCCACTCTCTACAGAGAGGTTTTGCCAGCGATTCCTGGGATTTATCTCTCATCCTTCTCTCAGCCTTTTCCAAAAACCAACCCCAGGGAGCGTTTCCGTGAAACCGCTTCCCACCAGGGCGTCTGAACGTCTCTTTTCCTCCCGAACTGTCAAGTTTCCCCGCGAAATCTAAATACCACCATCTGTTTTCCGTCCTACTGACTCATGATAAGCCTTGGATTAGCAGGATCATCAACAAATCCTCCCCAAGCCAGGAAGCGGGATCTAAAATAATCCAGCTTCTCCTTCCCGGTAGAGACATCCCAGTCCGAGCCAGTGCCCGCTTCCCACCGTGACAAGAGTAAAATGGGACAAAACGCGGTCCCTGCGGAGTGAGGGGACAGGGCAGAGGCTCCGCTGCCACCCCGCGGCTTCTCATCTCCTACCTCCTCATCGGACTCGAACTGCACGTTCACCCCGTACGTCTCATCGATGTTGTCATCTGCAAGGGAGAGCGGAGTCAACTCATCGGAAAAATCCGGGCACCGCACGCAAGGTTGACAGATCCGCGCCTCCGCGAGGCCAAAAAAATGAAAAGAACGTGGTTTGGGGGGGCTGAAAACTGTCCAAACGGGGGTTTGGGTTATTTTTTTTGGCTTCTCCGCGTGCAAACACCACCCCGGAGGTTTGGCACCAGTAACCCGCCTCTCTGCCAGCCCGGTCCCTGAAGCCGCAGCCCAGGAAAACGCCTTCCTGTACCCATGTTCTGGATTTCCTTGTCTCCCCCGTAATCCGTGATCTTCTTCCCCAGGTTGACCAGCACGTGGTAGCGGGTATCGTCGGTCTGTCCCAGCAGCAGATCGATCTCCTTCCGCCTCTCCTTATCGCGCAGCTTCTCGTTCTTCAGCACCGCCAGGACCTCGTCGGCGGCTCCGCAGAGGATGTCACGGGGCTGCCAAAGGAATAACCGCGGCGCACGGAGAAGAAATTTGCTATGTGAAGGGTACGGGGTCGGGCCCTCCTATTTCTGAACCCTCATATAGGCACCAAAAAGCCACCCCCGCAACGTCCCCGAGCCCCAAAAGTCAGCACCGATGGAGCAAACCCATCCCACGGGTGAGAGGGAAGGATGAAAACATCCAAGGGGTGGATTTTACAGGTTTGGAATCCTCTACCAGAGCGGGGACACCCGTCCCGAGGCCTCCTCATCCTCACCTGGTCCCCAAGAGCCGCCTGAATGAAGCTCAGCAACACCTCGTAGGTCTCGCGGGTCTCCTTGGTTTTGGGTTTGTAGATGATGCCCACCATCTCGTCGATGCCCTCGGAGAGCAGGGTGTAACCCTTCATCTTGTTGATGTCGTGCCGGTCCTCGTCACGCTTCCTCCTCCTGCAAAGAGGGGCAGGGAAGAGAGCGCCGGGAAGAAAACAACCTCTCTGAGCCTTCCAAGTGAGAACCATAGAATGGTCTCGGTTGGAAAAGACCTTTCAGATCCTCAAGCCCGTCCATCACCCNTGGGGTGAGGGGCCCCAAAACCACCACAATATTCAAGGTGGGGTCTCACAGTGCCGAGTACAGAGGGATCATCACTGCCCCACTCCTGCTGGCCAAACCATTCCCGATACAGGCCAGGCTGCTGGTGGCTTTCTTGGACACGCTGCTGGCTCATAATCAGACCCCTCTGACCAAGCCCCCCCAGGTCCTTTTCCCCCCGGCAGCTCTCCAGCCGCTCTGCCCCCGGCC
>VXBO01006787.1:2155-17129 GCA_013400135.1 Rhinoptilus africanus
CAGAAGGATAGTAAACTTGCAGTTGAATATTAAACTTGATTAACTTTTAATTACTGATGAAATTTCTTGCAGTCCTAAAAGGTGTTATTGAAATATGCACCAAAAATCAAAAATAAGAGAGAGAGAAATAAAATTAAAGGTAGAAAATATTATTATTATGGGTAGTGCTTCAACAAAAATGCATTTGAAAATATCTGTATACCTTGATCTTTTCCAATACCGTAATGCAGGAATTTGATACAAAATTTTAAAGATGATAACATGTACTTCTATTGTATGATAAAAATAAAACATGGTACTTACGAGTGCTTTGCTTGCTGATGTAAAAGGATATGACGTTTGTCCACAGTTTTCTCTAAATAAACTTTTTTCATGCATCTTTAGTGCCTATTTAGTTGCAGTATCTGCTGATATTAATAAAAGCTTACATCAGCTTAACTGTTTGCTAGAGCTGATGCATTGAATAATTTATTGTATAACAGTTAATTATATACTACCTGATTACTTACAGCTACTGTACTCTGCCAAGAAGGAGAATGCTAGGGGTACATTCTTCAGGTCTGTTTTACATTCATACCAAAACATAGTCTGATCTACTTGTGAAGTTAATACAAAGCCATGATGTAGAACCAAATCATGGATATGTCTGTAGTTATAACTAAGACAATATTTAGGATGTCCGTTAAGCTCGCAGAAAGCAACTCTTAGTTTTGTCTTTTTTGTCCATGTACAGGACTGCTACATACATCACAGGTCTGGTGGTGTCCTTTCATAGGGAGGCACAACTGATCTAAGTTCAGATGGCTCTAGGTTTGGCAGATAAACTAAATATGCCACTAATAAATATGTATGATAGTTTTTGCATTGTGGGCTTTTTTTCATCGGTCTACACTAATTGACTAAGTTTATTATTTTTTCATGGAATCAGAACAGTATTTGAGAGACACGATTTTTGAAGATGTTATAGCTGATGAAAAGGAGGAATGTCCTGTACCCAGTTATACTACATTGGGATTACACTCTCCTGCCTCTGCAGCCCCTGCTTCTAACTTTCTCAGTGGCACAAAGTCATCTTCTGGTATAATCTTTATTGTTTATATTCCCCTTTTTCTCCTTTTAAAAATAAGTAAACCTTTTCTTCCTTGTGTAATACTTTCTCATTGCTGTCATACAGAATGTTGTGTAATGCTAGTGAGCTTATAAAAGTCAATTGTCAGTCTTTCTAGATTCTGGGATGTACGTTGATATTGAGCTTATATGTTACAGGCCGTAACAGTATTGCTAAGCTTTGAAAACAGTTCAGCAGTGAATTATACTTGCACTCAAATTCACCATTATTGAAGGAAAATTAGTAACTTTGGGTCCATTACTGAAACCCATCACTGTGCTGATATATTTATTTAGTCAAGTGTACGTGAATATAAATAGGCACAATGCCACAGAACACTTGTATCTTCCTCCCAAACCTCCTGTGTTCTAGAGAGGTGAGATCTTAGTTAAATCCAATCCACATCAGCAAAATAAACTGGTTTATATCATTGTGCAGTAACTACTGGCTGTGTCCTAAAATATTATTTCATGAGATCTCATTTAATTTTTCAAACTAACACTAAATTGATTTTTGTGATTATAAAGACTGCAGTAGCATTAAAAGGAGGAGGAAAAATCACTATGGAAGTAACTTGTCCATGTTTAAAAAGGCAGAGTATCTTACTTTGTCTGCATATTGCCTGTGTTGCTTGGATTCAAGCTTCTAAAAATGATACATACGTTGTACAGGTGAACATGCACAGTCACATTTGCAGCAGTCTGTCTTAAAAGGTGTTACAACATGGTTCCTGTATCTGCATACAGCAGAACTGAATCTTAAATGGCATGCACATCCACATAAATTTTATAAACAGTAATACACTTGCAGTTTTCTCTTTAAGTATAAACTTGTTACTTGCAATCTAAGAAAGCTGTAGGTGATACTAAGTTGCAACTATAATTTCATGAGAGTGTGATCGTGCCCTTCCTTCTAAGACATCCCTACTGCTCTTCAGCCACATTTCCTGAATTTCAGGAGTTTGTAGCCTGGCTTCTTCGAGGAAGTCACAATTATTAATTTTCCATGAAATGCTGTATGGTTCATTGGAAGAGATAATTTCCAGTTAGTTGGAACTGATAAGCTTAGTTTGATCATAGCAGAAAACTGACAACAGTGATCTTGTCTTCCTAGCTGAACTATTAACATCAGTCAAGGCTGCTGTTAATTAATGTTCTCTGAAAACTCCGTATTAACCTGGCAGTTGATGACATGCTCTCTAACAAGCCATTAAGCCTGTGTACAATGTTGATTTCTTTTTACTGTCAACATATTCAGACTGATATATATCTGTATTTTATCCCACAGACTGTATAACCTATGTATTATTAGTTCATGTACAACCTCAAAGCTTTTATTAACAAAGGCTGTTTCTGTTTCAGGCTTTCATGTATCTGGAGGCCTACGTGGTAGGTATGTATTTAGACAGTAGTTTTGTTGAAAATTTGTTTACTTTAAGTTCATACCAGAAAGGGGACTGTCAAGATAGAACTATCACTTACTTAAAAATTGAGGTATTCATTTTCAAACTGAATGAAAGCCAGGTAATTTCTGGTACTTACTCTGACTTTGGTAGTGCCTGTTAGATTTACTTTATGCAAAGGCTACGGAAGTATTCAAGCTGTTAATGTAGATGGTGCTATTGTCTATGTGCATTTGTTATTTCTCCTATTTGCAGAACAGTTTTTGTAACTGCTGCTAGTAGTAACTGCTGGCCTCTACTGAGGCCAGCTATCACCAGAAAGTTTTACAAGTGTTATCATTTGAACAGTGTAAAGCAGCAGACAGAAGATTTAAAAACTGGAACGATCTTGTGCATCAAATAAAATGGTCTGACATACATATTTTTTTTTACTGTTAACTGCTGTTAATCTTCTGGATCCAGTTGTGCAGTAGAAAAGAGTACCTGGCTTCCCTTTCTTCCTGGTCATTCTGCTCAGTTATCCACCTGTATTGTTTTGCTTAGCAAAAGCAAAGCAGTTAAACCAAATGGTTTAGTTTATTTTTAAAGTATTTTAAGTGAAACTACTTGGTGTGACTGAAGTAGATTAGAGAGTGATTACATAACCTTGAGGATGGGTGTGAGGCAGTAACATTTAGCAGATGGTGATTTTTACCCAAAGGAGGAACTTGAATCAACTGTAGCTTGTAATCGTAAACTACATGAGATTTATTGAGAGCAACTGATTAAAAGAGAGGAAGGAAATGGGCAGAATTTAGGTAAACTTCTGTCTCGCTCATATTGGTTCTTGCTCAGAAGGTTGTTGAGAGTTGGGGTTCTTGAATCTGGTAGCATCCCACAGCCTTACCTCGGCATGGGTAGCAGTACAACCCCTGTTAGTGCTCCTGGCCTTCTGGGCTGCCGGGTGTAGCCTCCTTTGGGCCTGCCATGTTCATGTACCCCAGCGGAGCTCAGGCAGTTCAGCTGTGGATGGGACCATATTTCTGGATAGATTATTCAAGCCCTCCTTGCTGCAGTACCCTCGATGTTAGTCAGGTCTCGCTCATTCTGCCCCATTCACACTGGGGAGCTACAAAGTGTACATGGAGCTAAAGTGTACATGGTGACAGCGAAGCTAAGGTGGTGGCTAGTGACTTTTTATGAACAGTGCAGCTACACACATTATCCAGGCATTGCTTGTGTGCACTAACACAGTGAGGTGTAGGGGAAAGAAACCTCCATCCAAGGGCTTTTGGTAAAACAACCTAAATATTCTCTTTTTAAGCATAAAAGGAAGAATTTTAGCTTGTTGTTCTTATGGGCATGTTCTACTTTAAATCAGTAACGTTTTTTTTCCCCTGTCTGACTTTAAGCTCTTTAGAAGATCCACTGCAAATTACTGGTCTGAGTGGTGTTACTGACATCATTAATGATCTTGTAGCAGAAGGTGACGTCTCTCTGTCAGAGCTGGGCTTTACAGAAATGCAAGCTAAGAAAATCTCTAGGTAATACCATAGCTGGTTTTTATGATGTATTAGTTAAATCATTTTAACCCTGGTTATTCTTCTCATAGGTCACACCCCATAAACAAAGGAAGTGAGCACGTGATTTGAGTTGATATGAATGGGACTAGTATTAGAACTATTTAATAGCCACTGCTTTGCTGGCCATTACTGTCAAATGTGCTAATTGGTTTTATTACTTTGGTTTTAAAATTCTTTTCTTCCTACTTGCTTGTTTCTTGTTCCACCGGGGGCAGGGTGGAGCACAACTCTATAGTACAGCATATTCAGTTCAACCAAGGGGTCCGGAGCCTTCTAAAGCAGTTCTGAAAGACAGAACAGAAACTTCTTGTCAATGGCAAAGCAGCTTCAGAAGCTTCCAGCCCCAGATTCCAGCTTGTCATGCTCTCCTCTCTCCTGGAGATTTCTACACCTTCCTGACTGTCAGTTATAAAATCAGCTGTGTTCTTTCCTGAGAAAGGTTGACATTACAGCTGTTTTCTTCTTCTATTTGTGGTATCAGTTTATCACAAGGCAAAAATACAGCTCTTCAGGATGCCAAACAATCTGTTTTGTCAGTGCAATGCTTCACACCGGTTTAAGATACCTGTTTCAGGATGTTCTAGTGATTTATTTAAGTAGAGTGTAGGGCTCTGGTTTAGTTGTTCTAACATTTATTCAAATTGTAAAAGGAACTCTATAGCTTCAAAGCTAAATCTGTGCACATATTATAATATCCTTGTGATCCTTTGAGAATTCCAAGCACATTGGTAATCACTACATCAACATATAAATGTCTCTAGCTGACTGGTTTTTGCAATTATGTGAATATTTTCAAAATTACTGAAAATTTCAGGAATGTATTCAAGTAGTATTTAATCAAACCTGACCAAAGACCTCAACACAACTGTATTTCATGTAGTTATTTTCACATGTGACTGTGAATACTTCTGATAATAACACTTCCCTTTGCCATAAAGTAAATCACTTTCAAATCTGTTAAAGTTCTTCTAACCCATGAGGGTTTTAATGCTTCAGTCCATAAGTTTTCATTTGAACTGTGCCTACTAGAGATAACTTTGCTACACACGTTGTGGATTCTAGAAGTATTAGTGCCTGCCAGTCTTGAAAATGAGAAAAATTTCAAAGTGGGCTGTGAAAAATGAGACATTTAAAATTGACACCCTTCTCTTGGAAAACCTCATACTCAATTTTGTTGTGGTTTTGGCCCGATTGGCCAATCAGAATGACAGATGCCCCTCCCTCCCCCTCTCCAAAGAGAGGAGAGGAAGAGATAAGGAGATTTACGAGTTTAGAAAAAGAGCTGAACTACTTTAATGAAAATAATAATAAATAAGGAAAGAAGAAATAATAAGAAAATTAAAAAAAAGAAGTATACAATATATACAAAACTGTATCCAGCTCCTAGGATAACGATCGCATCACCAGCAGACACAGGGAAAGCCCCATACTGGAATCAGCCAAGGACAGGAGCTGAATGACTGAACTAGAGTCGGGAGTGCTCAGATCGGGATCAAGGGCAGACGAACAGACAGGGTCCTCCTCAGACGTCGGCCACTGAAGAAAGAGAGTGAGAAAGCAGACTTGCCCCTTTGATCCCTCAGCTTTTATGCTGAGCGTGATGCAGATAGGATGGAATACCCTGTTGGTCAGTTTTGGGTCATCTGTCCCGTCTGCTACTCCGTGTAGGTGTGACCCCTCTACGCTTCTCCACTTAGGTCAGTGCTTCTAGTTTTACAGTGAAGAAAATATTTATTATCCAGGTGCTTACTTTAAAGACTATTGCAAGGTGAATTAGTAAATATTTCTGAAGAACTTTGACAGTGGAATTATGTTAGCATTTCTTACTGGCTGTATTTTTCTGTTGTTAGTACTCTAAGTGTTTTTAAAATTACTTTGTACAGATAGACTAGTGATGGAGCTCTTAGGTTGAGGAGAGGGAACAAAAGGATGATAGAATCTCATTGGTCTTTTTTTCTTTTTTAGATACTTTTTTTACACCATACATGCTTAAAAATGAGAGATCAAAACAAAATGTCTTGCAGCTTTCTGTGCCAGTTATCCTATAAAAACCATAACAGATCATCGACATTTAAAGCTTTGGCCCTATTATCTAAATTTAATTGACAAATAGAATAAAAATTTTAGGAAACTTCTTGGAAATTACTTGTGTGCCAGGATTTTATGAAGTAAATTTTTTCGGAAGAAAATTTCCCTGTTGTTCATTACTTATGCTTTCATCTGAGTCAGAATTTTAAAGGGATTGCAGTATTTTTATTATGTGTAGCTGCCATGGTTTGCAATTTAAAGGATGTGCTAGATTATTTCTCATTTACATCTGCTCTCAGGGCTCGTGATTCTGCTGCTGGACATTCTCAAAAAACCGAAAAGGAGAAGAGAGAGATACAAGCATGGATGAGAAGAAAGCAAAAGGAAAGAATGAGAGAGTATTTGAAGAAACTGGATGAACAAAGACAGAAAGAGCGTAATCCATTCAATCTAAGAAGGAACACGGTAAGGGCATCTTGAAGAAGTAAATGTTATGTATTGTGGAAGTGTTGATTGTGCAGGTTAGATCATATGAAGGCTGTTGGTGATTTTTTTCCTATTTTAATGTTGGTGTTTTATATGTATTATTTTATTGGATCTGACTGTAATTGTGTCAGAAGTGATCAGTAAGCAAATATACTAGTGTTCTTCACAGGCTGCAGTAATGACAATTGGCTGCAGGTGGCAATTATGACCTGTCCCCCAGCTCTGGATTCAGGAAGTACAGTCCCCTGGCAATAATGGACATACCTGTAACATTCAGGGAGCGGTAACTGCAGGAGCTGTAAAAGATGTGTTTACGTCTTGTTTCATTCCCCTACATGTCACAAAAACACCCAGTGAGTTTAAAAAGCAGAGTTCAGATGCCAGAATCCTTCATGAAGGTGGTAGGATTTTGTCATTCTTGCCATTTTGTCATTCACACACAGAGAAGTGTATGCAATTACAGAGGGTTGGCAGAGATGTTCAAATATGGCATATATCTCAAATATCTGATGAATATTTTTGTTGAATTCTGGTTTCAATACAGGCTCAGCAAACAATCCCTTCCCTCCAGAATTTTTGCAGTTTTAAGTTCAATTAATAAAAACATGTTTATGACCTGATACATTTATCTTTTCTGATCTGCAGTGTGCTGGAAATAACTGAAGGGGAAAAGAGGGTACAAAATAGTTCAGAAATAATTTCCCAATCATTATAAAGTCTTAAAATATGTATTTGTCACCTCGAAACCTTTCAGACCTGAAAAGACACTGCTGAGTCAGGGGAAGCTCCAAGGTTACAGGAGATGAGATCTTGCAACAGCAAATACATCCCTGTACTTTTTACTCAGCAGTTGAATGCAGGGTGTACTGTAAATTGTTTTCATTGTCAAGCTGTACTGGTTTTAACTCCCACGCAGCAAATACCTAACACATAGAAGTTTCCTGTTACTAAGCAATTCAGTTGTATTCACTAAATAGAAAGAGTAACAGATCTCATCCATGAAATACAGTATTCCCTCTGGTTTTAAACAGTCTTTCAGATTTGAACCTGGCTGCACTTTTGTACATCTGTAGAGAGAAGTGATTCTGGAAAAATGGGTCCTACTTATCTCTCTCCTGTGTTGCCAACTCGTAAATACATCATTGATGCTTTTGTTACAAGCTTTTCTCCTGAAATCATTAGGTAGGAAGGGATTCTCAGCTTTTGAGTTTTGGGTTTTTTTAGAAGAAAGCAGTATAAAATTCAATTTGTACTACAGCAAACATGCGTCAAAGTGCAACCTTGCCCTGTTTTTTAAATTAGTTATTGCTACGAACGTCACTGATTTTTAGGAAACTGAAGGTGAGGCCATCTGAAACTTTGAGCTTAACAGTGAAGACACCTCTGTAAGAATGTTAATATTTTAAGCACATGAGCAATAGAAGGTGTGACTGCAAAATTTCAGTATATTTTTAGAGACTGGAAGTTTATCAAGACAGTCTTACCTGAATTTCCTGGTGGGGCTATATGCTTTCATATCGTTTTTCATTCTGGACAGCATCTTAAACAGTGATTTTCAAGTCAAATGAATCTACATTTTAAGAGTGAGGGGTTGGAATGGGAGCACTATACAGGATAAGTTAATTATTATTGTACTTTCTTGCACAGCATTGTAGTCTTACTTCAAAAGATATTAAAGTCTTCCAGAAGAAGAAAGAAGAAAAAGACGAGTAAGTTGCTATAAGTGTAACTTGTGGTATTCTTATTTATATATTAATCTTCCAGTCTTATGGAAGAGGTAGTTTTAACTACTTTGTCTATGAAACTTCAGACATGAATGGCATTTCAATCAAAAGCATAAGTAATTCATGTTTGCTTTACCATCTAGGAAAACTCTGAACATGTTTCATCCTTTGACTTTATTTTTCAATTTCCAAATATAATATTTTTCTTCCTCCCCCGCCCCACATGGACTCTTTCATTCTGTCAAACCCGTTAATAAATGTTTTAGCTTTTTACTAATAGAATGGAAGAATCGATGAGGTTGGAAGGGACCTTTAAGATCATCAAGTCCAACCATTAACCTACCCTGACAAAAACCCCTTCCAAACCATGTCCCTCAGTNCTTTTCTGCCGGGCAGCTTTCAAGCCGCACTTCCCCAAGCCTGTAGCGCTGCTTGGGGTTGTTGTGACCTTAAAAAGATTACTGTATCTCCTCTGAAATCACAAAAAATGAATTGTTCTATTCTGGTTACTGTGTAGCATTACAGGACTCACAAGGGACTTGCACTTAAAGGAGTGATAGCATGTGTTAATATGTAACATTATTTCCTCATAGGGCCATGTTATCTGAACATTACAGTATGAGAATATCACAAGCACTTTCTCTGATGAATGAACTGTTATCTGAAACAGTGGCGTTACCTACAAGTGAACACAGACCGTTGTCCAGCACAAGATCACCTCAAGAGCACAGAAAAAGGCATATGGCATCTACTAAAGGGTAACAACTTTAAGCGTTAACCTTGTTCTGATGTATTGGTGATTTTACCACACTTCATGTTTGCCTGCAATTTACACCTAGTTGAGAAAGGATTATCTTCAGAGAAGCTTTATATTCTGGCAGAATAAAATACACACTTTGTCTGGTTCAGAGGAGTCTTAAGCTCTTGTACCATGCTTCTTACAACCACAAGGGCAAATCTTGGAAGGAGCCTTAAAAATGCCTTTCAGAGCACAAACTAAGCCAGTAGTTCTAGAGTCAGAGCTGTAATCAATGTCCTGACCCATTCCACTCAACAGCAATTCCACTTTACTATAGCCAGCAACATAGTTAATGATCTGAAGAGCATCTAGTAACAAGCAAAAAGCAAATATTAATGCGACTGTGCATATAGACTAGTTAAATTAGAGTTTAGCAAACGCCAGATTTACTCTCTTCCTTTCTGTTTTTTTTCATTACCTAGGATTTTACTTGTTCTTTCTCTTGCACTTTGGTGCTTATTGCATTTTGAGGAGATGATGGTATTTGAGTATTATAAATCTGTAAATTTATTCTACCTGATGGCATTAATGTCACATGTATGTGTATGTACTCCAGGTGTATATTGCAATATACTTTTTCTTCTTCTGCATACAATTTTAAGTTTCCCACAATAATAGGAGGAACTGTGTACTTCAGATACCCCTGTAACTTCCACACTTAAACATTTCTGCATCTGTTTTTAGTAGATAAAGTTCCAGGATAAAGCACTAATCTGAATGTGGTCAGTGCTATACAGAGCCTGTCGGTGGTGTCCAAGGGCACTTTGAATACATCAGCCCTGCCAGAATCAGCAGCACTAAGGAGTGTCATGCACGAAGCCACCTTAGGAGTGACAGTAACTTCTAACTAACAAGTTTTTGTTGCACTTAAGCTGGCTGGCTGTGCAGGCAATTTGGTATGTCTTCACTGTGACTGGCAGCAGTTCTGATTCTGGTGAGGCTTATTGGCCCCCACAAGCAGCGTGTGACGCTGATCCTCAGCTAATTGTGCTGAAGTTTATTTCTGTGGCCTTTCGCCTTGTCTGAATAAGCCCTGTTAGACCTAAGTCGTGTGAGGGAATGGTATGTAGTAGCCAGTGGCAAGTATATGAGCTTTGTTGTTGTGTTGGTTTTTTTTTCTTATAGAGGGCATCTTAACAGTCCTGTTCAGTCAGAAAGGAGCAGAATTGCTGCCAAACCCAGCTTTGGACAAAAAGCAAACCGTTTCACCCCAGCTCTTGGTTTAACACATTCCAGAGGTAAGAACAGAACTTTCTTAATGAAGGCACATACTGAGGATGATCTTCAAGTTACTACTGGATTTTGGGAGGGACAAGCATTAAGACTCATGTTGAAAGTCAGACTTACAATCCTGCAGGTTTCCTGTCCTGAGGCTTTTGCAACTGTGCTGTCATTGGCCTGTCAAATGATGAGAGTTACCTTTTTTAATCATATCGTTCTAAATCCAAAGTAGCTTAATTTCCCATAGGAAGAGCACTGTGTAATCCAGGAAGCAAGCTCACAGATGAAAATTTTGAAGCATTTTGTGAGTAGTTTTGGTCAACTGCACCTAACAGGAGATGCTTTCTTTGGCCTTACAGGAAATGCCTGTATGCTCCCACACAGAAGTACTTCCAGAGGAAGAATGAGAAATGCTGCAAACAGTCCTGTTAATTCTAGATACTGTAAGTTACAAAAAGCAGTGACACAATGCTATTCAGCTATATAATACAGGGGAAAAATAAGACGCAGAGAACACATTGCAAAATATATCCTGGGTAGAGTTTATGCACCACAGGCTTCAGATACATCATTAGCTTAGAAGAATAAAAATCATAATTTTTTCCCCACATAAAAACGCTTTTCATTAGAAACTTCTGAAATATTTTAACCAATCACCGCTGTTTACCTCCTGAATGGTTTTAGCCAGATGGCAGTTCCAAGGTCACTGGAGCGAATGTGCTACGTTTCAATGATTTCCTGAAACTGGCATTACAAAGTCATGAGAGATAAAGGACTTGAGTCTTTCTTTCACCGGAAACCCACAGAGAGAGAGTTAGTTAGCAGTACAGTGCGCAAGTACTGTGCCTCTTCCTTACCTTTCTATGCTCCTTAGTTTGTTAGCTCTTTAAAGTAGGAATTGTCTTTATTGCCCCTCTGTATGGTATCTAACTAAGATATTTTGTCATTACATTAGAGTGGAAAAAGTTTATGACTGAACTTGTTTTAAAAAGAATATTATTGGATTTTAGTGATCCTTTTTGCCTAATCATGTCTGTGTAGGTCTAGATCCACAAAAGTTTCCTCACATAAATGTTTCCTCCTAATCAAATCCTTTAACAGATGCAGGATTTGATTACAGGAGCAGACTTTCTGATCAGACAGAAAGATTGAGGAAAGAATCAGCCTGAAATTTAGGAAATACTGTGGATTGATTCTGTTCTCCCTTACACCATAATTATACTAATGACACAACAGAGACACTATTTGGCTAGTCAAATGTCAATTTATTTGAGTTGGCGGTGCAGGAAAGGGAAAGAAGCAATAGTAAGATTATTTTCCTGAATCTGTCGCTCACCTCTGCACATGTGGGAAGTAATTTTTCTCCTCCTTTCTATACATTCTCTTTTTAAACTCTAAATACAGGTTGATCTCTATCTGATTTCACATCATTGTCTGCTATCTGTTCCTCCAGTATATCCCATCACTGCTAAGGGTTTCACTAAAGTTCTACATCTTCTAAGAGGCACAAATGCAGGATTTATACAGTTTTATTCCTCTGTCAAATAATGTCCCTTCTGGGGGACTGCACTACAGGACTATAGGCACCGTGCACAGTCCTGCTCCACTTCGTGCTCTGCCCTGGGGAGCATTCAGAGCGTGAGGCTGGAAGGGACGAGCAGCATGTTTTTGCCAGAACCTCACATCAGTTCAGGATAAAAGAGCGTGCTGCTCTGACATGTGTTTACACACGGCTTCAGTTCTCAGAACATGGAGCCTCTGTTCTTGGAGAAGTTTCAAGACATTCGGAAGAAACCAGCAAGAATTGTTACAGTGCTGTGCTGTGGTTGGTTTGTTTTCTCCTCAGCTGCGGAGCACAGAGGTGGCAGAACATCAAGACAAAAGCCGACACATGTTGCCACTGCAGTTCAGACAGAAGGTGTTGATCAGGAAGCTGATCGAGATGTAGTAAGTCCTTGGACCGTGCCTGATGAAATCCAAAGAATACTTCAAGATACTCATGACTCCTTGTTTCAGGTAGGATGTCTACTTATGGTAGGAATGATTTGATACCTGCCATTTAACGCTTTGTTTGCTTCTGCTTTATTTAAAATGTAGTTCTCCCACCCAAAATATGTGGGTGGGATAGATGCAGAGGGACATAAATTATGGTGATGCAACAGAACTACATATTGTCTTTACAAGCAAAGTCATTCTTGTGAGCCTTGAAAATGAATGTTTTTTATAAGAACTGTATAGGCATGTTGTCTGTCCAGGCAGCAGACGTTAGTGGAAGTCCATAAACAGGAAAGTAGAATTGCATGTGTTGCAGAATAATCAGATACATAACTTAATTAGGACATATTTGAACAAAGTGGGATCATTTCTGCTGGCTACGTAAAGGCCTTGTCCATGAATGATGCGCGATGATTCAGTTCTCCTTCTTTTCCTCCATCAGGCCTCTGCGCCGCATCCCGTGAGTTTCTCTCCTCTGGGCACGATCAACACTGATGGTGTGTCTGACAGCACGGGAAGTGTCCTCAGCAAGCTGGACTGGGGTGCCATTGAGGCAATGGTGGCAGATGTGGAAGACGTGTGAACAAAATTCCTCAGCTGCTGTGCGCTTCCAAACTGTTGCTAACGTTTGGTTTCATTTTTTAAAGTAATCGTTGTTGTACTTAAAATGGATTGAGGCTTGCATTGGTTTTCTTCTTAAGCAGCACAGAAACTGTCACTACTTTCAGTCTTGCCTAGAATGAAATTCATTTCCTTAACGTCTAGTTTGGTTTCCACATGTCTTCAGGTCAATAAGAACTAAATACTGTTGGTAAGTGCAGACTAACAGTCTTAAACAAGAACTTGTGGGTCATCTACTTTGCCCGTCTCAAGTACATAAAAAAATGTATTCAATTTTAAGAGCATTGCACAACCGTTTTACCTTTGCATTTAATATTTAACATCGTTATGGATGAAGTTATTTTTGTAAATTAACAATTGTGCTAAAGTGATTTAATAAAAGTGAGTTTATTAGTTTCTGCTGTACAGTGATTTACACGCAGAGCGCTGTCACTGCTGTGTGCCGCTGTGGGTGCACATGTTCACGTGTCCACTCTCGTATGTTAAACCCCGCTTGCTTGTACAGTAGTTAAGAGAAACCTTAAAAGAGTTTGAATGTTTGATAGAAAGAGGTACAAATGGTCAGGCAGCAACAAATGAAATGCGGACTTTTGCCAGGAAAACCAGACACCAGTATAAGACATTAAGGACAAGTACTCACGATGTAAAGTGTCGCTGTTCGTGCATCTATACAGTGCTGTCGTGTCAGGGCTCTTCTAGCAGCCCCCAGGTGTTTGTAGGAAAACTTCCCGTATGGTCAGTGGCCATCAACTGGTTGTGGTGGCCTGAACAGGTGCAGCTGTGGTGACTCTTTCCCAACAGCAGTAGCTTTTAGATTTGTAGTGGAGAAATTTGAGTATTTCATGGGATTCAAAAGCGTGTTTATTTCCAGTGGTTAATTACTGTCACCCGGTATTGTGAAAGTTTGGGGAAAAAAATTTGCCTGTTTCTGAGTGAAGCTGTATCTTGGCAAACATCAAGAAATATGGTTCAAAGAAACCCCGTTACAGGATTACACACATATCAGGGTAGAACTGACTGTTTCTGTAGGTTCGGAGATCAAAACTGGCTCTGCATTGTTAGCAGCCGTCAGAATCTGCATCAGCTTGTCCCAGAGGAGCAGCCGGAGCACAGAACTCCGTACTGGGAGTGGTCATCTCCAAAGGAAAAACAAGTGCCTACAGAGCCAGTCCAAAGCACCAAACCATGACTTCACTCCGAGTCTCAAACTGTCTTTCTCCAGAGGGGCAGCAAAGAAGTGATCAGCAACTTCTGTTCCTGGTGGGAAAACAATCCGAAAAGTCCTGGTTTAGCCAAGTGTGAAAGTCCTTATTATGGTAACATCCATCTGTGAGAAGGAAGAGAAAGCAGGGACAAGCCATATCCTAAAAGGCCTGTGAAAACTGTGTCAGGCTCAGCCTTTGTTTCAGGTGATCGTTACAGCGTCACGGTCAGTAAACGTTAATGGATGTGCTGGGATGCACAGACAGATTAAAAGTCATAATTAAACATAAAAACATTCTCTAGACAAGACTGGAGATAACAAAGAGGGAAATTTGCCAGCAGTTGAGTTGCACAGGTTACCAGGACACTGTACGCGCAAGGGGCAGTTTGTTTATAAACAAAACTCGTTTGTAAGGAGTTCAGACCTTGGCAGCAGACGACTGATGGTGAAAATGTTAAGTTCATGAGGGGAGGGAATGCAGAAACAGGGCATAAAAGTGCTGCTTATAAAAAGGATGTTTGAAGGACCGTTACAGTCCTTCATCACGCCCTTTTTCCTTATGAGGGTTCGGGGTGGTGCCGCGCTCGGCTGTAAGTGGGAGTGAGGATCGTCCGTCACAGGGGGCTGTGGGAGTGAGGTGGCTCGTCCCCTTTCTTCGAGCAGTGCAGCTCCTGGTGCTAAAGGAAGAGGTGCAGAGCGTCCGTACATTTCATTGTAACGGTGGTGAAGGGAGTCCTTTCTGTAACTGCCTGCTGATCCGCAGCGTCGCAAATGGCCTGTAACTGCTCCGGGCAACCCGTCCCGGTGTTTCACCACCCTCATTG
>VXBO01006788.1:115-11815 GCA_013400135.1 Rhinoptilus africanus
CATCACTTTTCCAGGGACAGAGGTGAGGTTGACTGGCCTGTAGTTTCCTGGGTCTTCTTTCTTGCCCATTTTGAAGACTGGCATGACTTTGGCTTTCCTCCAGTCCTTAGGCACTTCTCCTGTTCTCCCTGACCTTTCAAAGGTGATGGACAGTGGCTTCACAATAACATCTGGCAGGTCCCTCAGCACTGGTGGGCCATCCCATCAGGACCCATGGATTTGTAGGTATTGAGTTTGCCTAAATGACCTCTACCCCGACCCTCCTCGATTGAGGGAGTCTTCCTTACTCCAGGTTCTCTTTCCTGCCTCCAGGGTCTGGGTTTCCTGAAGGCCGGCTTTAGCAGTAGAGACTGAAGCAAAGGCGGCATTCAGTAACTCCACCTTCTCTGTATCCTCTGTCACCAGGGCGCCTACCTCATTCAGCAGCAGGCCCACATTTTCCCTAGTCTTCCTTTTGCTACTGATGTACTTGAAGAAGCCCTTCTTATTGTCCTTGACCTCCTAAATACTCTTTTTGGAGCAAAGTGTCTTGGTATATCATTTGATTTAGATAACAGGTATGGCATTTGATGCTTTGTTGGTTTTGATTACTAAATGTGTGAATAAATGGTTTCAGAATTAACACATGTAGCCTCTAACTTTAGGAGGAGAAGAGATGTTTGTGTCAATGAGTAACTTTGTTGCCTTAAATAATCTTATTTAAGAACAGCAATTAACTTCATCACAGCTACAATATGGGTTCACTCATTGTTTTCATTCTGATGGGACTTCTGTTGAAGAATCGTGTATTTGAAATATTAGTATTTTAAATTCCTTTTTATAAATTTTGTCTCAGGTTTTAAAAATAATTTATACTTACAAACTTTACATGATCTGTGTCTCTCTTCCAGTGCCAATGGGTTAAGTCCTATTAATATTGATGTGCTAGAAGTGTAGACTAGGAAGCTCCAAAGCAATGTGTGTGTCCAGAAATGTCTGTTTGACTTTAGAGGAATCAAGTAGTTATGCTCTGAGTTTTCTCTGATACTCTACAGTTCTTATTTGTACTGTCTTTAGACCAAGAATGTGTTATTAAATAAAATAACGAAATGTGTTTTAAATAGTAATTCTGCAGTATGTGTGGCTCCATCTGCATGTACCTATTTCATATTTTTAAATCTTGTTTTAAATTAGGGATTACAGATAGGGACAAGAGAACTGGAGGAGATGGGAGCAAAGTTCTGTGTTGGTTTACTGCGTTTGAAAAGAATGGCCTCACCTTTGGAGTACAATCTGCCTTCTAGTCTGTTGGATATTGAAAATGAGCTGATTGAATCAAGCTGTAAAGTGACAAGGTAGTGTACATTTATTATATTTACTTATTTTCTTTTTCAGGAAAAATTGAAGTTTCTCAAGTAACAAAGTTTCTCGCAAAAATGTTCTTCCACTCATCAAAAAAAAAGTTGATGTGTTGTGACCTGTTAGTGTAACTTTTAATCTAAATATATTAGTGACCTATTGTGTTAATTCAGTTGCTTCAAACTTCTGAAGAAAACAATAGATAGAGTTAGACTGTGTGTCACATTTTCTACTGGGATAAAAACTGGCAATTTTAATGTCATTGGGGAGTTACTATATGCAGTAAAACTCAGTAGGTCTTAAGTTTCAATCGTATCTTTGAGAGCACTTTTTTCTTTTTTTATTACTGTCTACAGTATTAAAAATACATTTAGACAGACTTAAATTATGTGAATTACAGCACTGTGAGAACTGTAAGTTTTTCTTTGGAACTTTTTTTTTCTTTTTTCCCTTCCGGTAGAGATACATAACAACATTGAAATAATTTAAAATGTGTGAAATAAGGTTTGGGTGACAAAAGAAATGTATTGTATCTGCACAGTAGCTAGCTTATTAAGTTGACAATTCTTAAAGCTCTAGATAGGCTTGCAAAAGTATGCTCACTATTGCATATTTCTATTCACGTAATTCATCACTGAAGTACCCACGTGTACGCAGTACTTGGGGATGCACAGCAAATAAGTGATTTCAAATATGCAGACATCTCTTTCTGAAAATTCTGGTTAGAGATTAAATAAAGCAGAGTCCCTACTTCAGAAAAGCATTAAATTTAGAAAAGAGTAAGATATGCATACTATAATATGCTACCATTTGATATATTTAGAGCTGAAAATGTTTTTGTAGTGGCCTTGGCTGTTACTCCAACTTAGCTCAAGTGATACTGTGGAAATTTGCGGAAAAAATGAAATTTAATGTTGCTTGTGTGCAACTGAAACAAGGAGATGCTTAAGACAAAGACTTTAATTAGATGCTAGACTAAGTGTAGGTAGAGCTAGATGCTACACTGAAGTGTAGGTAGGCTGACTGCTAAAGAAAGCAGAAAGTACTCTACAACGCCTGGAATGGTATTAGCATGGTGTCTCCAGTACAGGTGAAACACAGGATTTTAATCACTAGGAATGTTTTGGTGTGGTTTACTGTAATAATGCAACATTTATACCAAAACGAGGGTAGCAGCAGAGCGCAGTGCTCAGCATTTGTAACATTAGTGTTCAGTGTATCACTCTAAATTTTCATTTAATGTTGTATGAATTCCTGTTAGCCTTGTTAGATGTAGTTTGAAACTGTAAATGAATGAAGTGTAACTGTGAATGGTTTTGAACTCTTTTTTATCTCTTGCCTTGGTTGCAAATTTGCCCATTAGAATGAATTAATGTAATTATCTGCTTTGCTCCAAAACGTCTCTTTCTTGTCCATTTGTGTAGCATACTAGTTTAATGAGCAGTACTACAGGGAGATTAGTACAGAAAAAATTGCTTCCACTGCTGTTGTGCCAGGGGCAGAGACAGTTGATCATCAGGAAACTATGGAAAGCAGCTCTCTTGCCTTAAGCTTTTGGATTAAGAAAACACCTATTCAGTGAGTTTTGTCTCATGGACAGGGATCAGCCTAAGGAGGAAAAAACTGAATTGCTTATGTACTGTTTTATATACATTGCTAGGGATTCTCTGTATGTATCATCTGAAGGTAATCTGTTTAGGATTCCTCTTAAATCAATGAGAAGCTTACTGTTTGGTAGACACTTCAGTTGTTCATTGGGATGGGATGTAGGTGTTGACAAAAGAGACCAAAGCTTGAAAAGTGAAAAATGTTAACTGATAAGAAGGTGTGCAGATGCTTGAAAAAAATTAGATAGTGCACCTCAAATAAATAAATATATTCCTTGAAATAAAGCTGAGGTGTAAGGAGCAATGTTTTATACTGTACAGCTCTTGAGAGAAATCACCAGATGGAATTCCGCCTTTATAATAGAGGAAGTGTTACTACAGCAAATAAAATTAATTGTTTTGATTAGTTTTCCTCACAAGGTCTTTATCAAAATGAAAAGGAGATGGAAAAGGAGAAAAGCAAGTGACAGATCCCTTCAAATACAAGAAGACAGATGCAAAGAGTCTCTTCTCTCTAGGGCAGACAGGGCCAGGGGTAATGTACTTAAATTACAAGGAAATATCAGTCTGGACTTTAGGTAAAAATTCTATATGGCAAGCAAAAATGAAGTTCATTATTAACTTCAATATTAACTCAGAATTAACATTAAGGTTAATATTATTTAGACTGTAAATGGAAATGTTTATAATCTTGTTGTGTGAGGAAGGTAACTGGTACACAGACGCTTCAAAAAACAGGAAGGTTCAGTCTCCATCCCAAAAGACCAGGTCATGAAAATCACAAAATTAATTCTACTGCAAACCAAAATTTTAAGTTGGAGGGTGATCATGAATAAGTTAGTTCAGTGTTTTGAAACTGAATTTGTATATAGAAAAAAAATACATTTTTCCCTAATCGTGACCTTTGGTTGTTGCACAGCTACAGATGGTGAAAGGTAATAACCTTTAAAAAGTTTATAAAGTTTATAAAAGTTTATAAAGTGCTCCTGCAGTAAAGAAATTAAGGCAGTGGATAAAAAAATCAGACTCTGTGCATTGCTAAATGAACACTGAGACCTTCATTGGAGAAATCTGTTAACAAGTGTTTAGATTTTTCTAATGTCTGATGACTTTGTCTCTTAAATTTATTAAATGCAAATCTATTAAATGTAAATCTACTTTTATAATGCTAAAATAGAAAAATAGGTAGCATGAAGTGAGAAAATAGTGCCTTGCTCTCAGAGATCATTTAGCAATGTTGAATAGCTATGTGAGAATCTGTGACGGAAGAACTAAGTGTGTAAATTTTAACAACTTATCTTTAAAATCATAGAATCATAGAATCATAGAATCCTAGGGTTGGAAGGGACCTTAGTAGATCATCTAGTCCAACCCCCCTGCCAGAGCAGGGCCACCTTAGAGCAGGTTACACAGGAACGCGTCCAGGCGGGTTTGGAATGTCTCCAGAGACGGAGACTCCACCACCTCCCTGGGCAGCTTGTTCCAGTGCTCTGCCACCCTCAAGGTAAAGAAGTTCCTCCTCATGTTTAGGTGGAACTTCCTATGCTCAAGTTTGTGCCCGTTACCCCTTGTCCTATCACTGGGCACTACTGAAAAGAGCCTGGCCCCATCCTCCTGACACCCACCCTTCAAGTATTTATAAGTGTTAATTAGGTCCCCCCTCAGACGCCTCTTTTCCAGGCTAAAGAGACCTAATTCCCTTAGTCTATCTTCATAGGAGAGGTGTTCCAGTCCCCTAATCATCTTAGTAGCCCTATGCTGCACCCTCTCCAGCAATTCCTTGTCCCTCTTGAGCTGGGGAGNCATTAAGACTGAAGTATGTTGTGTATTTATACCTGTGTGTTCTGGCCCCGTCTTAAAAGTGATTTGATAATCATATTTATACAGAGATTTGAATCATTGAATTTAGTGGAAAGGCTTTTTATTTAAAAAGTGGAAGTGGAATCAGAGACTTAACAGGCAATATTTTTCAGAGAAAAGTGCGAAGTGTACTGCTGTCTGTGTTGCTACTGGAGTATTGATCAAATATCACACTGTCTCCTCTTTCAAGTGAGAATTTTCTTAAACTTTATGTGTAACCACAGCAGCCTTATATACAGCGACTGATTTTTCTGTATGTGCTGATGCATCATCAAACAGATTTGTTCAGGAAAAGTTACCTAAGCAATCTTATGTCTAATTAAAAACATTGAAAAATATTTAAGTACATAAGCCTGGCCAAATATTGCTCTAGTAAATCTAGGACAACACAGCTAGATTTTTTATAAAAATATAATTTTAGTATCCTTCTGAGACAGGAATGACCCATCTCATCTCTATGAATGATAATAGGAATTTGCTATCTCTGTAACTGGATTGACTCCTTTTTATTTAGTAGCGGTGCTGTGTGCATACAAGCTATCATTTATGCATAAGCAAGAAACTTTAAATTTTTTTCGTAGTACCTGCACTATTAGCAATAAAAGTAATTTATCCTTGCATGTTATTTTCTTTCATTCTTTGCTAAAGGGATTAATACTGCCAGAGGTGGAATTAAGAGATGATCCAATTTTTGTTTCTGGAAGCTCAGAAGCCGGGTTCTGACATATACCTCTGGCCATCAGACTTTTTGCCTCAATTAGTTGGAAAAGTCTATCTGGAGCAGAGCAATTTTATTCTGCTCCCAAACAAACATGCCCATATGACAACTGGGCCAGATATCCTTGGGGTCCGAGTTTCCTGTCTTCGGTAGTGCTTGCTGCATGTCTCAGCAGAAAGTTTAAAAACCTGTCCAATTTATCAATGATGATACTCAAGGGGGAAGTCTCATGTTATTTATTTTTAGGGACTGGCTTATATTCAGAACTGAAACACATACTGTATAACAGATTGTAGTTAAAGGTCAGCTCTTTTATGGGATAATGGAGATACCATGTTCCTCTATTCTGGATGTTATTTAAAATAAAAATATAATAGTCTTTTTTAATGAATTCTGTTGAAGTCCACCTTGTACTGTCTCAGGAAGTATGGGATGAGGACATAGCAGATAGGTATTTATGAGATCTTTCCTCCTCAAAAAAAAAAAAAANAAGAAAAGCATGGATTTTTTCCCTGGTCTTTCACAGATTTATTTTTTTTTGGGGAGGAGTAAGATCTATTTAAGCAGTATTTTTGTATGATCACTGAACAAGTTTTCAAGGCTCTCCCTTGTACAGTGGAAAGGAAGAGTGGACACTGCCTTAAGATATTTAAGTTCATTCAGATTCTGTAATCATAATTTTTCTTGTCATCCTGGGGGCGTGAGAGGGATTGCAGAATGTTTGGCTATGACTAGTTTACGTACATACAATGAGTACCAGCTCCTCAGCCAACTCTTGGGCTGTTGTTTTCCCACTTCCCCATCTGATGATAATGAAATGTACAGAAGCCCGGGGCTGGTATTTCTGGGTACACTTACAGCTGAAGCACAGGGGAGGTGGGCTCCCTAGCTGTATGAGACCTCACTCCTGTTCGGAGGAAGAGTTTGCTTGGTTGGGTTTTCGTTCTCCCCTTCCACTACCTATAAGAATCTAGGTGCTTTTCTGTGCAGCAGACGTCCCTCTCTTTGTTATTAACAGGAAACAGATTTTAATTTTTTTTTCCTATTTCTTACTACTTTAAAAAAACAGATTTTTATTAACACCTCTTGAAACCTGTAGGCCAAATCTGTGAAATATGTTCTCCATTTATCCTTTGATTCAATCCTTGCATCTAAAGTGCGGAAGATCTACTGTTTCTGTACAGTTCTAGACAAGATACTAAAAATACCTATCACCTGAGGCATCCGTTTGTTAGGTATCTATTAACTTGAGTGCTGGAAATACACAAATATCCTTTATTGAGTAAAATTTATAAAGCTAATTTCTGTTTCTCTTCAGAGAAAGTCATGGGTCAGAAAATAGTCACACAATTCCTTGCTTTAATTCCTTTCAATTTAATTCCAATTTAATTCCTTCCTTCCAGACTTTCATTCCCATTGTTCTATTATTATAAAATTACTGCTTATACTTTCCTCATACTTACATGATTCATGGCTCGTCTCTTACCATTAGAGATGAATGAGAGGCTTCCTACAGAAAATGCAGGTAAAAAAATCATGAATAAAAAGTATAAAAGACAGTAGTTTTTACACAGCTGTAATGTACCTGTAATGTTAGAGTAGAGCAATTAATAAGATTGTAATTATTTTGGATGTTGTTTGTGTTACTTCTTACAAAAACACTATTTTAATGCATTGGGGGATAAGCAGGCAAGTTTAAACATTCAAGTCTAACCACACAGAAGCACTGCTTTTTTCTTTTGCAAATGATTTTGAGGGTTTCTCAAATTCTTTTTGGTTTTACTAGTTACACTTTAAATGACCAAGTAAATGTTAATATTTTAAAATATGCTTCCAGTATTTCATTACACATAGGCTTAGTTTCCATGAGTTCATTTTGAACCATAGCTGAAACATATTTGACTTAAGAAAAATAAAACAGTAAGTAGGTTTATTTCCCTCTGACAGTGCCCTTTAACATTTTAAGTGATGTATTAAATACTTTATTTTTGTTTAATTATTTCAGACTCATTTTCCAATGTTTTCCCCTCAGTTCCAAATGGAAAAGATTAGACTAAATGTAATACTGATCTTGTAGTAAGAATTATAGTTGTTATGCTGACAGGTTTGATAGGGTCTGTAGGCAATGAAACAAAAACACATGACTGCAGTCATAACTGTTAGGACTTACTGGAATTATCCTTTGCGCAATAACTTGACCTCTTTGTGGAAATTCTAGTCGTTTCATTGATTGTTTTGAGGCTTATTGGTGTGTTCTAGAACATGGTGTATTTTTGTTTGTTAATTTGATTTAATTATAGCAGAGAAGCAGACTTGAGCTTTTGGGACTCAGCATGTCTAGAAAATGGTAGAAAAAGTAGACTGCCAAAAGGAGCTGTGGGAATGAAAAAACCTGATGCAAATTCCACTTCCTGCACTTAGTCTTACACTTGAGAAAAGACAACAGGCTGGTGGGGCAAGGATTGAAGGTACACGCAGTGAGAATGTGTCCAAGATCTTCCTGCAAAGGGCGTCTCTCTAGGCTGCCAGAAGGAAACGAGATGTGTCCTACTTTATTTCCCTCCCCCTTCATAACTCTTGAATTTGCCCAGACATTTGCATACTTCTAATCTCTGTCACTTGGGAGTAAAAGTTTTTTCCTTCCTATTCTGCAGCATTTGAGCTTTTCTTGTCCTTTCTTCCAGTACCATTAGGAGTACAACTTAGTTAAAAAGAAGGCATCTTACACTGCAACTTTTGTTCTGTCTGTTCCTTTCGGAATGTTGGAAGAAAAAAGCTACCAAAAATGAGACCCAGAATTTCAGTGGTGGGCCTGGTGGCAGTGCCCACGCACCAGGACCTTCCTCTGGCCTGAGTGAAATTGATCGCTTTTTGTTCTATGTAGACTGTAGCATCTGAGTACTGTTTGTCTTCTCTAGGGCAAAATAAGGAAACTAGTAATCTTGCAGGGGGGAAGCGTTTTAAAACAAGACTTAAATGGGATTTGGAGACCCAGCTTCGTATGGCTTAGAAAAGAGTTGGACATGTTGTTCTGCTCTTCAGCCTTGAAAATTCCCTTGAGGAAATACCCTTACTACTTGGGAAAAACACACAGGTGAAGAGCTCCTGAAGGGGACAGCACGTGTAGCTGCGTGTGTGTTGCTGCCTACTGTAACAGCGTTGCTGATCCCTAGAAGAGAATATAGACCCTAAAGGGAACTTTAAAGGAAAAGTATGGAGAAATGATTCCTTTGTGATACATCCTGACTCTCTTTCTCCTCTAAAATTTTCCTTTCCCTGGTAATGCAGTTTTAAGAAGAATCATTAGTTCTTCGGATTTTTCTCTCCTTCCTTTTCCAACTCCCTAAGTAGCTGCAATTCTCTATAATTTGGCAGGGAATATTTCTTAATTTTTTCTTCCAAAGTTTTAAAATGTATGCACTTACCCTGTAGTCTCAGTAAACTGCTGATCTCCATGGGGTTGAAATTGGTAATGGTTGTGTCTGGCTTGTGGATTAATTTCTCTGTAATTGAGTCATAATGAAAAATCCAAGTGTATCTTTTGGGGGACAAATCAAATTTTAGTTTGAAAAAATATACCATGTTAGTGAATAAGTTTCTGTTTTAGTATGCTTGGAGCATTAATATAAATAAGGAAAAAAACCAGCAAGGTTTTGTCATTTAAAAAAAATAATTTAAATACATTTTAGAAAAAAAGTTGTGTTAATTCCTAAATTTAGTGTATTCAATGGCAAGTGATGCAGAAATGCTCTTTTTTAAATGAAAAGGATATTCTTAAAGTTCTTCATAAACATGAAGACCATAGTATTGTATCAGATATATTGATCAGGTGTTTAGGAGTNAAAAATAATCATAGTAAATATAATTATAATATTAATTTTCAGTAAGAAATGATTGAGAAGTCGTGGTGCATTGTCCTGGATGGTAATAGAAAGCTAAGATTATTATGAGGCAGCTTTCAGACCTAGTTTTGATGTTAAAAGTTTATGTAGCTTTGAAAATAAGATCTGTTCATCTGTTCTAATGGTACTTTTCTTGAATGGAGAAAGTAATTTATAATTTTGATTTTTATTTTATTGAGTGGGTAGTGTCAACAGAAAGCATCCCTCAGTTTCAGGTGAGAATTTTTAATGTATACATGCCAGAGCAAATGTCTAAAACGTGTTGCATCGTACGCACCAACTTTAAGACTGTGCACGGTAGCTGAATTTCTGTAAGTTAGGGGCATGCCTACATGCTTACACATAACTAAGTAAAATAAATCTATTCAAATGTAACAAATAGGTATTTAATACATATAACTGTGTTTCTCAAGGCAATATAAAATGGGACATATTCTATGAACTGACAAGCCATTTCGAAGACGTGAACTGTGTGGTTTGTTTGTGTGCCTAGTTCTCTGTTTCTTCTTTAAAATAGGTTTTCTTGGTTGGTTTTTAACTAGATCAACTATGTGAGGCTAATTTCCAAGTAATTACGCTTATTAAAAAGAACAGATAGGATTTTTGTAAGAGCTGTACTATTCTGTATTATACCTCACTAACGTGAATTTTTATAAGCGCCTACTGTAATGTATTAACATCCCATTATCAGTGGTTAATAAACATTGGCATAGGTCATTGTAGTTTTCTGTATCAGTATGCAGAATTATTGGTTAATATTAGGCCAACATTCATATTTAATGGCTCCGTTGCCTGTGAATTTAATTAGTCTATCCTACAATTACAGCATGGATTCCTTGCATACAAAAGCTAACAAGTCAATGCCTGTGGTAAGTTACTTGAAGCAGAAGTTGCAAAAAAGCTGTCTGCTTGTTGGAATGCGATACATTTGGTGAAGTTCCTTTCATTGTGTTCTTTAAATAAATGAAACATTTAAGCTTTTTCCTCCCCTCAACTTTTTTTTATCCTTAGAAAAAGCGTTGGTAGGTAGTGACTTCCTAGGATGGAAAGCATCACAGGTGAAAGCACAGAAAAACTGTATTCCCTTGCTGGTTCTACCACAGGTTCTTCATGAAAACCGTGTGTCATGATGGTATGTTAGGTTCCCCACCTGTAAAATCAAAAAGGTGTCTTAGCAAAGATACTGGTTAATTTCCTCACCGTTTGTCTCTCTTAAATGGAAGCAATTTTGTTTTAAACACCTAGTTCATTAATCAACATAGTGCGTTGTTGCCCTTGTTACAACTTAAATAATCTTTAAAAGATTTCATTTTGTGGACCATTCCTTTTTGAATGGTTTAGTAAGTAGGAGTTTTTTTAGTGAACTGTGATACATATTATTTTAAATGTAAATACAGAGACCATGAGGAAATTGATTTTTTTTTTTATAACTTATTTTCTTGCTATTTTAGGTCTTCAGTCCTTTTTTTTTTTTAAGCTAGGACTAACAGTTCTTCTCATTTGTTCTCCCAGTATTTGAATTAACTGTCAACAGCACAAAACATTACAGTGCAGCATGTCATTAAGGTTGCAGGTAGAGGAAGAATACTAGGAAATTTATTTATATTGAAAAGAGATTGCNCATTTAAAAAAAATAATTTAAATACATTTTAGAAAAAAAGTTGTGTTAATTCCTAAATTTAGTGTATTCAATGGCAAGTGATGCAGAAATGCTCTTTTTTAAATGAAAAGGATATTCTTAAAGTTCTTCATAAACATGAAGACCATAGTATTGTATCAGATATATTGATCAGGTGTTTAGGAGTTCATTTTTTTCCCATAAAATTTTGTTAAAGTGAAATCTGCAAAACTTCATTTCATATAATCTTTTTTAACTTCAAGGCAAATACAGAGATTATGGCACCCCTCACATTACAGAACTGTAGTTGTGTGATAAACAACCTCTGCTAACCTGAGAAAAATAATGGTTTCCCTTTAAAAGGAAAAGTGGGAGGTGTAGGGGTAGAGGAAGAGGGATTATTGGGCAAGTTAATTAGAAACAGCCCAAGGGAAAAGTTAGGAAATTAAAACCCATAGAATCAGCATGACGGCAGCTAAAAATATATTGTCACAAGATATGCCAAGGGTGGGGAGCAGCAGGGAGGCAAATAAAGAATTTGATTAAACAGCAAGAAATTTTTTCAGGTGTTTTGGTTTCTACATTTTTTTGCGACCCAGCCTCAGTAAAACAGTGAAGTAATAACTATACTCTGCAGATTCATGCTAGCCTGTAGAA
>VXBO01006788.1:21225-45947 GCA_013400135.1 Rhinoptilus africanus
TTTTTTTTTTTTTTTTTTTTTTTTTTTTTTTTTTTTTTTTTTTTTTTTTTTAGCATAATATTGTTAGCGTAGCTTTTGAAGCAGTTCAGAAAGAATCATCGCTGAAATTTATGGGTTTAGCAACAAAGGAAACAGCACACTATAGGATTTGTTGATCCAAATTATGTGGTTACCAAATGCCAACCAGCTGCTGCTTTTTGCTGCCTATGCAGCATTCTTACCACAAGATGCTTGTGCTTAGTGCGTGCCCTTCTTTCTTGGAATGAGGTTATTTAGCATGTGTAATTTTTCATTGTAGATTGGAAGAGTACTTACTTAAACTAGCACTAGCAGCGCCACATAGCACTACTGCAAATTTTCACTGGGCTGAATGCTAAATAATGAAAGAACCTGACTAGCAAAATTTCACAATAGTACTGCCATACGTGATACACTGCTGTTAACATGGGGTGGGGAGATTGATTTATAGTCACCTGAAATAGGACTCTTCTTTGCACTGCCGCTCCAGAAAAGGATCCTGTAGAAAGGATCTCCACAATTTAGTACAGAGTAAGAACTTTTTTCCAAACCCTAGACCTATCCTATCTTTTGTTCTACTCACTTCAAAAGAAAAAGGTCGAGATTTGCATGTCATGTATTTAGTGAATAACTCTATTATGCAATTCTTTTGGTTTCTCTCTCCCTCTGCCCCCCCAGTCCCCTCGAAAAAGGCAACTGGAGCATAAAAATTATGTAATGCTAGTGTAGAAATCTTCATACAGCTTAATCTTTGTAAGATGTCTCAATTTATGGTTAGTTCTAAGCTTCTTAAAAAAAGCTGTCAAGGTCACAATGAGATTTGCCCCAGAACATGTATGTCCGTGGCCCAGGAATGGCTGAGGCAGGGGGTTAGCTTTTACAGAACAACAGTCTTGCTTCCCCTCAAACTTGAAAATGAAACAAAGGTTATTTGCCTTCCAGGCAATTGGAAGAGGTGATCCAGGCTGACACCAAAACCCAGGTCACTCTGCCCATGTTTTGTTTAGATCTGGCAGTCTTATGTTTAACCCTAGCACTTGAAAGAGCTCTGGGAAGCTACTGGCTTTTGGAGTTGAACTGCTGTGCACTGGGGTGGTCTTTCATCACTTGACTGGTTGCAGACCGCTCTCCCTAGGCCTTAGGGGTTGGTTAAATCAGAACTGTTGTCTTCTCTGGCTTATCATTAAGACAGCATTGTATTCGTGCTCACTTCATTCCTAAAAGAAAATGAACATGAGAATATTTCAGCATAAACAAGACATGAATCACAGAGTAAGGAGGACAGATGATCTTTAATATTTTGTATAATATTTGCTTAATTGTACCATATTTACATAAATCTTATTAATGATAGAAGCAGTCCAGCTGACCCCACAGTTTAAAATGGCTCAGTTGTACATTTTGTCAAGACTGGAACAAGGTGTCTTGCCTAAACCCTCAGCCAACAGTCTGCCTTAATGTATGGCTTTGATCCAGCATCCCAGTTAATTTAATTTAGTGGAATACACTGCCAAATGAAACATCCTAAACTGGGTCAGACGCTATTCCAAAATAATGCATGTCTGGGGTTTTCTGTCCTGTGAAGACTGTTGCAAAATTTGCAGATTCTCTGCAACAGTCATCCTGCTGATACAGCTCATGTATAATCACAAAAGGGACAAGTTCAATTTAAACAGATCTTGTGCTTGTGTACGCTTGTACAGGAGTTTTCAATTTAATCCACGTCTGCACTAGGTTACTTTGTTCTTCTAAAGCATCCAGTCTGGTCAAGCCAGTCCTTTAACTTAAGTGATTAGCCAGTGACATTTCACTCTTCCTTTGGGTTTGACCTCGCTGTTGACAAAAGCTTTCTGTTATGAATCACATCAGTCAGTATTGCTTGAAAACTCTGCTGTTATCAAATGTACACCTTGAGCGTGTTCCAGAATGAAAGAAGGACCCCCAAATCATCTGTTTAAATACAGTACCTCATTACTCACTATGTCAGGTACTTGCTTCTTTTGTCCAAAGACAGAATGTCTAGAACAGAATTAGACTATATTTCAAAAGAATAATTTTTCAGATGTATTTTACTGCAATGAGTGAATTCAGGAAGATACTAACTATACAAATCCCTTTATGCTATGCACCTGGACCCAGGTTTTAATAGGGATGCAGATCAAATCTAATTTACTCAAGGAGGGGTGGCTCCTGGTCAGCGAATTCTATATGGAAGCCAGGTCGCTTGGCATTCCCTCTCACACAGCTTCCCCTGTTGAGAAGGAAATGCTGCCATTCACAGCAGAGGGAGAATTCATCACCGTAACATCTTCACCTGGCCACGTCTGCCTCACAGACCGTAGGGGTTTCTGGGCAGATTTTCCTCTGCCCTTGAGCTGTGCTCTGTGGTATGGAGAGAGGGAGAGAAGGATAAATTACAGCTTGCCAATCTTAAGGGTCACATAGGCTAGTGCTTAAGAGCATCCACCCTCATCTGTGACTCATCCACTGGGGCAAGGTGGCTATGGGCAATGCGCCTGTTGGCAGTGAAAGGAAATGGAAGATGGACACAAGAAATACCTCCTTTGTTTCTAGTCTAGCAGAAGCAGATGGGGCCCGAGGAAATCCTTGGCTACCTGTGAAACTCCCTCTCCACAATGCCTGCTGTGAGCTTTGCCCTGTGCCATGGTGAGGGTTGGCCAGGTGCTGGGGGCCCTGATGAAGCACCGTTGCCAGACTTGGGGCCAGGCCAGGCTACCGGCACAGCTGTGAGAGCATCCCCACAGCAGAATGACAAGTAACACTGAAGGCAGGAGGAGTGTTGTTGAGATAGGAGCATTGATGGGTCAAAGATTCAAGAACGAAAACACCAGCCTAGATAACTTCATAGAATCATAGAATGGTCAGAATTGGAAGGGACCTTAAAGATCATCTAATTCCAATGCCCTCTGCCATGGGCAAGGTTACCTTCTACTAGACTGGCTTACTCGAAGCCCCATTCAGCCTGGTCTTGAACACTTCNGTGCATGTGCAGGACCTTGCATTTGGTCTTGTTGAACTTCATGAGGCTGGCATGGGCCTACAGCGCCAGCCTGACAATGTCCCTCTGGATGGCATCCCTTCCTTCCAGTGTGTTGACTGCTTCACACAGCTTGGTGTCGTTTCAAACTTGCTGAAGGTGTAGTCAATCCTACTGCCCATGTCACCTACAAAGATGTTAAACAGCACTGGTCCCACTGCCGACCCCTGAGGAACACCATTCATCACTGCTCGCCACTTGGGCATTGAGCTGTTAACTGCAACCCTTTGAGTGTGGCCATCCAGTCAATTCCCTTATCCACCGAGTGGTCCATCAGTCATATCCACATCTCTCCAATTCAGAGACCAGGATGTCATGTGGGACAGTGTCAAGCATTTTGCACAAATCCAGGTAGATGACATCTGGTGCTCTCCCTTTATCCACCAATGCTATAACCCGGTTGTAGAAGGCCACCGAATTTGTCAGGCACAATTTGCCCTTGGTGAAGCCATGTTGGCTGTCATCAATCACCTCCTTACTTTCCATGTGCCTGAGCAGAGTTTCTAGGAAGATCTGCTCCATGATCTTGCTGGGCACAGAGGTCACACTGACTAGCCTGTAGTTCTGTGGGTGTTCCTTTTTTCCCTTTTTAAAAATGGGGTTATGTTGCCCCTTTTCCCCTCAGTAGGAACTTCACTGGGCTGCAACAACTTCTCAGATATGATGGATAGTGGCTTGGCAACTTCTTCTTAGGGGAAAAGTAGAAGGCAGCTAGGTGGGAGTCACTGCTCTGAGCTGCCAGTACCAGTGTGTGGGTCGCAGTCTCCTTTCTGTGGGGCTAAGCATCCCACGGGAGCCAATGCTGCTTGTGGGACCAATGCCTACCTGGCCACAGAGCCTTGTTGGGGTGGTCAGCAGACTAGCACTTTGCCTAGCTGCTCACTAAATCCCAGCTACCTTTTGTGCATGCTAGCCAGTGAATAATTTATGCTTTATGCTTTGATGTTGTGTATATCCTGCTTGCAGCATCTCTTTGCACCCAGAATAAGATGTGTGAAGAAATGATCCCAGAAGAATGGTCATAATGTTTTACAATCACGGATCAACCCACTTGGGTTAATCATACAAAATTTTGGGCCTTCAGGAACAGAGCTGACAGTCCACAGAAGCAGGATCCTTGGGTATATGGTTCTGTGAGCAGCAGGGCCAGGGATCTCAAGTAATAGCATATTTCTAAATTATGACTTGCGTGTTCTATTTCTACCATTCTCCCCACTATATTCATACAGATCTTTAATTATTGCTGTATCATTAATATCTCAGTCTGAGGAAAGAATTTTGTTCTACAAAAATGGGCCATAAGCATTCTGTTGTAACTTTAAATCATAGAATCACAGAATCACAGGGTTGGAAGGGACCTCTGGAGACCATCTAGTCCAACCCCCTGCCAGAGCAGGGCCACCTTAGAGCAGGTTGCACAGGAACCCATCCAGGCGGGTTTGGAATGTCTCCAGAAATGGAGATCATCACTTTAAAACCAGGATCCACCTAAAAAGTTATCCCTGTTAAGTTTAGTGATTTACATCACAAGGATTTATATTCACCCTTAGCAGGTGCTCAAGTGAATGGAATAATATAAATGGAGTACTTCAACAAAACTTTAGAAACATTTGTCAAATCTGAGGGTGGAAAGAATGTGTCTGAGACCCAAGCCTTACATGCGGGAAGCCTTATGTGTAGATTGAGCTCTGGGGTTTGCAGGAAGAGACATTTAAGCCAAATGTGTCTGCTGGAGGCTGAGTAACTCTCAGGAAATTTGGAAAGGCATTTTCTCATTCCCAGCTGAAAGGCTTTCTATGCCTCTAAGTGCTATGGATTTAAACTACGCCAAAAGAGGAAGAGAAAAGGTTATGATATTGCAAATTAAGGAGATGGCAAAGAGGTTTCAAATAGCTTAAATGTACTTATTTTCAGTGCCTCAGAAAAGAGAGAGGGGGTCATGACACAGTTTAGGTCCAACAAATTCACTATTATTTCTGCAAGCACTAAAACTCTGAATTTCTAAAATTCAGGTTATCAAACAAATTCATTTTTAAACTAGTAAATTCCAGTATTGTCCTGATAGGAAAGAAATTTTTCTGGTATACTGACAGAAGAAGTGATACTGTTTCCTACGAATGACCACCTGCCCCTTCAAGGCTACGGCCATGTATATTCTTTCTTCTTCTTTTTTACTGATGCCCTTTAAAGCTTCATTCTTTCTTCTTCTTTTTTACTGATGTCCTTAAAAGCTTTATTCATACTGTGTAAGAAACATACCATTTTCCAGCCCAAGGTTTGTAAATTGGGAAGGGCAGTTATACTACATCATGTAAGGATATAAAATATTGATTGCTATATAAAAGCTATGATGACTGGTAGTACACTTAGAATGTATTGCCTGATAGTATTACATATGTAAGAGATTCACATCCCCACGTGATGCCAGTTATTAGAATAATCCCTTGAGAAAGCTTGTAAAGAAGTGAAAAAGCAGTCCATATGGCATTCAACAATGTAGCATGCTTCCAAACTGCGAGACTGTTCTCAGAAGAAGCTGTGTCTTATTTTTACACAGAGTTCCTGTTTATGCATCTTAAATTTCATTATTTTCACCATATGCATCTGGCTGCCAGTTAATACCTTCCAACCAAATAAACAGCAGAAGATTGCACACCATAGCTGTGAAGTGTTGGGAGGAGTAAAGCTCCTTGTTGCTCCTTCTTTGTGGGCAGGAGGCTTTCCAGGCAGCCTTGTGAGTGGCAGCTATAGGTCATATTTATACTGTGTTTCCCTGGTGACTGGGCTTTTTGAATGAGCGTCTGTAATGATGAGGCAGGCCTTCGCCTAATTAAGTGGCAAAGGAGGTGTCCTTCAATACATATTGACCATGAAATGCTACAAGGTATCATTAACATAATGTTTTCCTGTACTTTATTCCTCTGCTTTGTTTTAAGTTTTGCAGTTGTCTTCTATTTCAGTCAGTCATTAACCTATGAACAAGGTGATACTAAATACCTATATTATAGAAAAAATGTCCAGTATGTTCCTATATACTGGCACAATTTCCAGGCTAACAATTTTCTTTCCTCACAGACTGGAAAAGACTTAGGACCTGTGCTACTGAAGCAGGGAAAGGGTTTGTAACCTCATATCTGCCATCAGCCAGTGTTGACAGGTCTAGGAAAGATACGAGGAGCCATTTATTGGCTAATCTAGCCAGAACAAAATTACCCCTAGCAGACAGAGATTGTTTAAAACTCTGCAGCAAAATAGAGTCTTTTCCCCCTTCATTAAATGACAAGACTTATCCAGTATATTCAGATGTTGCTGTTTTCAATATCGTTTGGTATCTTCACGGAAATGAAGCCCTGTGACAGTTTTATCCCTGTGAAAGTCTTGTGCCACAGTTTTTCTGTCCTATTGAATATTCCCTGTTTGCTGTGTCTGAGACCGCAGATGGCCACAGTCCACATCTTGTATTTCTAGGTAGAAATGGCTACAGTCACAAGCGAGTGAAAATCCAGGATGCCTGTTACATTAAACTGTCATCATGAATTCAGAGTTAATGCGTAGGAATCTAAGCAGGTAAAACAATGGAGGAACAGGACAGAAGCACTTGAATAGTCTGACCTGGCAGAAATAGCTGGCAGTAATGCTCACATGGAAAGGACTGACAGATAACAGCACAAGTCCATCACGCCCTTCTCTCATTCCTGTTCAAATGCCTGAAAGTTCTGTGAGTTTCCAGGTTTTGGGAACATGAAAGATCTGCATTATTCTTTTTTTTTTTTTTTGCAACTTTTGGGACAGTCGCATGAGACAATGTGCTAAATTTTCCAAAAAGCTGGTTTTGAAGCTACTTCTAAATACAGTTCATATGATCTGCTTGCAAATTAGCAGAGGCTTTATAGATTTTCTGGACAAGAGGCACCATTACACCTTTCATTAATGCTTAAAGGTTTATCAAGCAGCTCCTGTCTCAGGCTAGTCAGTGATTGTCAAAAGCAGTATTTGTAGTTCAGCCCCGACTTAGACTCTCAGAGCTGCTGCATCCTGAGGAAAATTCTTAAATTGCTAATTACTTCTGATGATTGACAAGGAAAATTCCCATTTTCTAGTTTTAGTGTATCTAGCTGTTGACATCTAGTACTTGATCTCACTTTGTCTTTGCCTGCTTACAATTCAGCACTGACTACAAGGAAGTAATCCCTCAATCTTTTCTTTGTTGAAGACAGCAGACTGCATTTCTTCAGCCTGTTTTCCTGTAAAGCGTCTTCCTAAACTTGGACTCATTCTCTCAGCTGTTTCTGAGTGGTCCCAGGGTCACCAGCTCCTATTCAGCAGTGGTCATCAGAGATCGTATGGTAGCCCTGTGTGGTGCCCACAGGTTCCCTGATGCTGTGGGCAGCAGTATATTGGGTTTTTCTGCTTCTACTAAGCCTTCTCCTGGCCATACATCCAAGTATATCATGGTCTCTGTGCCGAGATTTCACATAGTTTCTCTGCCTGGACTCTAACCTCTTTGCCTATTTATTGTTCTCCAAAACTACAGTCATTGTTCCAGAACAGTTTTTTACTTTTCAGATGTCTGGCCTTGAACTTCTCTGCAGGAAAACTTGTGAGATCAGCTAGTCTTGCAATTTACTCTGTGTTCAGCAGGTAAGCACTCTCATTTTGGAGAACATGCTTTCTATTCTTCCAGAAAGTACAGACTTATATGCAGATTTTTAATTTAAATGAAACTTTAAAAATTCACTGAGCATAACTTCCCATTTCAAAATGTGCCTGTTCAAAACTCAATGTAAACTTACAAAGCCCTAAAGTTAAGCAGATTGTAGAAGCCATTTAAAAATTTGGCACAAACTTATTTTAATATTTAGTGCCTATGAAAACTATGGACTAGTGATGTGGAAAAGAGTTAGTACGTCATAAGCGAGCCCAATGTGGGTAGGAAGGACTCCTTTCTGTCAACCATGGGAGCTGTGTGGCAAATAAAGCACAGATCAATCACTAAAAAAGTGTCAGTTGTTAATGCCAGCCTGAAGATGTAGATTTGGTGTCCACTGCTGCCTCTGCTTTGTGGAGTTAGCCAGGCTGCTCCTGGCTTCTCAGCGGCTGGTGAGTTGGTGTCAGTTGCTGAATGGCTGACTTAAGGACACCGACACACTTGCTGAAACTGATGGGAGCTAGCGGTGAGTACATGAAGTGGAGTGTAATTGCTTCACATTTCTCAGAGGGCGCTGAGCATTTGTAGTTATTTTGCATCTTAAGTTGTCAACACCCCAGGTCCCCGCTAAAAAAACGGAGGAAAACCCCCGCTCTCTTTCTCAAATATTTTGAGTTTGCTGAATAGAAATACAGTGATGAGTATCATGGTATTTTAAAAAATCTGTTTACAAGTCCTGTGAGGAACTTCAGGATTTTGGTTTTCAGAATACTTTGAATAGTGCAAAGTTAATAAGGCAGGAGATCCCACACTGAACAACAGGGATAAAACAGCATATCGAATAGTCGTTCATGAAGGGTGCAGAGTTTCTTTCATGCAGTGAATGAGGCACAGATGCAAGGAAAAAAAAGTTTATACCTAAAGAATGCATCATAATTTATAAGCTTACGGGGGCTGAACAGAATCTGTACAGCCGACTTTGGAGTTCTTGAATGCAGCTTTATAACTACATTAATGCTATTTTATATGGAGCGTATAGTTAGGTCTTTCACTGCACTCCAGCAACCAGTAAATACTGTTTCAATCTCACTGTCTTCAAATGACTACATCAAGTTATACTTGTTGAAAAAAGAACAAAAAAGCTGACAAGAATTTTTTCACCTTTATTATTAGTTTATTTACATAATAAAAAAGCTCAAAGTTCCCTAAAATGTCTCCATGCAAGAATTCAAATGTCTGGTTTTATCTTGTGCTTATTTTCAAAGGAAAGTATGCAAAATAATTATGTTTAAAGCAGAATAAAAAAATAGTAACTCCCCAAAAGCAAACTTAGCTCCAATGTTAAATCTATCACTTGCTGTGAACATAAATTGCTTTTATTTTAAATGTTTTTACATGGGCTGTTATTCATACTCTCCTTTGCTCTTTATGTCAAAGCAAAAAGGGATAAGCACTCTTTCCTTTCCAGAGACCTTGGAAGATACAAAGTTCCAGAAAGCAGAAGGAGGATTGCAAACTTGAAGTTTGTTTTTGTTGTTTTGCATCATAATTGAGGTTATGAAAGATCAAGTAGCGCTCTTGGCTGTCAGAAATAGTAAAAAAAAAGGTAATTCAGGACCCCATTAGCCTAGAAATGGACCACAGAAAGAGTTAAGCTTGGGACGTTTGCAATGTGAACATGCAAAATGAAATTCCTATATTGCATCTATTTTTTCCCTACAGAAATTGCCAAAAATACCAGAGAAATACAGAAGAAACACAAATATGAAACACAGCTTTTTTGGTGATTCAGCATGTCTCAAAACCAAGACTGGGATTGTTTCTGGCTTTATAACAAAAAAATGCAACAATTGCTGTCCTCAATTTTTCCCAGTTTTGCAGAGGATACATCCTGTTAATGGTGTTCTGAATGGAAGCTGAATAAGCTGTTTGCCCTGAATTTAGGTCCTGGTGAGAACTTTTTAAATTCTGTTTTAAGAAATAGCTCTTGCTTTACTTATGAGATCTTCTGAGATCATAATGGATTATAATATAAACTACCCTGTATAGAAGGTGAGAATTGAAATAATGGAATTTGTAAAGTGTTCAGGCTGTTTTTCAGAGGGTAGATGTTCCTTTGATCAACTTCCTCCTTTAAGATGCTAGATTTAGTATTCTTCTTATACAAAAAAGAAATAAAGAAAAAAAAAGGAAGCAGATTCTGCTGATTGAGGGATGTCAATCACACTCTGAGATGGTTTTCATTGGGTAAAGCTGTGTTCTTTGTTCTCTCCCAGCGAGGATGCCCCAGCAGAAGCCATTCAGCACCCCAGCAACCTGCTTCAGCAGCCTGACACAAACCAGAGACTTGTTTTGGGGTGGAGGGAGTGTCTCCCCTTTTATTTTCCTCTGGTTTGGGGTTTTTTAGTTTGGGGTTTGTTGTTTGGGTTTTGTTTCGTGGTGTTGCTTTGGTTTGGTTTGTTTTTTTAACCAGCTTCCCTCTCCATTTTATGGAAAGATCAAGTTAATCCCATCCAACTACCAAATGATGGCATTGAATCGCTTTTGTGACTTTTACCACCTTTCCTCTGTTCGATCTAAGCGGTTCACCAAACATGTATGTATTTTCTGGCTGCAGAAACTGGTTTTGAAAGAAGAACAGGACAAGCAGTTAGATTGAAACTACAGAAATTATTCCAGAGGCACAAAAATCACAGTTGTTGCCTAATAGACTTTTGGATGGGAGAAACAGAATTTTTATGTCACCTCACCCCTTTGTAATAGCTTCCAAATATACAGAGGCACATTTCACTACAATAGCTGTTTCAGTTTGCCCTACAGCTTATTGCCTGGACCTTTATGATGTTCTTGAGGTAATAAGCAGATTTGGAGTTCTTCAGTCCTGTAGAGCTTTTCCCTCTGCAGACATTTCACATTACCTGTTTGCATAACCTAGAACCTTTGAAATGTTTAACTGTGAAAACTACAGAGTCTCAGCCTAAAATCTGCCAGCCCCATCCTGTGGTGAGGCAGCTGGAGGTAATCAGTGCCCTTCACTGGGGGGTTGCAGAGTAGCATCCATGCTTGGTCTGAGCAGACCTTTTTCCTTGTGGAGGTGGAGGAGCCCAAGTCCCAGCTGGTCGGAACTGGCAGGGCCCCTTCCTCATACCAGCAGACAATGCCCTGGGTCGAGTGAGTGGGGCAGTGGCTCCAGGTTGCTCTTCCCCTCTAGTTCCCCCACAAACGAAGAGGAGGGACAGCTAAAGGGGCTGGGAAACCAGGGATCCCCCTGCCCCTCCCACAGCACTTCCTCGCCTGGAGCGAAAGTCCAAGCATGGCAAACATGGGGAAAGGCACACCAGCCCTGGCGGAGGAGTCACTTCATTCATCTGCATCTGCTCTTCTCTTTGTTGGGCTTGTTAGCCCCAGGGCCATGGCACCTGGGCCTCTGCTCTTGCAGGGGTCTTTCCCCTTATTCAGGCACTTTGCGCTATGGGACCTCTTTTCCCCGGTTTGATCTCCATCGAGCCTGGCCCTCTGAAGGGGCTCTGTGCTCTCCCTTGAGCATCACCGAGACCAGCTGACTTGTTTGCCTAGATCTTTTCCACCTCATTGGAGAGCTCTGGGACTTAGCCCTCCACTCTTGCTGGGGCAGTTTTTACTGATTTGAGCACCTTTTTCCCCTGGTACAAGCAACATGGCGCCTGGCCCTCAATCTTGCGGGTCATCTTTGCTGCGATGTGAATGCCACAGGGCCTTGGAGCACCATGGAGCTTTGCCCACTGCTCATGGAGAGCCTTTCTGCCGTGATTTGGACAGGATAGCATGGCAGGGCCCCTTTCCAGGCCATGGGGCATGGCTCTGCTTTTCAGGACTTCTTTTCTCTGCTGTGGCTGCCATGGCATCTGGCCCCTGCACTGGCATGGCACTTAAATCGGGAGAAAGAGGCCCTGCGTGACCCAGGGCCAGTCCCCATGGTGCTCAGCATCCTGGTTTGAGGGAATCAGCTCTGTGGAAAGAGGCACGGGGTGAGCAGAGGGCCAGTCCCCGCGCTGCTTGGGTCAGGGCAAAGACGTTCTGCAGGAGCAGAGGAAGATGAGCATGCTGTTGCCCCCACACCCACGCTTCTTGCTTTTGAAGATCCAGCCTTGGTGCTGGCCTCTTTCTCCCCCGACTTGGAAAAGACTCCTCTTCAGTAGATGGCCACCATCAGTTCCCCAGCACCCCTGACTGTAACCACTGCCTCCCCACCGCGCGGTCTCTTCGGGACGTTCCCCAGCACAGGCTCTCTCTGCTGTGAGTGAGCCCTGCAGAAACGGCAGTGAGGTGCAAAGGGCTTTCCCGCTTGCACAGAGTGCCCTCGGATTCAAGGATCCCACTGTTAAACCTGGGGAGTTACACATTAGCCGATGATCCTTGTAGGGAAGGTGTACTCAGAGAGCAACTTTTCATTGCTGTTCATCACTCCATTGAATGGATTTCCTTTAAGGTGGAGGTCTCTCCTGGAGATCTGCCTAGATGGTCTCTCTCCGGTTGTGCAGGGATGTGTTGAGTGCCTAGAGGGCAGCCTCAGGCTGCGATTGCTCCTCGTCCGGCATTAGCTGCTCTCCCCAGGGAAAGTCGAGGTCTGCAGCCAGCCCTGGTGTTAAAAAGGTCTTCGTGCTTGGCAGAAAAAGAGTGTATTGATGTCACAGAAAATGCTGAGAGACAAAGATTAGGCATGTTGGAGTAGCAGGAGGAGCACTAAGTCTCCTCCTATTCTATTTTGGGAGATGCAGCTGAATAATCTTCACCATTTGCAGCAGTCTATGAACCAGCTCCTAGTTCTTCTCCTCACAAATATGAAGACTTTTAAAGTCAGCTGTCCTTTCAGGACACACAAGCGGGCAGTCAGAATGGCATCAGTCTGATCCTGCGATCTGAAGTGTACTTTATGATACAGATTCAGGTTTTCTGCTCAAGTGCCACATTTTATAATTTCCCATATATCTCACCAACTCCATAGATTTTTATGTTATCAGCTCACAGCCATGCATTCTCAACACCCACTGAGTGTATCTTTTCTTATACTGCCATTTAACGATTTTAATTATTTTTCAGTTTACACCCTGCTTGAACTGCTTGGTTCACTCCTTAAAACACTCAAGTTTACTCATTTTTGGACTCAGCATTGTAATGGAGAGAACAGCACAGTGAAACCTGTGCACAGCTGATGTGTGAGCAGTACCATGACCTAAGACAACAGCAGGTGATAAGAATTTCAGTGTCTCTGATGGACTAGAAAGGACACTGTAGAAAGACTTTGATTAATCTAGTAAACTGCCAGATATGCTACCTGAGAAATAAACCCAATTGCAAATGGTTGATAATAATGCATGTGAAGAAAGTTTGGAGATTTGGGGATGATTATATTGCATAATGGAATATGCCCTGGGCCTGAGCAATATCCTGTAACCCTACCATGTTACATTAAGCTTTCTCATGAGAGAATATTTTACTATCAGTTAGCAGACATTGTACCACCTGAGTCATAATTTATAAAACAACTGCATACAGCAAGGAAAACAGAATCGGTTATTTGCAACCTCCTGCAAAATGAGAATTGCTTCAGTTTGCTCTAGACTCACCAAGAAAATAATTTTCAGGACTTGCTGAAAGTATTTGTATTTTGAAAAGGATTATCAAGGTTACCATAGCTTTTGTAGGTCTATCGAATCTGGTTTTCTCTATTTCACACAGCTCCATAAACCATGAATATATACTTTCAAACACCTAAAACATGTATATCCTCATTGACTTCCTTGTCTTTTCTTTCTTATCATTCCTGCTGCATGTGTTTAATTTTCTCTTTCATAACGTTTCATCTCCTGGATGACTGTTGCAGGATTGCTGTTCTAATATAGTAAATATAGGAAAGTCACAGATGCTGGTTATGACATTGCAGCTGTAAGCATTTGGAAAAGCAATGAAAAAGAGAAAAACCTTATTCATTTACAGACAAGGTGGTAATTATCTGTGATGGATAATGCGAGTGGGTGGAAAGGCTCTGTCCCTCATTTAGCATCTACTTTAATATCACCCTTGGGACACAGGATTCCAGAGCAAACCATATGTGATGCCAGGAAGGAGGGACTCACAAACAGGTTTTGAAGCAGAAGTTGGCTGTTCCACCTGACCATGTGCAGGATTTCAGTGCAGATGTGCAATGCAGTGAAGTATGTGATCCATTCAGTCTAAAACTGACAATGCAATTGCAGTCTTGATTACCATCTGACATTTAGGTAGATTGCTGTGCCATTTTGGTGTTTCCCTGTCAGCTCATGAAGTGAACCCAGTGATTCACTCTTCTTAGCTATGTAAACCTAACTGAAAAAACTGCAAGGCTGAGTTTTCCAGGGAAGGTTAAAATTTGTGTGGCAATAGATGTAGCCTACTGTGAGTTAAATATTCTCCCTAGAATTATTTTGTTAGTTTTATGGTTAATGGAAGCCAAACATTCCCTCAAATACTTGGGAAATAATGCCAGAAATGCCTATTGCCTGCATGTATGTGATGACACGCTGCCTCTGCAGAGACCCACAGGAGCTACAGCTGCTCCCTGTGTTCACAAAGACAAATTCAAGAGACCTTTATATTTTCCTAAGAGCACTGCCTTGATCCGTCTATGGCATATGCTGGTCCACCTAAGGTCACACTATGTCCATTATGGGTTACTTTCTCATTCTGCTGGGCTTTTTGATAAACAGGGGATGGCAAATGTATGCCGCAGTTGATTGATCTTCTGAGTATCTCTGATTATGACATTCTCTACCGAGAATGTTCCCCAAACCAAAGGATTAGTAGTGGTAGTTATTCTTGAGTTCAGATACCAATACTAATGTTGCTCTGGCTCACGACTGGAGATCTTGGCAACCAGGAAAGGCTTTAGAAATGCCTGCAACCATATTTTTGGATGTGTGAGGTTGGACAGGAGTGCAGGTGTGAGGAGAGACAGTAAAAAGAGGGTCTGGCCACTAAAACAAATTTGGAGGATTGAGATCCCAGATGCAGCTGGCTAGAAATCTACCTGGCACATTCATTAGTGCGAAATCACATGTAGCGTGAAAACACCCTTTTTCTGTTAGATGTCCCTATTTTTTTCTCTTTTTAGTTAATATCGTGCATTCATCATGGCTTTTTGAAGTAAACAGAAGGAAGAAGTAGAGTATGTATTTATTTATCAAAGCAAATTTACCTAGTTTTAAGTCTGACCACTATATATGCACGAGAAACCAGAAAGAAAATGAAGCAAACAGAAGCTGACGCCCCTTGCGCTGCAGCTGTGTGACTTTCTTCACCACCTTCCTCTTAGATGTTTTAGTCTGTTTTATCAAATCAATGAATAAAACACATCCTTTTGTGCAAATACTATGTTTTTAAATGTTGCTGGGAAGTACTTTAAGATGTGCCACCAGTACATTTCTTTGACTTTAAGGTTTTACGGACACCAAGTTTCCCTACAGGCCCCTTTTAAACCAGTCATAGAATCATAGAATCACAGGGTTGGAAGGGACCCCTGGAGATCATCTAGTCCAACCCCCCTGCCAGAGCAGGGCCACCTTAGAGCAGGTTGCACAGGAACGCGTCCAGGCGGGTTTTGAATGTCTCCAGAGACGGAGACTCCACCACCTCCCTGGGCAGCCTGTGCCAGGGCTCTGCCACCCTCAAGGGAAAGAAGTTCCTCCTCAGTTTAGGTGGAACTTCCTATACTCAAATTTGTGCCTGTTACCTCTTGTCCTGTCACTGGGCACCACTGAAAAGAGCCTGGCCCCATCCATTTTTCAAGAACTTTCACAGAAGCAGCATAATTTTAACTCAATGAGATGACTCATGGGCATAAACTAACATACTAATTTGATGCAATGAGCTGTAGCCACAAATAACATCTTTGCAGGACTTTATTAATAAAGGGGGAAAAATTAAAATCACTGGAGTTTGCATCTATTGTGAAAGTAATCATGTTATCACATGAATACAATGTTTGAAGAATATTTACATTACTAAATCTCTGTATTTTCCAGCCACGGATTGAATTCGGTTCAGTCCTTCATGAGACATACTCCTCGTATGACAGAAAATAGACTTGGTGACAGGGACTGTATATGAACCAGACTTTCTGTTTGGCAGTAAATTTTCCAAGTTTAACACAAAGTTTTGAAAATAAATCTCATGAAAAAAAATCCTTTGTGGTAATGAAAACAAGATGTCAACACTCTACAAATAAATTTTTGAAGTGAGGCTAATACAGAAATTCTTTTCAAAATGAAAAACCGAATTACTCCATTCTGGAGTTGTCCAAAAGGATGTTAATAGAAATTCTTTCCTCTTCTTTTCTTTATGACAACTGGTGTCAGACCTGAATGTTTCTGTAAAATATTGCTGTTTTAAGCAATAGTTATCTTCTGATGGGGAAAAACACTGTTGACAAATTTCTGATCATCTCTGAATAGCAGGATCTGCAAATAACAAGTGGCAACTTGTGGGATGCCACTTAAGTATTTCTCAGCTGAAGGAAGAAGCTTGATTCAGGTGTGATTCAGAGAGAAGATTTGGTCCAGCTTTTATTTTACTAATTATTTTACTTAATTGCTAATAAATTCACATTAATTGTCTCAGTCAGCCTTCTCCAATGTAATACCGAGTAGCTCTGTAGGCCAAGAAAACTTCTGTTTGTCAGTGCAGTAAACCAGCTGCTGTTTTTCCTATGCCAATGAGCTGTATATATCTATGCAGGGCAGAGTTGCAGCATCCTTTGTTACAAATCAACAATACCCCATAAAAACTGGCTTGTGGGTGCCCTGTTTCCTGGAGAAAGCTCTACCAGTGGGGCTGCCTTTGTAGTTGTACCTGCTGTGTGGCAGCACTAGCTCAACAGGGCTGTCAGCAGGAAAGGAAAGCGGGACCTGAGCAAGGCCAAGAGTTCTCCGGGAAGGTGCCGTGGTGGCTGCTCCCTGGGAGAGCCACAGGTGAAGTGCCCTTCGGGCCAGCTGGAGTGGCGTGGGGAGCTAAAGGAGCTGGGATCTGCTCTGCCTTGCTCCCCTGAGGCATGGTAGAGGAAGCAGGGATACATCTCATGCCTGAGACATGCTGCTGCTGAGGAAGTTTGAGTTTTTGTGTTTTCCATGAAACTAAACTAACATTCACCCAATGTTCAAATGCTTTGTACCGTTTAACTTCCTCCCTGCTAAATGTTGACTTTTCCTCTTTTAGACTTTTTTGCTTTCTCTCTCTTTTTTTTTTNTATGAGTCTTGTAAAATGAATCCAGGACTGTTGCATGTGATTGAGGCAAGTGCATGGTTTTCTACTTCCTTTTTCTTCCAAAGTATGTGGGAGGATTTTGTTTTATTTACTTCCTCCAACAAACTTTCAAAGTATGTAGTACTAATCCAAAAGACAAGCCTGGAAAATTTCTGAAAGGTAAAAACTGTAGAAAGTTTGGTAAAACTGAAAGCAAAGGGTTATAATAATGGAAGTTACGTAAATTTAATTCTGTTTGTTGTGGTCATTGCAGGTTCAGCAATAATGCAGTCCGCATGCTACCACATTTCTGGGGAACTTATAGAAGAAATTATAAATATAAGATTATGGATGTCTGCGTATCTCACTTAGAGTAATCACAAAGTAATCCATTGCAATATGACTGGGAATTAAACGAGGTAACTAGTTCTCATCTCCATCTCTGCTGGAAGTTGTCTGTTCTTAAGCACTTGCATTATCCTCCTCTTTCTGATCCCAGATGATATTACTATCCACCCCAAGCGCTGTGTGGATGCTACCTTCACATCCCAGGAGGAGGAAGGGATCCTTGTGTCTGCCACAGAAACCTGCAGATGACCCCGCTTGTTTATGGGCTAGGTGTATGCAAGAGAAATTGCAGCCTGGTTTCAGACGCCTTAAGGGGGAGGCCTGGGATTTGAATTTAAAGTAGCCCTTCAGGAAAATGCATCTTAGGGTTCTTGTTGCCAGGCAAAACTATTTGGTTTAGAAGTTGTAGCTCTAATGCAGTTTTCAACAGGATACTCAATGAACTAGACTTCACAAAATAAGCAATAAAATTCTTGGCCTGCTTAACAGTAATGTCTTTGGTGAACTGATTGCTGTAACACTTTTTCTACCTTTTATTAATCTGGATGTGAGCGATGAGTTTTCAGGGGCTGCTTTTCCCCAAAATGCACAATGAAATTACTTTTCTTTCCCAAATGTTTGACTCCTTTCTTTTGTCACAAAAGCATTATTTAAATTGTTCTAGCCACGAATGGAAATGCTGACAATAAAGCCCCTGTCGCTGGCAATTCTCCATCAAAGCAAACCCTGCACCCTTATCCATTCACCCTGTAGTTCATATTGACTAATGAGGGATAATTGGGCCTGAATTCCCTAATGCAACTGGTATATCTCTGGGCTTTTTGAAAAAGTTGTTATTTGCAGCTGAATATTTCAAGCTATGTTTCTACACTGCTACACACATGGGAACTTTCTATTTTGTGTGAATGCTAATTGCACGTCTAATTTTCTGTGAGAAATGTAGCAATAACTGTAGCACATGCTTGATTTTTTTCCTGCTAGTGGTGTTGCAGTGTAAGTTCCTGTGCACATGTTGGAAGAAGAAGCGTGGGGAAGCTGTGCTTGCTTTTGACCATGTTGACAAAACCTTTGCAATGACTTGGTGGTTCTAGAAGTCTGCCTGAATGGGCTGCACCTTCTTTAGGACAAACATTTCTTCAAATTGACCTTTGCTTCGCTTTCTTGCATGCCTCATTCAAAAGGAAAGCTTCCAAATTAGTAGGCCGAAGCAATATACCCATGTGTTTCTTGTCAAAATGATGTTTGAAGGAAGGGTTTCTTCAGCTGTTGCGACCTCAAAGCCAACCAAGGAAGAAAGAAAAGTAATTGTGAAAGAAAGCGATGCTGAGTTAGAGAGAAAGGTCCTAGAAAAAAAAGACAATGTAAGCATCTACTGCAAAGTGCCAATAGCACCTTTGCCTCCAAAGGAAAATATCTTGCAAAATCAAGATATTTTCTTTGCTTTCTGCTTATAATAAACAATTAAAGAAGCAAAGAAAAACTAAAAGAAGCATAATTAGGAAACCACACTCCAAGTGCTGGAGAACAAAAATTTCTATCCCTTTTTTAGGCAGATGCATTCAGCATCTGATGATTTGTATGAAAAGCAGTAAGAAACATGGCTTGCATTACTCCATTCTGCCTTTGATTTCTCTCCTCAACTGTTATTTGTTTATTTGTTCAAGCTATCATGACTCTGAGTCACTTGTGATGTGTGGAGCAGCACGGCTCTGAGTTGGCTGGCAATAGTTCCTAAGTGGTTCCCCTTAAATGAAATCAGAATGTAACTCTCCAGACCATGGTGTCCTCGTGTAATATCAGCAGAAAACCTGCGGTTTTAGGGGCTATGTTTCTTCTACCATGTGAATCCCCACAGAGAGCTAACCCAAAACACAGATTGGAGTACTCCTGGGGGAATATTAGAGAGCATCTTTTGTTTGGCCCTGTGGGACGTCTTGCTTAGCAAGGGTCATGATTTTCCTCCATCCTCATCGGCTGTATCATCACCCACCCACCCACTTTTTGCTCCTTTTCTTCCTACACATTCTCCCCTGTGCAGCACTTGGCTTCTCTCTCTGCCAGCAGGATACCTGTCCTCTGCATGCTTCACTTCCCAATTGGACCATGGCAAACTGAGGGTCCTTGTCCTAATTTCTTCGATAACGTCTGTATTCTGGGCAAGGGGTGCCTAACTGCAAACTTGTTAATAACTAGTTAATGAAGCAACTAATTATGTATTCTTAACAAAGGACACAAAATAGTCTGATGTCAGGCATCTTTTCTGTTGAAAAAAACTTTATAGCTGGCACCCCTCAAAGTAAGGTAGGAGGACGATGGCTCATACGGTAGCAGTTTTGGCTTTTTTTTCTGATTGCAACAACTGGAGTAATCCTTTCTACCTGGTGGTTACCAGTCCCTTCAAAGGCTGGCTGCTGGCACTCAAGTAGTGGCTGTTACTACCAGCAATCCTGCCGCTGGAGCTGGTACCAGCACTCGCAAGAGGAGAAATTAGGGCAATTTCAGGCTCTAAATTTGTAAATCATCACAAATATTTTAAAACTATGGTGGCATTTGTAAACTATGGTGAGTGAGGCAAAATGGGAATTACTAGGAAGGGAAAGTTGGCTTCTGACTGCAGCATGTAATGTGTGAGAAATTTCCTTCTCTGCTCCTTCATTCCTCTCCTTTTGGAGGTGATTTCTGCCAGAAAGATGTAGATATCTAAGTTGGAGAAACTGGAGATGAGAAACAAAGAGCAAAGGTGCTCCTCTGAGCGCTCTGGAAATAGCAAAGATCTGACACCTTCCACTGTTAAGAGATAATTCTGTACTGATTTCTAGCTTTAGGCTCTGATTTTTTTTTTTTTAATTTAAAGATGTTTTTGACCCTTTTGGTTGTTTAAACTCCCATATTCATTTCAGTTTTGCAAATCCCACAGAATAATTCGTGGGCGGTTTCTCACTCAGTAAAAGCTATGAGAGCCCGCTAGCTAAATAAGGGTCATTCCCAGATGGAAGAATATTCCCTTGCAGAAAATACTCCAGATTTTTTGCACCTAGAGCTGCCATCTTGCTGACTGAGAAGCAGCTAGAGGTATCCCTCCTGGCATCCTCTCTGCCATGCTGTTTGGGTGAAACTGATGGCACATTTCCTTGCTAATGGCTTCATGGGGGCTGCACTAAAGGGGACTCTACTTGGCTGCATAAGGCGCAACCATGGTGGAGGAAACCTGTCTCCCTCTTCCTTTCAGCTTAAAGTCTGAAGGACAGTCTTGGTCCTGGAAAAGGATGTTATTATGGAGATAGCAGAGCTCACCCTTTTCTCTGTGTAAGTGAGTGATCCTTGGACTGATCTTTTAGAACAGATGTGAGCATTTAGGTTGGTGATGCACCCTTAGCTCATAGAAGTGTTGTTATTGTGGACGGTCTGAAAAATTGCATCATATTTATTGGTGCCGCTGTAGGCAAAGGAATGGAAAACATCTGCTCATAATTAGAAAATCTGGATACTGGGTTTGTTGCAGGATCTGTTAGGAACAGATTGGTCTAAGTTCTGAAGCCAAACCCGTTCCTAATTAATTTTCATTGCTATCCCTTTGAATTATGTCAGAGACAAGTTTATTCTGTAGTCTTTTTACGATGCTATTGTTAGTGGCAAGTTCAGAGACTAAACATTTTCCCAAAGATTTGCAACAGTTTCCAGCTTTTTAGGAGAAGTGTCTTACTACTGCATACATTAAAGCAACAGAGGGCCAAGCATCTTAGAACGCATGTTTAATAGAAATAAAGCCAACACTGTGATCATGTCCTCTTTTCATTCTCTGAAAATTGGTGGCAGACAAATAGAGCTGAAAAAGTTCAATTATGAGATATATTTTTCTCCATTTGGAAATATTGACTTTAACACACTGCAGCATATCTGTGAGTAATGACATAAAGTGGAATACAACTTGCCTATCTAAGAGGAAGAGATGACAATGACAATGATGCAAAGAATAAGACAATTATTTTTTCAAAATTACTGTAAAAATAAGATTACATCTTTGTAATAAATCCATGATCACTCACTTCTTTGCTTTAGAAAGCAAAACTGGTTTTGAAACATTTAACTGTGTTGTTTTTCTTTTGGCTTCTAGAGCAAAATGGTTCTCATTAACCTAAGAAGTTTTAAGTTGAATCTGTGGAAATCAATGGGAAGCTTTCTTGATTTTAGTTGTGTACCAGTTTCCTTCATAACACTTGCCACATTTTTGCTGCTCTTCCTTTGTCCTATTTTTGATGTACATGTAGAAATAGAAGGAGAAACAGGGGGAAATGTTAGGAGGTACAGTACCACGTGTTTTCAAATGGTCTGCCTTCCTTTTGAAATATTAATTTCTTTTCAGATACCTCATATAAAAATTAACATACTTGGATTTTACATCTAAACAGTAGCACACAGACATTTGTGTCTTTCAAATCATAGTATGTAGTCTCTAATAACAGGGGGTGATAGCTGATCACATTTCAAAACACAGCATTTTGGTTTTGTACACAGATAAAAACATCTTGGCTTCTCATAGCAATTTAAAAAAAGCTGATTCTCTGTTTATAGACAGAGAAACTGAAGCATGGAAGGGTCAAAGGATTTGCCAGAGAGATTTATTTCCAAAGGAGATCTGGAAATAAAACTGAAATTTCCTGACTGAGCACTCTGTTAAAACCAAAATGTATAACTTTTCCCACTTTTGAATGCTGATGTTTCTAAACTGACATGCAGAAACCATTGTCAGAGAAAACTGTGATACTGGTAGTTTAGGGAAGGCGATGAAGAAATGCAGTAATCCCTGGAAAAAAACATTTACCAAATGAAAGGAGTTGGAATGTATTTTGACTTCTAATGCAGGACTTGAGAAGGCAGCTAAGCAGGTCTTTTTACATATTTCTTATAAAGTAATTTCTCTCCCCTGCCCTCCCAAACAATAACTTTGCAGACCAATGGGAGCAGCTTAAATATACAACATTTAGTAATGTATTAGTGAAATAAATGCAGAGAGGATCTCTCTTGGTAGGCTGTACTCTCTGCTTAGTGGTTGTCTCTGATGGTTGGGCTTTGCGTTTTATTATTTCTGTTTCCTTGACTTTTATTTTTCATAATGCACATGAATGGCTGTTCTGTTTTCTCAGCTGAGAGGCAGACTTGCTTGTCCCAGCTGCAAAACAGGCAACTGGGGGTAGGAGGTTTCTTGCAGACTTGACATGGTCACTGCACTGAATGTGATTCCTTGTTGGCTAATCTCCTCCCCAGGCATGGGAACCTTTCTGGATTAGCTGCAAAGGCAGCACGCCAACGAGTGGTGGGGGTCTGAGTGCCGGGTCACTGGTAGGGAACAGCAGCCCTCCACAACCAGCCTGGTAGCACCGGCAAATAGGAAGGAGGCCCATTCTGGGGAGACACCTACAGTAAGAGAAAGTTCACCGTTTCCAGAAGGTCTTTATACAAAAGGATACGGTGGAATAGGCAAAGTGAATTGCTGGTCCTTTCCCAGGCACTGACTGGCAAGACGTGAAATACATCCCAGCATCCTTGAGCCCGGCTTCCACATCCTCAGACACTGATCTGAGCATACGCCCATGCCTCTGGGGTTGAGGTGAGGTGCAAGGCACGTGTACCTGCCCCACGTGCATGCAGACAGCACAACATCAGCAGAGAGAGATTCAAAGTTGCTTGTCCTATGGCATAAACAATACACAAATTAAAAACACGATGCAAGGCAGCTGTGGCAGGCCACTGGGAGACAAGAAAATCACTCATTGGGACCTGGTTTTGCAAAGGGACCATGAGGTGCACAGCAAGCACAGGTGGACCCTGTGCCTGGGCGCCCATTTTTTGTAATTTGCACGCAGCTAGTAGGTCCCTACAGCACGCATGTAAAATAGGCCTTGCTTTTTATTGAGTTTTTTTTTGCTTATAATATTGGAGGTTTTATGATTTGTTTTCTTTAAGTATCCCAAAGAAATGAGTTAAATATTAGACAGAAACATGTTTATTTCCCTTTTCGTAAGTACACGTGCATCCCTGCTCTCTTGTGCTCTCCCTCTCTTTTGTGTTCACATCCTCCCAGACAGTTCTTGTGCTCACAGCTTTCTTTAACAGGACTTTTTTATTCTTTATAAAATTGAGACTTATAAAAGAAATAAATCTTGCTATTGTTCTCTTGGGGTGCAGCTGTGTTAAACTGTAATCATGGGAGTTGAAACAGGTTTCCTCTCACAATAACATTTATATTCGTTTCCTGACACTCTTTCCTAATAACATGAGTGTCTTCAGCTGACCAAGGGGAAAAAAAGCCCTCTGCTGAGCACTTCTGAGGGTAAAATAATACTGGTGCAGCACACAATAGTGACTGCTATATTACCATATTTTTTAAATTTTGTGCACTGGATAAAGATCCACTAGATCTCTATTTTCCAAGTTAATATTTACATTTTCCCTGTTTCTCTTCTGTCTGAAGTTTCTCCTACCACTGAGACATCTTTTTCTGTTGAGGCTTAATTAAGCCAGGCCTTACCCTCTACCTTTCCTGCTTCTCTTTGTCTTTTTCCTCAAGGATGAACAAAAAAAGAGCAGATCAAAACATCTGAGAAAGGCAAAATAGAGCTTGCAAAGTCTTATGAGGACAGAAAAACAGCAGACTTCCAGCTCATTGAGGTACTTCCCCTGACTTCTGTGAGCAAGAGTGAAATGGGTATCTCTGTACTTCAGCTTTTCCACCTGTAAAAGTTACTTGAGTAGTAAAAAGGTGTTATTTGCATCTCTTCTCTATGTCCAGATCCTTAGATGAAATGTTTGCCTAAATATTAGTCTGACTTTAATCAATGATATATACATAAATGTGATACTCTCACTTTGGAGAACAGAAGCTAGAGATTGATACCTTAGTGGCTGAGAGCTGATCTCATCCCATTCCCTCTTTTTTTTTTTTTTTTTTTTTGACATGCCAGTGAATAAATGAGTACAGAGTAGCCAAGATATTACAAATATTTTTGAAACCAGGAAGGAGTGAGCTCCTTTGACTTTCTTTTTCGTTTCAGAAGATGTTGCTATGGAAAGCAATATCTGCTTTAGATAAGTGTGAAAAACCAGAAAACTCATCTTTTGGAGATTAATATTTGTAACCAATAAACTATCTTTGTTTGTATATGAGAGAGACTTCCAAGCCCTTCAGGAAAGCCTGCATAAGAATATATAAACACAAACCAGTCCCATGTTGTGTTTGCATCTTCCATGTCTGCCCTGAAGCTGACACATCCCCCTGTAAGCTTTAATGAAGACTAAAAGCACTGTAAGCCTTTGTTATTATAAACTTTCCCTTAGCACAGGGGAGAGCCTGGATCCGGTACTGAGTAAGAAGGAAAGTAACATGAGAAAATGCC
>VXBO01006788.1:45983-56009 GCA_013400135.1 Rhinoptilus africanus
TTTTTTGTTTTCCAGGGGAGCAGGGTCATGAAAATGATAATCTGCTGCCGGATGCAATGCCTGGGTAAACTGCTTGTGTGGAAGGAGCTGCCAATAGGAAGAACATCTGTAAGGGGCTCTGTACTATCTCATCCTCACCGTGTCTCCGTTATTATACACTAAAGAGTACTTTTGGCGGAGTGCTGTCACAGACCTTTGCTGAACGTAATCCTTTGGGGCAGTGTAATAGATCCAGTCAGAAGATATCTGACCCAGCTGGTAAGTACCTGCAGAAGTGACTCAGAGCTGCTGTTCTCTCCCCTTTCCTCATGTCCACAGCTCTGTGGGAAGTTAACTGTTTCCATTGGTTAGCAAAGTTATTCACAGTAAGGCAGAAACACAGACCTTGTAGATGCTGCCCATAAGCAGTATGAATCCTTCCTTGTAATCTGACTAAATGAAAATCAGCAGAAAGGAAAAGAAGAAAAGACAAGAAACTTCAAGTTTGAAGAGGAGAGCAGCCATCCAATCTGGAGTCTCTACCCCACTATTTATAACTGCTTTATTTCTTGCTCCAAGACAGTCTAGAAAAGGGGATTTAAGAGCATGTTGGTCACACCCTTCTTGTCTTGCGTGAGAGGAGCACAGTTTAAAGCAGTATTCAAAGCACAGGGCAGCTAGAGAGAAAGCAAAGAGGTGGCTGCAGGTAGGAAGAAGGCATTTTGGAATAGTGCCTTTACAAATGGGAGGGCAAAATACCACCATTAAAGTTGTAAAAGCCTATGTGGTAGTAAAGGTGTTGAAGGAAAGCATAAGAAGCAAGAAACTGGTACAAGGAAGGAAGAAGGGAGTGGAGAAAGGAAAATAATTCTGGTTAGAGAAAGTGGCTTTTTTGGTGAATTTTGTTTCACTGGGAAGGGAGTGAGAAGGCCGTTCCACTGATGTCTGTGGCAGCATTTAACTCCTGTAGAGTACTCACAAGCATAGCTAGCTATTTAAGCATAGCATTAAATAGATTTCAGAGCCTGACTTCAGAAGTCTTGGATGTCACACTCCTTCCATGCCACACAATATTTACACTGCTCAAAACAAATAATCAGCAGTGTATTGAAGGGCAATGACGTGCTGGAGAAAAATGCCTGGAAATCATATGGTCTGGCTTCAACTCTTTGTAAAGTTGCTTACTATGAGGTCTTGGGAAAGACATTTAACGTGCATTTAACATGTGTCAGGTCCTTCAACATGACTAATTGTTTTTAACATCTGTGACCTTCTGAGATCTACAGAAGAAGAGCACTTGGGTTATGTACTTGATGCATAACCCTAGCCAGAGCACTCTAGTCAGCCATCCACGTGTCTCTGGCGTGACTCATTCCAAACTTTGTCTTTTTCCTACCAGCCTGAAGCTGTGTGCGTGGGCTTTGCCTGAGGCTGGATTGTTTTTGAAATTTTGAGGAGAAAAAAATTAAAGCTACACCATGTTGAAATGTGAGATGAGAGGAAGGAGGAAGAGCCCTAAACAAACAAAAATGAGCAAATGAGTCCCAGGGATTTTATGTGAACATCTGGTAGTGCCAAAGCCACATGAGGCCAAAGTCTGAATTTCTGATTCTAAGAAAGGACTTAATGAGTATAATAAGTGCCACTGATTGTTTCAGTGAAAGATGGCTGTGATTTAGCAAAAATGATCCATTGAAAGCCATCATTTCAGTAGTTCCAACCATAGCAATGTTTTTAATCATGATTTGCCAACTTTCCAGAAGAGGTTCATATGCTTTGTTCATGTCTTGATGGCTAATTAGTCTCCTTACTAAAAATACATGAAGTTAAAACTGTTGCCCATGGTTCCAAAAAGCTTCTTGCTGCTGTTCTAACTTCAGCCCTGACCTTACCAAAGCATAAGCACAAGATTACTTTAATTACAATTACCCAAATAAAGGTAAGGTGGTGTTTATAGGTTTACAAGAGGAGTCTTGATTCTTTAATTACTACTCAGTTACTTGTTGAATATTGATCGCTTAATGATAGACTGTGGTCTCTACCTATGATACAAAGAAAATGTCTAATTTTAGCACAAAGGTGACATAATTCTTTCTCCCTTCAAACCACTGACGTAAAGTCCCAGAAAACCAGCTTCATCTGATTTGGACTGAAAAGGAATAGAAAAATTTTTGTCTAAAAGCCAAAACCTGCCCTTGGATGCAAGTGCACACTTCTTGAGTTCATTTGGAGACCAATGTCTGTATCTAAGAATATAGAATACAGCTTACCCAGTTTGGGTTAAAATTCAGTGCTGCTGTGCTGTGAATGAAGAGATTATCATAGATTAAATCAGAGATGATCTCTTTCCCTAGAACTGATTGAAAAGGCTGAAAAGAAATCACCCTAAATTTATATGGAAAGCTGAGTGTTTTGAGCAGTACAATAGACTTTGACTTAGCAAATCAAACTTGAAGGAAGATATTTCTTATGCTATTTACCAAATATTTCATAGGAAATACTTCCCTGGTTAGCGAAAGTTATCACATTAATACTGATACAAACAGCTTGTCTGAAAACTCTGTAAACTGAGGTTTTGCCTGCCTATGCACTTGTCCTGTGAAGTGTCAATGCGAGTTACTCCTTGTTAACTTGAATCCATAAAACTGAATCAATAGGTGTCATGAGCTTTTTTGAAGATCATCCATCTTGTGTCAGGGCATTTTGCAAATAAAGAGCAAATAAGACAAAATAAAATACTAAAAAGTGCCTTTCTTTGAGGTGCTTGTGCTGAAAAAAGATGGGCAAGAGTTAAGTATTTCCAGAGAATCCTGCTGAGTATCTTGCCAGCATTTTTTCTGAAGTAAAAATGAAAATACTATAGTGTTGTTTCCTTCTTAAAGCTTTTTCTTCCTTTTGGAGCTTCCCTGTGACTGCAAAATACAGCTCCAAGGATATAAAACATTCACTGATCAGAGTTCTCTCTGCTTTATTTTTCTTTGCATATGTTTACTGGTTGAAAGGCAAGAGAAAGGTTTTAGCTGCATAATAATACAGTTAAAAACTCTCATGGAATATATATGCTAGCAATGGTTAGCATGGTCTGGACAATCTGAACCTCCGATGATATAAGAAAACAGTAGCTTCACTGATTTTATCCTCCTGTGTATTTATATTGGTCTAACAAAAGGTAGAACTTTCCTAAGTATTTAATGCTTAGTTGAGGCTGACATGGTGCAGTAAGTACTGCAGTGACACTGTCTTGGAAGTAGACTGGACAAAATTAGAGACTTTTTTAAGTAAGTAGTGTAAGAAGGCCACATTGTGGCTCAGAATGCAACTTTCAGAGGAAGAATTCTGGAACTGAGAACTTCACCTTGGCCAAAGTGTTTCTCCAGATGTTTTCCCATCATTTAAAACAATTTTCATTGTGCATGAAACCATCTTCAACATTTGACAGTGCAAAGTATTCAGATTTCATAGCCACAGAATAAAAGGTGGGCATACTTCTACTGTGAAATGTGGTAGCAGGAAAATGATTTTAGCCTTGCTGTGTTTGTAAAAATCAATAAAGATTTGGCTTGTATGAATGACACAAAGCTGACTGGATTTAGTATGAGAGCATGGTGCAGTGATTCCACATAATGAGTATGAAATACGTGGCTAGGTTCAGAATAATTTTCAATTTAGGCCAAGTTGCAGGATTCAAACCCACTAGCATTTTGTGATTTCTACCTGTTCAGCAAATGAAAAAGGGGTATTTTGTTGTTCTCACGTTATCCCTTTTAGCGCATATTAGTCAGCAGGAAGCCATTAGAAGAAGAAAGTGAGTAGGGCTTACAGGCTGGGTGGAGAGAATGAACCTGCTCAGTAATGCAGAGTTAATTTGGATGTGCATTGGAGAGACCACAAAAGCATGAGACATCTGTATTGCCTGGGTGCGCAAAGGATGATGACACCAAGAAATCTCTGTACAGACACGGTAGGTTTCTAAGTCACTGAGCCAGGACACTGCAGTTCTCTCTGCTAAGTGTTTTGCACCTCCCAAATTTTTACAGGGTGTGATTTTATGTGATCTATCATATGTGTTACATATTCAGCAGATTATGATCAAGCTGTTAAATTGAAATTAAAAAAACCCAACAAACCAACACACAAATATTCTTTTAGTTTTCAGGAGTTCTGCTACCCTTAGCAAAAAGCCACTGCCCAGCAAAATTTCCCGCTATTTGCAATAATGCTGCTAATGACACTGTTCATGAGTGTTGGAGCCAAATAACCAGCAGAGTTTAAACTGATTAAATGATCAGCATTTAATATGACAGTCTTTTGTTCTTTGTATCTGTTTAGTAATATACACACAGAAAAGCATACACAGACAGAGATACATATATATTACTGGCAGTTGGGAGACGTCCATGGCAAGTTAATTCCAGGAGACTAGCTAAATTAATGGAATCTTTAAGTTTATGCCAGTTTTTATTCCCTCTACCCCAAATCAGCCAGATAAAGATGTTTGTTTGCTCAGTTGATTTTTCTTGTTGAGGCAAAACCAAAGTCCCAGTCTTTTGGAAAAGCTTTGTGCTTTGTGAATTATTAAAAAAACCCCTATTCAAATTAGAAATGAGAGACTGCAGCCAAAATTATTGCTAAAAGCTACCACCTGAACTGTGAGGCAAACGCAGCCCCAGGCTACCTGCAATCCAAATAGGGAAATGTGTGAAGGAAACAAGCTTAGAAAGAAAAAGTGAATTTTCCACTGCTGCTAGGAGCAAAGCCCAGCCTTCCAACAAAGCAGCTGTCTTTCCGCTGACCTCCACTTGGAGAAAAACACCCTGATATTCAGCCAAACTTAAAGCTAACAAGCATGTCACTGAGGCAACGCACAATCTGTATGTCATACAGAAGAACAACATACTACACACCATCTCATATTATTAATGTATGTGTTTCCTTGCTCAGAGCTGGGATAGTGATTCTCAAGCCCTTCTTCATTAGGCAGGCTCTGAACTCTCTGTCCTACTGCTGACCATTTTCATGCTGTTTCAGGGGCAAATGAAGTGCTTCAAACAGCATTAAGCAGATAAAACACTCTTTAATTCCTCATGTGATCACATGCATAATTTGCACTGAAGTGTTTTGTCACTTGCTTCAGTATCCCAAATAGTCCCATGTTTACAAACCACTGTCCTCTTCTTGTTCTTAGGTATTTTAGGTAGCTTCCACTTACCAGACGAGGACTCTTTGTGTTAGGCAACGTATAAATTTTGTACAAGCTTACATAAGAAGTTTATAAAACATTATAAAGTTTTTACATACTCTGACTGTGCACTGGCACCAGAGAGGTGCCTGAATCTTCATCCTTGGAGATCTTTAACAGCTGTCTGGACATGGTCCTGGGCAACCTGCTCTAGGTGGCCCTGCTTGAGCAGGCGAGTTGGACCAGATGACCTCCAGAGGTCCCTTCCAATCTCAACCATTCTGCGATTCTGTGAAACTTACAGAGAAAAAAAATTAGATCTGTCCTTCCTAGGAAATATATGATACATGCAAGGCAAGACAGACAAGAAGGCAAGGCAGAAAAAGGGTGAATGCAGTGTAGTTCCATTTCTCTGCATATAGAGAGAAATGTAATGATTTACTGCAGGTTATTACAGGAAGCTCAAGCAATTCTAATACGTGAACTTGGATTTCTTGAAGTGTCATGACAACAATCAACTTGATTCTGTTTTCCTGAACTAGAGATTTTGTTTTCTATCAAAGCAGAAATGTTACCATCCTACTTTCAATTTCGGTTTCTTACCCAAATTCATCTCTGCTTATGTGACCAAGAAAATATTTGCCCTCGCAAGATGCAGGACTCCTTTACTAGCCACTGAAATTGAAACTGAATTCAGCAGTACTGTGAATATTAATGAATGGGGAAAGTCTCCTCACTTGCTCTTTACAGAACTAGACTCAATGTTTAAAAAAAACAACTATAATACCTTCTCATAGAAATATGTAGCTATGTGTAACAGGGAGCAATGAAGCTCTAGCCCTTAGTAATAATTCTGTTTTCAATGACTTTGAGATATTTATTTTTCATTCCTTCTGGTGCAATTCTGTTAACTGAATTTGGATGTTGAGTAAGTGATTCATGTGAGATTGTAATTTCTTTTACAGGAGGTGAAGACTAACAAGGAGAGCAATAGTAGTCAAAGGAATTAGAGCTAGAATCTGGAAACCATGAAATGTGGTGTTTGTGTAAACCTGATGAGAACAGATCCTTTAATCAGAAGTAGAGCATGAAAAATTCTGTTGGAAGTAGACACAAGGAAGCTATCTTTAAGTTCTTGCTCCTGAAAGATTTTTCCCTCAAGCAGATTTGAAAAGGAAGAGGGAATAACAAGTGGTTCCATATGACTTTTTTTGGAAATTACTTTTTTTTCCAAGACCATCTCTGCTGAAATCAATTTCCCCTAATAGCGCTGCCCCAACTACTGTTCTATATTAAGGAGCCAGGTGTTCTGCTTCGTCTGTTTTGAATAAATGGCAGAGTATTTCTGAAAGACAATTTTTCATTTCTACTTTGTTATATTTATTTGGTCTGTTCCTGTTTCAAATTGATGACTTGGTTAATCTAAAATTAAAAGGCCTGCACTGAGCACTCTCAGCTCTTCTTGGCTTTAATTAGAATTTTAAAGTGACATCTTCCAAGACAAAGTTGATGTTTATAGCATTCAAAATATAGAGCCATGAGCAAGGAACTGACAGATTCTTCTTGGCCAAAGAAGCTGGTCAGGATTTTAAAAAACTGGTTTAAAATAGAAAATGTAGTTTCTACAAAACAACATTGCATGAGGAAGCCTTCAGTTTGTCTGAGATACATCATGTTGATATTTCACATCGGGTCAGCCCAAGTGGCTTTGTAGTATTCTGGTTTGTCCAAACAATCCCAAATGTTTCTTTCCCATTAATTACATTAGGATGGATTTCCCTACTGTGGCAAGCTGCTGCCCAGGAATCCCACTCTGGTGGGCTCTCATGAGGCAGTGTCATCCTTCCCCCGGCTCACAGCCCAGTGCTGTCTGACTGCAGAGAGAGCATGAGAGATGTAATCTAATAAACCACAACTCGTGTGGTCAGTCACACAACAAGTCTACCCCCATCAGCATCTGCGTGAGTCTCTGAGTGTGTAAGTGTCCAAATAAGAAAATCAAGAGATAATCTATATTTTTTTACTTCTGCGGGGCTTCTACATGTTTACAGCAACCTAAACATTGACACAGGCTTGCAGAATACACTGGAAAAAGATGGTACCGTATGAACTAATTGTCTCACATTGCCTGATGCTGATTAAGTAGTGCTGTACGCTTACTGAGATTACTGCTGTAGTAACTTCAGAGCTGCCTTCTTAAGAAACGTTGGAGATAAGGTGCTTCCATGAAGGAAATTTTCTAGACTTAAAAAAAATTAATATTATTAATTGTAAAATCAAATTTAGTCTGACTAGCTTTGCTTTAAGTGGTCAATTTTAGTGTTGTTCAGATAAGCACTAGAAATACAGAAGCATTTGACTTCTGTCATTGTATTACATAAAATCCACAGTCTTTCAATGAAATATGGTCATGGATTTCTGTTGCAGGAAAAGGAGCAGGGAATTACTCTAGGTGGCTCTCTGTATAGTAACACAAATCTACAGGCTAGTACAGGACATTGGAGGTTTATCCAAGTTATGAATCTTTGCTTGCTGCCACTTTTGCAAGGTATTTCTGAAAGAGTTGGAAGAGGTACACGGACTTTTCTGAACATCAGGAAAGAGGTGTGTTGCCACCCCTGTATCTAAACACCAATGGTATTTTTTTGGTGGTTCATGCAAGGAATAAGTATTGGCTGTGGTGGGTTGGCATCACAAGAAAGAATAAGGTGGAAAAGCTTGTGGGTTGAGATAACGACAGGGAGATCACTTACCAACTGCAACCACAAGCAAAACAGAATTTGGGGAAAATTAATGTATTGTCAATTAAAAGTACAGCAGGATGGTTAGAAACAAAGACAACTTTCCCTCCACCCCCACAGGCTCAATTTCACTCCTGACTCTTCTACCTCCTCCCCCCAAGCAGTGCAGGAGAATGAGGAATGGGGTTTGTTGTCAGTTCCTAACAGTTCCCCCCTGCTGCTCCTTCCTCCTCACATTGTTCCCCTGCTACAGCGTGGGGTTCCTGCCACAGGATACAGTCCTTCAAACTGCTCCAACACAGGTCCCTTCCATGGGCTGCAGTTCTTCAAGAACTGCTCCAGCACGGGTCCCTTCCATGCTGTACAGTCCTTCAGGAGTAGACTTGTTCAGTGTTGGTCCCCCATGGGTTCACAGGTCCCGCCAGAAAGCCTGCTCCTACGTGGACTCCTCCCCACAGGCTGCAGCCTCCTCTGGGGCATGTCCACCTGCTGTGGAGTGGGGTCCTGCATGGGCTGCATGCAGTGTAGATATCTGCGCCAGCATGGCCTGCAAGGAGACACCTGCTTCTTCGTGGTCTTCATCACGGGCTACAGGGGAACCTCCTCTGTAGCACCTGGAGCACCTCCTCCCCTTCTTCTTCACTGACTTTGATGTGTGCAGTGCTCCTTCTCTCACAGTTTCCTCACTTCTCTCTCTCACAGCTGGTGAGAGATGTTTTTTACCCTTTCTTAAATACATTTTTCCAGAGGCACCACCAGCTTGACTGATGGACTGCTCACCTCTGGCGAGTGATGGGTATATTTTAGCACTGGCTGGAACTGGCCTCCTTTCTCCACCCCTGCAGCCCCTGCTGCCAACTCTTGCCAGTGCATCGACATAGTTCATTTGGCAGAGAGGCTCAAGCTTCTTTTTGTGTTGGCTGCAGTGGTGCAGGCCTGTTGTGCCCTTGAGCACAAAATCCTTTAAATGTGCATGAGAATTTGTCTTCAGACCCAAGGGCACTATTCTCCTGCACCTCAGGTCACAGCATCCTTGTTCCTCATGTAAAACTACCATGTCTTTTTGTGGAAGTCCCTGTTTCTCCATGACATGACCTGTGTTGTGTGTCTATAAAGCCCTGTAGCTGCGACTAACACTGGCACATTTTTTGGTCCCAAGCAGCAGCAGTGACAAGCTGCATGAGCCGTGTTTTGGCTGGGGTGCACAGATTAGATGGTGTGGTTTTGAGCTACAAGGATGCGGGAACTCAGTGAGTGCTTAGCATTTCGAGGTAGAGTAGACAGGTCCAGAAGCAGTGACAGATAGCATATTTCCCAGGGTGCTGGAACAGACAGACAGCGAGAAAGGATGGACAGCCAGACATCTGGAAAGGATGCTGATCCAAAATGGGAGATATGGATGTTTCCTAGTGCTCCTGTGGTTCAAACTTGTTTAGAAACCTGTCCAGCCTTGTTTTCTGTGCAAGTTTTGTGTAAGTAAGGAGCTTGTTTGTTGGGATGATATGGATAACCATCTCACTGCTATGTGTCCATTCCTATCGCACTAGGACTCTAGCAACACCATGGCAGGCTGCAGAGCCCTGGATGCAAGTGACTGAAGAGGAGAAATCCTTGTGAGAGCAAACATATGATGGAGTGACTACATCAGTGGACAAGGGAAGAGCTATGAATGTCATCTATCTATCTAGACCTCTCTAAGGCTTTTGACACAATCCCCCACCATATTCTTCTCTCTAAATTGGAGAGATATGGATTTGATGGGTAGACTGCTCAGTGGATGAGGAATTGGTTGGATGGTTGCATGCAGAGGGTAGTGGTCAATGGCTCAATGTCCAGATGGAGATCAGTGACAAGTGGTGCCCCTCAGGGGTCCATACTGGGACCAGTACTATTTAATATCTTCATCAATGATATAGACAGTGGGATTGAGTGCACCCTCAACAAGTTTGCAGATAACACCAAGCTGAGTGGTGCAGTTCACATGCCTGAGAGACAGGATGCCATCCAGAGGGACCTGGACAAGCTCAAGCAGTGAGCCTGTGTGAACCTCATGAAGTTCAACAAGGCCAAGTGCAGGGTCCTGCACCTGGGTCGCAGCAACCCCCAGTATAAATACAAGCTGGGGGA
>VXBO01006788.1:56364-83344 GCA_013400135.1 Rhinoptilus africanus
TGAACTAGATGATCTCTGAAGGTCCCTGCCAGCCCCTACCATTCTGTGATTCTGTAATTCTGCCCTTCTGCTCCACGCTGGTGAGACTCCACCTTTGGAGTCTTCGGCACAGGAAAGACATGGACCTGTTGGAGTGAGTCCAGAGGAGGGCCACAGAAATGCTGGGAGGGCTGGAGCACCTCTCCTGTGAAGACAGGCTGAGAGAGCTGGAGTTGTTCAGCCTGGAGAAGAGAAGGCTCCAGGGAGACCTTATAGCAGCCTTTCACTACTAAAAGGAGGCTTGTAACAAAGATGTGGACAAATTTTTTAGCAGGGCCTGCTGCGATAGGACAAGGGTAATAGTTTTAAACTAAAAGAGGGGGTAGAGTTAGACTAGCTATAAGGAAGATATTTTTTACAATGAGGGTGATGAACCACTGGCAGAGGTTGCCCAGAGAGGTGGTAGATGCCCCATCCCTGGAGACATTCAAGGTCAGGTTGGACAGGGCTCTGAGCAACCTGATCTAGTTGAAGATGTCCCTACACATTGCAGGGAGATTGGGCTAGATGATCTTTGGGGTCCCTTCCAATCCAAACTACTATATGATTCTATGATTTCTTTATCCATCTTTACGTACATGCAGACAGAGCATTGATAAAATCATGTGGTGTATTAAATCAAGCTATTTTCAGGTAGTGTAATTGTTTTCTTGATGCTGTCTCATAGTAAGTGAAAGTGCCCAGATTCTTTGAAATCATGTCCATGAATGGCAACATGCATAAATAAAATTGGGAGTGGCTGGACTATATAGCTAAATCCTATTTAACACTTCTAAAAGATGGGAAAGCGTCAACTCACTTACTAAGGAAAACACTGGTCAGTGAGAGGTCATTTATTCCCTCAGTTCACTCAGTTGATATCTCTGACCATTTTAGAATATGCCATTAATTTTCTCATGTTTATCACTCTCCTGATTTCCCATTTTTTTTTTTTTTTTAAACACTTGTTTCAGTCATTGTTTGCTATACTGTAGGCTTAACTGCAGAACAGAAAAAGTACTTTGAAGGAACGGGCAAGTGTGATTATTTCTAAAAAAAATTATTTAATCATCCTTAATATTTAACAGTCCAGAGCTGTTTGCAGTCACATGCTGTCTTAGAAGTTAGTTGCCATGAATTAGCTAGCACAAAGTAGAGATTTGCTTTGTCCTGCCATTATACAAAGCTGAAGGTTACCACTTATTAAGAGAGAATAAATTCATGTCTACATGAGTGAAAGCCATCTCAGTAGCCTAATCTGCCTTCTGGAATCCTGTAATAGAAACACAGAACACACAAAAAGCCTTGGTGCCTCCATTACCAGAAGTCAAACAGCGACCATTTAGTGGGATTCTATTATATTACAGGAAAATATGACATGGTAACTTGAACCGCTACAGTCGTTAAAAAGAAATTCCTTGAAATATTAGTCCATTTTTATTGTTTATATGTTGACTTAACACAGATTAGAAGGTCAGACTGTCCAGATCACTTTTCTTTTCTGTCTAAAAGAAAGATGAATAGTTTAATTTTCTCACTAATATTTTCCGTTCCATGAACCAATGGAATAGCACCAGGTTGTCCAACCCTCTCCTTACCACTGCCTCAATGTTATATTCATTTCCTGGTCATTTCCTGGCCACCATTTACTATGTCACTTAACTCACTTGACTTTTCAGTTTCTCGGGTATAGTACTCTCTAAATGCAGGACGATCATAACTTTTTGGCTAGCGGATCCTTCCCATCCCCCAGTTGCAGCAGTGATACCAGGAATGCTAAGCTGCATTCAGGGACTGTCATTTCAGCTGTAAATACCCTCTGCAGGTCAGGCAGTTCAAAGTCCCCTGGGATAAAGAAAAAGAGCTTGGATTGCAAATGCACTGAAGTGAAAAATCTTTGTTTATTTGTGTCGAAATGAGGCATTTCTCTAGTGCTCCTTTCAGCTGCGTACAGTATACATGTCACAGAGAAACTGCATGTATTAATATCACAGAAGCAGGGCTTATACAGAGCCATAAAGCACGGACATAGTTGCAGGGACTTAATTCCTGATATAAATAACATGAACTAGAGAATTTGGCTAAAGACATGTTAATTTCTTAGCAATAACAATCCTCTTGAAGTTTATGGCCACTGCAGAAAATATAAGATAAAAAGCCTGCCGTATGTCTTGTCGTTCCCCAGAATACAACAAAGCCTCTTCATTTTCCCCTTCTTTAATCTTTTGTATTCTGCATTTTTCTTCAGGGCTTGCTAGGCTCTTTGGTCAGATACCAGTTTTATGTGCATGCTGCTTCAACTGTGGACCAGTGTTTTGTCAGGCTACCCTTTTCTTTCAGTCATTTAAAGACCACACAGAGAGAATATTTGGGTTTTTTTTTCCCCCCTTCAAAGGCTTTTTGCCCGTGTGAAAAAGCACTGCACATTTCAAGGAATCTCTTCTGTATGCTTCTTAGATGGGAGAGGATGAGTTAAAAAAGAACAGCAGAAAACTGAAACAATCAAATACAAAAACATCTTTGCTCACCCAGAAAAAAACATTCAGGAGAAAGAAGAGGTTTATGTCCAGGCTGAAATGACGTTCACACCTTGTTTGCTTGAAAACGTCTTGCTCTTTCAGTGGCACACTTCGGTTGGTAAACAACCATTAAAATTCTGAGCAGATCTGCATAGCTTGCAGGAAAACCTCTCAAAACAGCTGCAGCCTCCTTTCAGCAGATGGGAATAAATAATAGCCTTTGTTCTACAGGCTCTTCCGTTTGCACCCTCAAAATGGGGTGAAAACCGCTTTTCCCAGAACGTTGGTGTCCACAGGAGCCTGACCCCGGAGCTGTTTAAGCTGTGGGTTGAGGATGAGGAGGGGAGGGTGACCATGGCATCAACCTCTGCCGCTCCCCTCCCTCCCCCTTGATGGCAGCTGAGTCCAGCTGGTGCAGCAAGAGATCTCGCCCCGTACCTCCCTCTCGCCTCTCCTTTCAGTGTGGGTGATCCCACTGGGGACGCTCCCGCAGTGTCGCCAGGAGATGTCCCTTTGGGACTGAAGGTGCAATTTGGTGCACGGCCAAAGTGCCACGGTGGGCTTGGGGACTTCCAGCAAAGGGTGATGATCCACCATCAGCACCGCTGATCCACCATCAGCACCGCTCTCCCCTGCCGGCTCGGAGAGGCTGCCCAGCGTTGCCGCCCTGTGTGCAGTGGGTGAGGCCTTCCTGAGCATGGAGGCAACCCCCAGCCTGCGAGACGCGAACAGCCTCTGTGGGTGCCTGCACTGATGAGGGCTGTGGGGCTCCACCAGGGGCTGGCTCCGGCTGGACCCCTCTTTATTCACCCAGAATTTATTGCTTTGACTACAGCAGGTCCAAATCTTAGCAGAAACCTCTGGCCACACCCTTTACCCTACGCTTGATACTTCTGCAAGGGAGCTTTTGCCTCTAATAGTGAAGGAATTGCCAGGAATGTCTTTTGCTTCCCAAAGCTGCTCTTTGTAAGGCCTTGAGGCCGCTGGCAGGCCATCTGCACTGAGCTTGGCCGCTGCCTGTGTCATCTGGAACCAGCCCCGTCCTTCCTGCCTGCGTCCCGCCAAGAATCCCTGTGCCCTGGGGTTTTTGTCCTTACGCTCCCCACGGATCGAGCCCCGACCACCAAAGAAGCCACCNTGAGGTGGGCTCAGTGTTGCTAATTTGCCTCTGCCGCTGTGGCCAGTCTGTTTAGGAACCTGAAAGAAGTGCATAAAAACACAGTGCTGCGCTCCCCCCTTCCCCCCCGTTTTAAAATACAGAGTGAACAAAACTTTATCGCTGACTGAAAGATACAGAACGCATCGGTGAGTGGTAAGTCTTCCCTAGTGTAAACGCTGAGGTCTGCCGAATTTCTTCCATGTTGCCATTTGATTAAAGAAGGGGAACACATTTCCCAATCATTTTAAATTTCGGTAATTTCCTTGCATTGCTTGTAATTATTTAGGCTTTCTTATTTTTATATACGTGTTGATGACGTGTGCCTCAAAATCTCTTTACTACAACTATTGCCAGATGCCCAACTGCAGGGTGATGTGAAGTTGTAACTCAGATGGCAGTGCGGAAGTGTTGCAGACAAACAAGGGGAGGTTTTTTGCATAGTAAAATCTGAAACAGGCTGAGTTTTCTTTCCATGTTACCTTTACCTACCTCTGCTCTGACAGTATGTTATCTCTATTATGCTTAGAAGGGAATACATCCATGTACTGCTACTAGTGTTTGATGTTTTGCGATCAGCTAAGGCAATAGTCTACAGTGTTAGACTTGCAATGTTTTGGGAACGCAAACTTAGGTTTCAGATAAAACTGGTTTTGCGTGTTGCCTCATGGGCACCAAGGCTGCTCCCCAGACAAGTCCCAGGTGTCCTCCAGATGCCAAAGTCGGCAAGGGATTGGCAGGGGGGCAGTAAGCAATTCAGGCTGATCACCATCGACGACCATCTACTGCTGTTGCTTTTTTCTGATGACTCATAATCGCCTTGTTTGGCTCCATTTTATAGAAGGAACAAACATTGCTTCATTGGCAGGAAAAAGGGAGAAGTAGTGAACTGAAAATGTCTGTGCTTTCTAAAGGAAGAAAAAGTCAAGACGTTGTCTTTCAAGGATGACTGCTCTTCAGATACACTGGGAGGGATCCAATCAAGTACTGCATCTGAAGTGTACTCGAGATAAATTTAGGATAAGTTCATATCAGGCCTTCACTTTTTCCCAAATTGGTAAGCCTTTAGTTAAAGTTGGAGTTCAGACACATCTGTTAGCTACCTGAGCCATGAGTTCGGAGGTAGAAATCAAAGAAATAAAGCCCAAATCCTTGCAAATTCCATCACAAGATGCAATGTAAGTATGTATATGGTTTCCTTGGAATCCATCTGCTAAATGGAGACCCCTGGAGTACTCTGTACACCAACATAAGGAGGACATGAATGTGTTGGAGCGGATCCAGAGGAAGGCCACAAAGATGATCAGAGATCAGAGCACCTCTCCTATGAGGACAGGCTGAGAGAGCTGGGGTTGTTCAGCCTGGAGAAGAGAAGGCTCTGGGGAGACAGTATAGCAGCCTTCCAGTACCTGAAGGGGACCTACAGGAGAGACGGGGAGGGACTCTTTATCAGGGAGGGGAGTGATAAGGGGTAACGGTTTTAAATGAAAGAGAGGAAATTCAGCTTAGGTATTAGAAAGAAATTCTTTACTATGAGAGTGGTGAGACACTGGAACAGGTTGCCCAGGGAAGCTGTGGATGTCCCATCCCTGGCAGTGTTCAAGGCCAGGCTGGATGGGGCTTTGAGCAGCCTGGTCTAGTGGGAGGTGTCCCAGCCCCTGGCAGGGGGCTTTGAAGTAGATGATCTTTAAGGCCCTTTCAACCCAAACCATTCTGTGATTCTATGATATACGGAAATGCAAAGAGAAGTTTATTTTCTCCCAATCAGGAAAAAAATAATTTACCGGGATACATATTCCTATTATTGTCATTGAGACTGGTTATAAGTAAAGGTATTCATACAATGCTTGCAGTACAGGACACATATGCTATATATAGCTTGTCATGGAAATCTAACTGTGAAAACAGTTGCAAAACATCTGCTTTGCTTTACTGGAAAAGCCTCTTCACAGTTCAGGGAAAAGTCCCAGAAGAAATGGTACCAGAAAGGTGAAAGAAGGAAAAAGTGTATTCTTTGTGTTTTCACTTCTTCCTTAAAACTAAAACATGTCCAAAAAGTTACACTTGAAAGAATTCTGTCATAAAATGGAAAGTCTTATGGTTCAGGATCAAGAATAATAAAATCGAATAACCCCATCTCCTGAATGATGGCTGGGAAATGAAGGAACCCACGTAGATAGAGTAATTAGGCAGCCGATGATTTCAGAGAAAAGAGGGCAGTTAAAGCAAAGTGAATTGCCTCCATCAGACACATGAGGACAAATAGAAAGGGTTTTATCAGTATGCTGAGGATATAGCAGTACTTGGTAGAAAGTCTATCTGTTAATAAATTGGAATGTAGATTAAATTAATAGACACTTAGAACGGTTGAAACACTAAACTTTCTTTTGCATTCATCTGAGGAAAAGTAATAGACCAAGTGGGTGGAAAAAACCAGTACATGCAAAAGGGAATAACCTACTGAAAAAAAAAAGGGGAACTGATATAGGAAATCTGGGCATATATTGGTCACTTGGATGACACACATCCTTAGGTGGTAAAGATACTGTTTCCTGAATAGTTTTCTGCCACTTACAATTTGAAAACCATGGGCAGCTGTGGAAGTGCCGAAAGATGGAAGGAATGGAAGCATCACAGTGCTTTTCTGAAACAGAATGCAGACTAATTCTAGCAACAGCTGTGCCAGCTCTATGGATCCCATCTGTCCTCAAAGGGTAGGGCCCATAGGGGCAGCCCTCCCTCCTTTACCCTCTGTCCCTCTCAGCTTAAGGAAGCACCTCAGCCTCTCAAGGCCAAGTTTACCTTCAGTGGTATGTAAGCTTAGGTGTAAGTGCTTACTTGGATCTGCGCCCCTGGGAAGAAAATAATTTCTGAATATTTCAACGCAGGCTCTTGGCAATGGAAAAGGAACACGCAGATACACAGGAGATGCTGGAGAATGAGATGAATGAGATATAAATACTATTTTACTGGGTATTAAACATCCGGGATTAGCACAGCAAAATGCAGATGATCTGAAAACTCATAGAGTGAAAATATATTGGTGCAGCACAACACAGTTTCAAGAGTAAAGCAAAAAATCTGCAGCAGTATAAAAAAAGTACAAAAATAAAAATAACCCTATTACTCAGGAAGGATGCCATTGATTTTGTCTTTTGTATGCTGAATAAACTGGGGAGATACAAAAGAAATCATGAGATTCATTTGCTATTTTTAATATACAGCAATGAATTTTAGTCCTTAAAGTGCCCCAGCGGGTGTAGATGTGGATGTGGAATAAAGAGATGCATGGAAATTCAAAATGATGAACAGCTCAACAAAAACGTGCAATCTACTGGCATTATGAAGAATATCAGGATATTATTAATTGTGGTAATTTTTTCCTGTTTCAAGAGGGAGCTTTTCTCTATTGGGAATGTAAATATACTCACTGCAGCTTTATTAAAGCGTTTCATAAACTAAGTTTCATTAAAGGGAAGATCTGCAGCATTTCATCATGCCTCTAATGTCTCATTTGGACAGATCAGCTCCTTGATCTAAGCTTCTGATACTTGTGTAGCCCTGATTCAGGGAAGCGTTTGTATTCAGAAACAGCCCTTAGTATCAAGCATAGACACAAGCGATTTTCTAAATGTGAAAGGCCTCAAAGACATATTTGAATTCTTGCTCAGCTTGGGGGTTGCTTTGCGGTCTTTTATGATGCTATGAAACAGAAGAAACTGTGACGATTACTGAGGTGTGAGCTGTGAACTGCAGCGATTTCAGCTGGAGATGCCCTCCTCTCTGAGATTGTGACTGCCCTTGTGTAGTCTCATTCCAAAGTAATTGGGACCATGCTTTTACTAGAACTCTTTTTTCTTCCTTGGGGACCTAGCAGTGCATTAAACAGAAGAAAACAAAACAAAGAAAAAAGGATGGGCACACATATGAACTTTTTAGTTTGGCTGTTGAGTAGAAAGGAGTATTTGCAGGTCTTCCTAGGAGAAATTACATCTTATGAGAATAATGCTTTTTCACGGGAGGAAGCTTTCATTCAGTAATGCTGTACTCTCATGGAGTAACAGCTGATGTCCGCAGAGCAAGATTTCCCTGCCTGGAAATCCAAACTTCCCTTTCTTGAAACTGATAGCAAAACCCATTGAGACCACTTGTCCAGGATGCATGCAAAGGGACTTAGACTGGATGAGTGAGATCAGGAGTTTGTGCCTATTGTGGTAATCCTTGAAAGAGGATTTCTCCTAGGATCTGCTTTGGATCTTTTTTTTTTAAATAATTATTTTGTCCTTTAGTTTTTTTCCATCGGGTTATGAAGTGGTTTGTGGGTTTTGTTGTGGGTTGTTTTTTTTTTTATGGTTGCCTTTTGCATTTCACAGAAGTATGGTATGAAAGAAAGTTTAAAGGTAATCACTTTAAAATGAATTCCAAATCGTATTCATCCTCAGAAATATGACTGGTAGGAAATAGGTACATAGTGTTACAAGAGCAATGCTTTCTCATTAGCCAATTAGGTGGGAAAGCATTTTGCACAGTCAGATTGGTTTGCAAATCTGCTCCCTGTCTCAGCCTCTGCTGCTGCTTTTCTGTGAGACCTTGGACAAGCCGCTATGCTTCTAAGTGCTGATTTTTAACTCACGCTGTCCTTTGCCTGTCTTAGCTATTGAGCTTGTAACCTTTGAAGGCCAGAAATTTTTGAGGTTTTTTATGTGTTACAAAGGTATCTAACCTCCCATTTCATTCAGAAGCACTGAGACCTAACACAGACTGTATTTAAAATTACCTGTCTCAAGCTCCTTTACACTGCTGACATTGAACTTTCAGGATGGGTTTTGTTCCAAAGCGAGCCAGTTGTTCTGCTTACCTAGCATGGGGCAAATGAAACATTTATCACCAAGTATCTACTAATCTATATCAGCTCACCTATTTTTCACAGTTTTACTTCTGTATGTGATGGCCCTTTCTTATAAAAGCACAATGGTAGCAAAAAAAAAGCTCAGCCTACCCTGGGGTCTCATGATCTGTTGGACCACAGGTAAGATTTACGAGGATGGACAATCATGCAGTGAAAGCCTGGCTGTGGCTAATTGGTCCTAAACTAATGCTCAACTTCCCTAGGTGGCTTTTGGCACTTGCACCACGCATTAACTCACGCAAGTGGTGATGGACGTGGAGACCTCTCCAGAGCACGGTATCCATCCCTGATCAGCTGGTAGATGCTGAAGGTGGCAACCTCCTGGTTCCACTGGGGTCTCCACCACTGCTCTCCTGGGTCAGCACTGTGGGTCAGGAGGAGGCAGGCAGGGAATGGCGGGGCCCCTCCAGCTGCTCAGGTTTGTGTCTCCCAGGGAGGTGTGACCTGCTTTAGGACACGGGGCAGGACAGGGAAACCCATGTGCGGGCTATGGGGCTTGCCCCGCTGCTGAAGCCCCGCAGGGGAGGGATGTGGAGCCCTGGCACACAGGGACGGGGGAGCGCTTCTGCTTTTGCCTCTCATTTCTCTCCCTTCTCCCTTCTCTTGCCATCTCTTTTTCTCCTTGAAGTGTTTCTCCCTCAGCCCCCACAGCACCACAGGAAACCTCACCCACTCTACCTATTTTTGCCCGCTGGTGTGTGGGCAGGTATACCTGCCCTGCGCGCCTTAGCTCAGTGCTGCATCACGGAGCAAGCACTTTTGTTCAGAGCTCTTTTTAAAGCTATTAAAATTTGAAAAAAAAAAAAAAAGAAAAAAAGAAACACGCACCCTGAAGCCTGAATAGCAGCATTTCTATCATCTGTTGTCATGACACACAGCTGACGTGGGAACACGGCAGTGAGGCTGACTGCTAGATAGGTTTAATTTTGGTGCAGAAATTTGCTAGAAGAAGCTTTCAAAAATATCTCTGGGTGGGAGGAAAACAGGTGGGTGCTGGTTATGTGTATGAAGCAGGAGGAAATAGTTGTCAATCTTACCTAAGCGTTACTCCACATCCATCAGCCCTTTGGTACCCTCACTACTCGATGGGGGAAATAAATGATATCGTCTCTCTCTCTCTCTGCTCCTCTCTCCTGTTACTTCTGTAGAATGTGCTGGTGGGCAGGGAGATTGAGCATGGGATGACTGAATAGAACCATGGCTGTCTTGGTCAAAACACACGCTGCCCACACAGTCTTGATAGAGAAGTCAATACAGGAGGGCAATCTCAGTATCACCCACTGGAGCCAGGTTACAGTGAGATCCACCCAGGAGAGACTTCTGGGCTAGTAGCATCTGAAATGACAACTGACACTGGAGGTGGGTGGTGAGTAGTGTGTGGTCTGTAGGAACTCCTAGATGGAACATAATTTCTGTGGTTGTCCATGTAGGTGAGGGAGTGAACTCAGTAGCCCAGGTGGTCTGTTCAGCCCTGTGTTCCTATGCCCCATTACGCACTTTTGTTTAGAAAATGTCTTGGTTTTCCCTGTCAGTGTCTCTAGTTTGGTTTTTAGGCACTTCTGAGCCGTCACAGCTTCTGCTGGTTATGAAAGAGTGTAGGTGTTCAGAAATATTCTCTAAAAATCACTCTGCTAACCCATTTGAAGCTCATTTTCTTCTACCGCAACTACCCTCTATTAGTACATTTCTCATCTCTGTTAGTCATCTTGACTAATGACTTTACTCATCTATACTAGTTTACTCACCCATTCCAATACTTTCCTAGATCACAGGGACACTTTGTGACTTAATTAAGTAATCAATTAGAAGCCCAGAGGTCTTTGAATGAAAGTGTTGTGTTTTATAAGAGCAAAATACTATGATTACACAACAGGAAAACATAATTCAGTGTAGAGACTCTCTTTGGTTTTTGGACATCCGTGATAACAATGTTGGCAAAACAGGAACTGAAGACTCCAGCCTCCAGCACTGAGAAGTTTGAAAGAGGACATCCATACTGTTGCAAGTTGGTTATGTGGACTGAGATGGAGGCAGAGGAAGAAGAGGAAGAGCTTACTTGGACAGGAGATGCGCTGGAACAGAAGGACTCGTAAGTCAGTGTGAGCAGAGTAATTCAGAGCTCCTTTTATGGAGTAAAGCTTCTACCTAACATATTCATAAAGCCAAAAAAACTATAGCATTTTATTTTATCCCATTTTCATTGTGTTTCAAATCAGTCTGAAAATCTGGCTTTTCCCATACTACTACTGCTGTTTTCCCGATATGTGAAATGGTTTCTTTGGAATTCCTGCTTTAGGGGTCCCAAATGAGACGCTTCATTAAGTGGAAAATTTGATAGCAATGTATCCTTTGCATGCTTGCTTTGCTTTTTGGTTTTGGTCCCTTCCCTTTGTATGCCTCTGATTCTCCTGTTGCTATCTGTTTCCAGTCTCCACTCTGAATATCCCATAATATGCTCAATAAAAATTGAATAGTTTCCACTTAGAATTCTAAAAATGGTTTTTCATTTCCAGAAAGTGACAGCACCAATATTATCGTCAGTCTCTTATGCAGATTGCCACCCTGTTGCTACTTATCTCATATTTCTCTGGAGTCAGGCCTCACGCTCTTCCACTCAGATCCTTCTGGCACTCCTGAGCTTCCCACTGGAGGTGCCCAAACTACTGGTGTTCATCTTACTGCTTGCCAGAGTGGATATTAATTATATAGGCGCTATGAGCTGTTGTCCACTGAGTAACTGTTCTTATCAAACTCCTCCTGCTCCAGGTTACGTCCATCTGGTTCAGCCCATCAGAGGATGACATGCTCTGCTCTTCTCCTGGCAAAAGTGTTCAGTGTCAACTTTGAAAGCAAGTCTGTGTTTGGTGTGTGGCATTAGGACTAGAGGGTGAAACTAGGCCTGTCTACATGGAATGCTTATCTCCCTTTCGCTCATGAAGAGAAAAAAGAACTGAGATGGTTTGTCGGAATTCTCATCACACTTCTTTTTTCTTTTCTTTCTTCCCCATCGTAATTCTAGGGGGCGGGGAAAAAAATTAATTCCGAGTTTGTCACTGGGGAAATAGCCATCTGGGAAAAATGTAACTCTGGCTGTAGGGGCAATCTAGCTTCTCATGCTAAACAAAGACATTGATTTTCCCTTCTTCCTGGTTATCACACTTCACATAATTTTTTTCAAGCCACCTTGAAAAGGCAGGCTGGAATAACATTCTTCCTATATAAACATCTCTGTCTTTAGTAGAAAGTTTGCTTTCCTGTACGTGAATAACACCCATGCACTTTCAGTCAGAATACCCTACACAAGAAAGGACTCAACTACATTTTAAAGAAGCATGTTTTCTTTGTAAACTCTCCGCTGCCTGCTCCAAACTGAAGACAAAATGACTGCCTGTCTGAAGACAGCAGACGTCTCAGAGATGTAAATGTTCACCATCCCTGAATCAAAGCCTCAGCATAGCTGAATACACTACTGTATAAGGACAATATTGACTATCTTTGTGTTTGTTTGCTTTTTGTGCTGGGGGTTGAAAATGCTAGCGGTGTTTAAACACCTCTTTAGAGTCATTACAAGATATTTTGCAAATATAGTAATTTCTCCCTGGTAAACAGGCATGAAATGCATGTTTACTTACCAGAATGAAACAGTTCCAGGGGAGGCCTTGATATCTGTCAGGTGAATCATCTGATCCCCATATTTAATTTATTGAACGGGGTAAATAAGTCACTTTTTGGAGATATCTAAATACACATTTCCCTCAGAGCTTTTCCAGTCTCTAGGGCAAATAAATCATGCTTATATAAAGATTGCGGTTTTGTTTAAAAGATATGATTACCTGAATAAATAATTGTGATATAACCATGTAATGCACACACCAAATGTACTTAATTCCATACACTCTTCCCTGTAAAATGCCTATTGCCAAGCTGCATCAGCCATTTAAGATTTAATAATCTGTCATATTTCCCCCTTCTACTTAGGAGAAAAAGAAAAGCAAAAATAAAACAGATACAAATTTCACATTCAACAAAACTGCGGTACCTCTTAGGAATGTTTAAGATATAGCATAACCTGACAAAAATCAGGAAATTAAAAGGCAAACCCAACCCTGTGTCCTTATTTCACCCCTTTGTGCTTGTTCTTATTATCATGCAGTAGTACACGGCCATTTCTGCTATGAATCTTTGTGACACTAAGCTTCCCTACTGCATTTTCAAGATGACTTATTCTGGCTGTTAGCTACCTCCAGAACTGTTACGGTAGGTCATCTAGTCCATCTCTGCCAAAGTGCAATTAATCCCCGCTGCACACTTACACGGGCTTATCCCGCCTAATGTAAATGTCCAGTGTGAGCTGGCTTTCGCTTTCACTTTATCACTGAATTATTTTTCAGGTTAGGAATATGTTAAAAAAATCAGATTTAATCAGGATCTTTCCCTTGACATCATGAATTTTGTACTAAAAAGAGTGTTTGGTATTTCCCTACAGCTGCACAATGTCCTTTGCTGTGTCTTCCTTTCCTTCCCTTCCCTTCCCCAAAGCCTGCGTCTGGAAGTATTTATTGTCCTCTTCTCTGACTCTTTGGAGCAGGGCAAGAAGTACTGCCCAACATTTGGCCTCCCTTTTGGGATGGGTCCTCTACCCTGAGGTGCCCCTTGCAGGGCTGTTGTGCTTCATCACCCACCTGCTTGTGTGTACAGTGTCCTCAGTTTGTCTGCCTGGCTGGGCTTCCTCACTTCCCAGCACCAAGTGGTTAGTGGTTAGTGTTAAAATTCAGCCAAGATTTATTTAGAAAGTGGTGTAAGGTCAGGCACTATCCATCTCTTCCTGCCTTTCTTTGCAGCTCCTACCTTGGAGATCCTGCCTGAATTTCAAAACCTTCTTGATGACTTGAGCTGAAAGCGTGTGGTGCCTCAAGTACTCACCCATCCTGTTTTTTCTGAAAACCACCCAGGCTATTTGGCCTTTGCAGTTTCTCACCAGGGCAGGGCATCGAAAAGATGCAAACCTGCTTTCTCCATGGTGTCTGCCCAGCAGCATTGTCCCTGCCTAATCTGGGCTTTTCACATGAAACACACAAGACATGTCTTGGCTGTGATTAATGATGATAACACCTCCATGACTAAGTGGTACCATTGTTTACAGACACTGAGCTCTGAAGACGTCACACATGGCAGAGACTCATGTGGCCTATGATAAATTTCCTACTTTGGCCATTTTGGTGTGTAACTGCTTGGACAGGCTACTTCTTTCTCAGTTAAGCAAGGGATTTGCCAGCTTGCTCTCTGTGTTCTCAGTGATTTTTCCCACCTACATTTAATTTTTGCCAAGGTGGGGAGGGAGAATAGAAGGAATCAGAGAAAATATTTTCAGAACTTTTTGTTTTCAGGGATGTGTAGTATGTAAATTATGAAGAGCATTAGTGGGAATGTACTTATTAAAAGTAAACAACAGTATGACTTTGTACAGCTGATCACCAAGAAACAAATGATAACATATTGCTGTAGAGTCCACTCTGCTGTTATGAAGCTGGGAATAAACTGCAGTATCTACTAACAGCCTTTAACATTTCCCTCATCTTATTCCCCTTACCTTTAACCATGACGTGGAACTGAGCCAGGAAGGAACTGCTCATTAGCCTTGCTAAGTGCATTGTTCATGGCAATTCTGCACAGTTTTGCTGGCATCCAGAGGACTCAACCAGGCACAGACTGGTTTTAGAGGCTGTGGTGGACCAGAGTTAAGCTGTTGTTCCTAAATATTGCCTGATTCTGAAAACAATTTTCTGGAGTTCAGATCCTCCATTGGTTTATATTTATAGGAAATTTTGCTTGGGTGACTGGATTTCATTGGTAGTACAAATATTTAAATGCTAATCACAGCATTTATACTCTTATTAACAGTATAATGAGGAGAGAAAAGTAAAAGAACTAAATCACCTGTCCTTTCTTAGCCAACAGAGCGCGTTTTTTCTGTTTGTCATATTACATCTTTTAGTACAGAACAGACAAGAGTAAACCATAAGCAGTTTCTTCATTATGTACCCTTTGTAAAAACCAACAGCATCCCCATTCTGCAGGTGAGTAAACCCAAGACAGAGACAGTACTGTTCAGGTAACTGAAGCAGGGGCCAGGCTACTCTTTCTGATACAGGAGTAGAGCATAACCAAATTAATTTGAGCTAGCCAGTGCCAGGGGGCACCACAGGAGGGAATATCACTGTTTTCCAACCACTTCTGTTTGTGCCTGCATTGTGATCCGGTGCTAGTCTGTGCTGGGACAGGACCTGCAGGAAAGTTAATCAAATTAACTTTTAAATATATTGGTTAAATTGCATTGCCTCACTGTGGTGCCATTTTTATTTTGCCTTAAAATAGGCCTTAATTCTGCTTCTTTTAATTCACTTTGGAATGTAATGCGGTTTACCTGGTCCAATTTACATTCACACCTTGAATTAGCTCAGCTTACCTTTCCTCAGCATCCTCACACAGACAGGACCTAATTTTATTTTCTAAATCTTGTAGCTTCTCTTCTCAGCACCACTGTGTGACTTCTTATTTCTGCACTTCACAGCTTGCTGGATGCCCTGCCATCACAGTTAATTTAACCAGCTGTTGAAAGGTCTGTGATATTAGCAGCTTTTGTCTACGCAGAATTGCTTTAAAAGCTGGTGGTTAAAAAGAAGGTGAATGAACAGGATGAAATATTAATTCATGGAGTAAAAACGATGAAGCGATGGAGTAATTATAGCCTGAAAAGTCCAAAGAAGCCAGTGTGACCGCCTGTGGGACTTGTGGCAGTTTCAGTAAGTCAAGAGACTGAAGAGAATGTGTGAATATGGGCTTTTAAAAATCGTTTTCCCTGCGTGGGGGCTGCGGAGGAGCTGGGTTTGCACTTGGTGGCAGTGCTCACCCGCGCTGCCGTCAGCCCTGGCTGCCGGGGCCGCTGCTGCTGCCGCCGCCTGCAGAAGACACGGAGGGGGAGTGATGGCTCTGCACAACCGGGGGCTCATAATCTGCCTAATGCTGTTTTCTTAATTCATTTTAAATACTGTTCCTCTGCCCTAATAGAGTTCTTCTGTTTTGAAGCTTTGATTACTGTCTAAAGGACTCCCTAAAAGGAAAAAGAGGAAAGGAGGTAGTGGAAATGGGTGATGGCGTTTGTAGTTCAGGATAGAGGGAGCCTGTCAGAGTCCCTTGAGGGTAAGGAGAGATGATGGGAGGGAAGTGGATGGGGTGGGTGGGATATTTTAGGGCCACACTTGATACTTAATTTCTGCCTGGTACAGCACTGCCCCTTTGGGACTGGCCCTACTTTTTCCTTTCCTTTCCTTCCTTCCTTCCTTCTGTCTGTCTGTCCCTCTTGCTCTTCCTCCCCTCTCTCCTCCCCTCCTTCCTCCCCTCTCAAGCCGGCTCTGCTCTGGTAAGGGAAACGCCGTGCCTTCCCCAGCCTTAGCTGTGACATACCTGAAAGCAAGGAAACACAGCAGCCTCCAGCAAACATCCATTGCCAAGGCATTTATTGACTGTCCTTCAGCTCCCCAAGAGGACAGGACAACTGGTGCTGGAGGTCAGGTTCATTGCAAGGTTAGCTGGCAATGGCAGCACCAGAAGCCACAAGTTGCTCTCAGATGAAGCTCTAGTCCCTGTGAGACTCACCAATATTACAAGGACTGAGTGCATGAGACCCATGCTCTTGCCTCTCCTTCAACAAGACATCCATAGCATCATAGCTGTGGAGGCAGAAAGGGGAAATAAAATGTCCTTCAAATGCCCTGTTCCCCATGTAATGGGAATCTTGCGTTCAGATAGTGTCCTCACTGACTCTGATGGTAACACATGACACTCCTCCAGCACCTCTTTAGGACGAACTCACTGCAGCGTGTGGTAACGTAGGCAGACCTACTGATCCCTCTGGCATATTGTTACCTGGAGAAAAATAGAGTGAATGTGATGTGGTCAAGACTCACAATCTTATTATGAATTTAATGGCATCAGATGCTTTTCTCACAGCTTCAGTCTGCATTCATATGACATGCAGAGATATCTTTCTCTCTTCTTCTTTTAAAGGGAATTTGTGGCTTTCCTGGTGGTAAGAAAGAGCTTGAAAATGTGAAAAACAGAGGCTTTGGTGGCAGAAACCAAATTCCTGCCATTTGTCCAGGAAAATGCAAGGCACTTCAGTCTCATAATTTTTGCTGTCCTCAGGTTAGGTCAAGATTAGTGGAGTTATCTCTGCTGCAGCCTCATAGACACATTTTTAGCATAACAAAATAAAATGTGCAAGACTCTGCATCTGCTCCTTCAAGGTACATTGCTTGGTAGTGCACCGTGGTGGAAAGAACTATGTAATTGGAGGGTAATGATGTTAGAGTAAACAAACAAACAAAAAAAAGTGTCAGAAGTGACCATATGTAAGGATGGAAATTAGAGTAGAGAGAATCTGGAGGCTTCCTGGTAAAAGCAGCGGGAGAAGGGAATCAAACAGCTTTTTAAAAACAGTTTGACTTGTTCCTGAGAAGAAGGTGAGGTTCACAAGACCAGACTCAGTGACACAGGACAATTTTTTATCTACTTATTCTTGGAGGCTGTTTATGCACCATGCGTGTTCATAGCCCATTCTGGGTGAAACGTTCAGTGCTCAAATGGGCCCAAAGCACAGAAATCATCTTCCTTCCTACGACACATGGTGAAAGGTGAGTTTAATGTAGTATCTGTGGCTGACTGGGGCTAGTTGTTTGGCAACAGATACTGTTCATAAATTTATCTATCATCAGAGATGAGCCTCACTGCTTTTACAGTTCAGTGGACCTCCTGTTCAGCCCGACCTCAGTAATGAACAAAGGCTGTGAAATAACTTGTATCCCCTATTAGAGACAAACAAGCAAGAACAACACCACTTAAGGAAGCAACATAAATAATGAATGAGTAGAGAAATATGGTCCTTTCTGACAGAAATGATGCTGGTTTTAATTTGTGTTTATGGCACCTAAAGTAATGGGCACATGAAATATGCATGGAGAGAGAGAACCAGGAGAACAGTCCCTGCAGAACCTGACCACAATCCCCTGGACCCTGACCAAAACTTGCAATGGGAAAAGTGTAACCAGGAAAAAGAGAGCTCCTCTAGGAAGCAAAAATAGTAAACACTGGAAAAATACCGAATGCCAGCTACACTACTAGAAAATCAAAACACTATTTAGGAAATGAGCTCAAAGTGTAAGATTGCCTAGTGAGACAGTCTTTAGCATTTGGCGTATTGGGGGCAAATCTTCGTAGAGGGAAATAACAGTGTTTCAGTGCAGCTTGCGTATAGGAAGTCTTTGTTTAAAATATCTGAATCCCTCTTTCGGGACTCATTCAAGGTGGTTTTCTTCTAAACTCAAAGTTAGTATGCCATGAATCAGATTAAAATAAGGATGTAGCCCATGATCTCGAATCTTTCCCTGAAAAACTAATTTAAGTTTAGTTACGTTTTCTCCTGAAGAATATTTTAGAAATTTGTAAAGTAAAAACTAAAGTGATTTCAGCTTTCATAGCTGAAATTAACTTCTTCCTGGACTTTTAAAAATCTACAGGGGTGTTAATGTGCCTGAATATGATGAGGAGGTCTATAAAATTGTGTATTTTTTTGATTGAGACACTGAACAATAATGTCCCATACCTGCAGTCAGTCAGACTGATTACAGGATTTTTTTTTTCTTGGAACAACAGTGCAGACATCTTTGATTGAGCTTAACTGTAAAATCTGTTTGACCCAAAGTAGCGTATTTGATTTTCATCCCAGGAAACAACGGGCTAGCTTTCTCAGCAGGGGCTGAGGTGGAATGGGGTACACGTGTGATGTACTTGAATTTCAAATGTGGATTTTTCTAAGTGTTTTTTCCACAAAGGTAGCATAGATTTCATAACAGGACTTCTACATATCATAACAAGGCTCCTGTACTTTCCCTTCAAGAACTGCCCAAAGCCATGTGGCTAGAACATCCAGTATGTGTGTGACCCAGGTGTTAAAACCACATCTCCAAGGACAGTGTCTTATCCACCAACATGTTGTAGTTATGAATCATGGGAAGACTGTACTGAAAATTGTTAGTCCCAAAAGAAGAGAAAGATAATAGTCTTCAGATAGGTAAAAGATTACAGTAAAGAGATAAAAATCCCTCCATAATAAGAAGAAATTTGGAGAAAACTTTTTAAAGGTAAGAATAGCAAAAGAGTATATGCGCTTTTTATGGCGTATCCATCACTGGGATTTTGAATGAATGTCAGAGGGCAATTTCTGTCCAAAATGGCTTTGGCACAGGTGATTCTGTGGGATCATGACATTAACAGGCACGTGGGCAGAATATGAAGGAGGAGGCTGCTTGAGGTCTCTTCCGCGCCACTGGTTCAGTGAGACAATGAAATGACCCCACTGCTTGAAATGCACCCCATTCACGGAAGTGCTCCAGTTATGGAATTGCCCTAAGACTACTTACTTGAATTAATGCTACATCTAAGTCAGAAGGAGACTGTGTTGTGCAGTGTCCAGCCTGCAGGGTGTACAGGGGTCCTTGTACAATTCCTCAGTATGTTTGCTTCCTCCCTCGCTCAAATATTATGTCCATGTGAAATGGAAAAGCATCAGCGATCAAGAGTGAGTGGAGCCATTCTTGAAAGCAAGAGCTGTAGGAGAGTGCAGGAGGGTGAGGAGGGTCCTCTGGGAGTTTTGCCTGCTCCAGGGCTCTGAAAACTGTCCTGGCAGGTGAAGGTTGGAACAGCTCCTTTGTGTTTTGTTACATGAGCCTGAAAACACATTAGAGAATGCATCTTTCCAGTGTTTTCTCAAAGAGGTAGCTTAAGTACTCGTGAATTATTGTGTCATTTTTATTTCAGCTGAAAGTCTGCCGCAAATCCCATCTGAATCTGCAGAGAAGCCTGACCACCCAAAACCTGCATTTCCTAGAGAATTTGCTGAAAGAGGAAAAATAAAAAATTAAAAGAAAAAAGGTCCATTTCTAATGACAAAACCATTTGTTTGCAAGAACTTCTCACAGATGACACAAGAATTTCCTGTTAGTGTCTTTGGGGCAGATCCTTGCATGATACAATTTGGAGCGTGTCTCTATGTAACCCAGTCATTCTCTTTTATTGATACTTCAGAGATTCTCTTTGAAGTACCTCCATTTGCACCAAAAAAAAAGGACTGAGGCTACAGGCGTGCCAAAATATATCAAAAGGATACCTGCTTGGATCATCAGCTGGTGGAAATCAGTATATCTCCATGATGGTTTATATAAGCATTAGCTGGGCTATGCAGTTGAGCAGGGAGATAGGAAGACCTCATCATTCCTGTGCAAGGACTCCCTGTCATAGATTTCTCATTCTCACCTGTTCCTTTTCATGAAACAGACTATGGAAGCCATTGTTAAGCAAGCACTGGATAGCAAGCACTGTAGCAGAAAAGCCTCAGTCAGCCTGATACGTACTGGGTAAGTAGGGAGGGCTGTGAAGAACACCTCCCTTTCCAGGACTCTGCTGGGAAGCATAAATGGGCAAAACTGTTATTTGGTGACATGTTAACTTTTGACTGTGGATTCCCTGTTCAAAGTGCCTTTGAGCAGAAGGCAGCATAAATGAAAAAAATGCTAAACTACTGGTAGAAATTTACAAGCCTGTGAGTTATTCTTCAGAAGGGTCTTTGTGCAATGAACATGGATCAGACCTTACAGTGATACACACATACCTGATTATATTTCTTGGTCTGAAAAGTTAAACAACTGGCTTGTATTTGAATATCTGGAAAACCAAACACTCTCCCCCAGCACATAGGACCATATTTTTTGTTGCATTGTGCTCTGCAGTAATCCTGAGCTTAAACCAAAACAAGAGAACTGTTGCTCAGCAAATCCCAGGTTGACAGTAAAAACGACAAAGCTAAGTAACAGAAAGAAAAAGCATGGCTATCGCTGCAAAATGGGTGTTGTTTTCTAAAAAAAGAAGTTTGGTCTGTTCCAGGGCTTTTGCTTTCTTCTCAGCTGTGTAGTAGTGCGTAATTATAGCCTCAAGATAAACAGCAGCATCTCAGTGCCACATGAACTTCTTAACACTTGTAAACAGCAGAGCCGGTGATGAACTTCCAGAGACCTTTCCAAACCTAATGGGACTAGGTTTGGGCTAGACCTACTTTGAAAATTGTTGCACTGCTGCCATGGCAGCTTCTATGTGCATTTTAAAAAAGATAAGCTGGGACTCACAAAGCCAAGACATCTCTGCTGATCAGGTAAGTGAGACATCCTCAAGGAGCCCTCCTATCAGACATCTAGCTTTTCAAACTGAACAACATCCTCAATAGTGATAAATTCCCATCAAACCTGTGATGGGTGATGCTAGCTGGAGATCTAGTCCATTTTGTGGTACTGGAGTAATCCTGCCAAGGAAGAGCGTGCTTCTGGAGGGCAAGGACTTGTGAGCTACCCAAAGTTTCTTAGAAATACTTGGAGTGGATTCTCTTTTCTTGTACAAGAGGAAAAGGCAGTGTGGTAGATTTTGTACTATGGATAAAAGTCAGCTCTGCTAGAAGGACCTAATGCCTGTGAATTCTTAAACAAGTGTTAACAGGTCCACCGTCTTTGCATTGTTAAAAACAAGACCATACAGAACTTGCAAATATACTTATTTGCAAGAGCTGCTTGACTAATTTTACACTGTGCTTCAGCTGAATACTTTTCAAATAGAGCAAGGAAGTAAAGCACAAATCAGACTTGAAAAGACAACACAGCCCCAGTTGTATCATACACAGCTCTAAAATAAACAGATCTTTCTTTGATAAGTCACTTCGATTATTTGAATGTTGACCAGGAAAGCGAGTCTACATGGAAGAAATGCAGTGGGAAGACAGAATTTCCTGGAACATGGGCAGGGCAAGAGCTAAAATCCCTGATGAGTGTTATTAAGAACATTGTTATGCAAATTTAATATGTACTGGCTCTTTGGAGGAGGGATTATCCTGCCACCAGAGACTGTACTATTTTAACAGTTATTTTAATAAAAACGTACTCAAATGCATTTGCTCAGACAGTTTTCTTTCCTCTTTTATGGAGCAGGAAATTTTGGAATATATGGTTTTTGGAAATTGCACTGAAAAGACTTGCTTTGAAGTAATAGCATTTTCATATTTTATCGTACTAAAATGCTGAAATACCAATTTGAAACACAAGGTTTCACTTTCATGTGTTGGTTAAATCCAGTTTTTCTTAAATATTTCTTCTAACATCAGAAAATCAGAACATCGGTAACGTCAGAAAATATCACCACTGTCCCCTAAAATACAAAATGTCGGTGTGACCCCATTCTCACTGGGAAAATGTTTCAGTGGAAAGAATTAGCCATTGTCAGAGTTCATTAAAAAATATTCTTCCCTCTGACTTTAATTCTTTATTACTTGCCAGGATAGGACATCTTTCTACATTATGTATTTTTTGCATCACACAGTAGAGACACCACTGTTTCTGCTGCTGTTGTGTGCAGAGAAAATTGAAAATGGAAAAGCATCCAAAGTCTGCTGAAGTTCTGGAAATCAACAGTAGAGGCTGACCTTTCGCATGTGGGATGAACATACCACAGAGCAATTTCAGATTGATGCCAACTCCAGCCATGGTTTTTTTCAGTGTAGCCACTGATTGGCCATGAGCTGGACTCAGGCTGCCAAATTCATTTTCCAAACTGGCCCAAGTGACACGGGCAGGGACTGTCTCTGCCTCCACACAACTGCAAGGACGTGAGGTATGCATGCTGCCAATTCAATCAGGCCTTCTACCTGGAAACTTGCCTGGCATTAGGTGGCTTATGACTATCAAATATTTATCATATTCTCGGAGGATAAAGCGAGGGCTAATTGATGTCTTCTATAGCAGAGCCCAACATGGTAGGCTGTTCGATAATGAGTGAGAGAGTTTCCTCGGCACTTCAAGGAATGGAGCTTCTCAGCCCAGTGTGGTCTTATTTATCAAAAGTGCCATTCATCTCCACAAGGCTGCCAAGATGCAAGAAGGTATTTGCCATGGATCCTACAGATCAGAGAGAGAGGCACACCATGCAGGAGAGCAACCCTCACTACCGAGGTAGAGCAGGCACAGACAGGTCTGGGAACAAGCACCAGAAATGCTTTGGCTGGCCTCTGTTACTGCAGGTACGACAGGAGGGGAAGGGACAGTGTTAGGACCCAAAACTCCCTGTATTGAGCTGAGGTAGAAAGCCACCATGACCTTTGGAGAAAGGATGCTGCCAGCAGCTCTGTCTTCTGGCTGGGAAATAAAAAGAATGTTTTCTGTGATTGTCATGATGTGATAGCACTTTTGATCCTTGATAAGTCAGAGATCATGCAGAAAGCAATAAAAAAAAAACAGTGAAAACTTTAGGTTAAGGTTCAGATTATTCATATTTTAACTCAGTTGATTCGTTCTGTCTTTTTATTCATCCACCCAGGTCTTTCCAACGAGATTTTTACTGCATAAAGATCTTGGGGCGTCTACAGAAATAAAGGTGTGGGGTCTGGAAATGCTTAGTTAAAATTTTGGCTCTTTCACTGCCTTGTGCATTTTCCAACTGGCTAATTCATGTTTCAGTGCTTCAGATGGTTCATCAGTGAGGCAGAATGACAGCAGTGTCCACACAGAAGTAGTGATCAGGGGAATAAAAGCATGATCCTAAATATGTAGAATATTAAAAACTGAAAAGAGTAAATACAAAGGACAAAAATATGCTTATTTTTATGATGTAGTGGCTAAGTAAAGGGCCAAGATCTCTGCTAACTAAGGAACACAGCTCCTAGTGACTTTGCAAGGTCAGGTTTTAGGTTAGCCACAAGTTGGCAGCTGTTGGTCACGCAGTTGGCAAAGATGCAGCTCTGAGGAAAGGGACCTGGGAGTCCTGGTGGACAAAAGGATGGCCATGAGCCAGCAATGTGCCCTTGTGGCCAAGAAGGCCAATGGCATCCTGGGGTGCATTAGAAAGGGTGTGGTGAATCGGTCAAGAGAGGTTCTCCTCCCCCTCTATTCTGCATTGGTGAGGCCACATCTGGAGTATTGTGTCCAGTTCTGGGCCNGCTGTGTATGTATTTGTATAAATTAAAATTATGGCAAATTACTTGGGTTTGATGCCTGTGTTTGAAGGCTCTGTAAGGAGTGGGTTGACTGTAACATGGAACACAAAGGGATAGAGCTTTTCCTGTCCATGGTGGTGTAACTCCAAATCTATGGCTAACTCTTCAACTTTACAAAGCCAAAAAGAAATTAAAAACTCTGTTGAAGAAATGTCGTTCTTGGTCAGTGTTATGCGAAGTGCAATAAGGGACTGTGAGCACTCTCCCTCACCCCTAAAGAAAGGCCCCTGCTGTCCTTTAAGACATGAATCTTCTTTAATGTCATCCACACTTTGTGCGGTCTTGTGCCATTGGGCCAGAGTTTTGCATGGAAATGGCCTGGTTTTATTTTCATTTTGACCTCCAATGCTGTTTTATGTGTCTCTGTTTCCTTGTGTAATGTTTCCCACAATGATAGAACTTAACTTAAAAAAAAAAGGGTTTTTTTGTTTTTTTTGTTTTTTTTTTTTACCATGGAGATAGATATAAATATTAAAAGCAGGCACAGATAAAATAATAAACATTCAAAACTGTGAACTTTGAATTATGCTTTGTTTTGGAATAGATTCCTCCAGCATGTGCAGATTCAGAGATACATGATTTTCCCTTGGTACTGAAAACCAGGAGGGTTTCCGAAAGTCATCTGGCCACACGGCATGGTGTGTGTTATACAAACCCTTGCCTACACTATGCTATTGGGAAAGGTCTCCCTCTCTCTCCGACACAGACCGTAGCTGGTTTAGAAAAACAAAGTCCTGTAATTCCTGAGTTGATTTCTGCTGAGAAGTGACGAGCTAACTGACAGCCGAGTGCATGGTCATCGTCTTGAGCTAGCAGGTGTGTCTCACTTTGAGGAAAGCACAAGGGGTTTGTGCGTGTGCGTTTGTCCATCCCGAATTTCTGTTGTGGTGAGTTTGGCTCTCTGTCAAGCAAATCTCAGCCTGACACTGAGCTGCTATTTCAAAGGCTTTTCTCAGTTTGCACAGAGGAATTCCTGACAATTAAAACAGGCTGGTATTTGCCAGAGCCCCATCAGAGGGAACTCATATGGGGAATTCTTTTTCTCTGAGGGCTGACCTAGCAACAGAGCTCTTGGTGTTCAAGCATGGCTTAAGGCCCAGCCATTCTGGGGGAAAGCACTTAGTTGTAAGATAAGCATTTACCACAAAGGTAAAATGCTGGCTTTATAACCTTCCTGAACATGTATGTTTTCCTGAATTGGACTCAGAAGAGCTACCTAAATTTCTTGGTGCTTTCCAGAAACAGGAGGTATGGCGGTGTATAACAGTATACAGATGCATATAGAAGATGTATTATTCTTTCTCTGGGCAGAGATAAAGACATAATAAAGACATAAAGAATTAACAACAGGTTCATATGTTACTTCATAGATTATTTCACTCCTCCTTTAGTAAGAACTGATTCCAGAGGAAAAAAAAACCTGTGTTTTTATGATATATCTGATAGGACTGATGCTGAGATAATGAGAGGTGTTATTTAAAAATATACTTTCCACTCACTTCTGTATGCATTTATTTCTTTACTTTAATTCCCTCTGCACAGCAGAACTAAGTCAGTTCCAGATGCCACTCTGCGGTCTGTGTCCAAGCTAAGCCAGTCCATGCTTTTGTTTTACACAGGAGTTGACAAGAGAGAAAAAGATAGGAATGCTGCTCACGAGCTTTGCTGGCCAAGAGCACACTCCCAGAATTCCCAGAATTAGTCCCCAGAAACTTGTTTCCCTAAGAAACCTCCTTCTCTTTCCAAACTGTGTGAATCAGCAACTTTAAGTCAGCAAGATTTGTGACATACCCTTTGGGAAAAACCACTGCAACAGTACATGTGATTCGCTGTATGGTAAATAATTCTCACCGTATGTCATCTTAGGTTTAGCAAGGAAGCGTGTTTTCATGTTAAAGTTTCATGAATGCTAGATTATCCATTGCAGTTTATGGTCTCTGCTGTAAGCTTCCACTGTAAGTTTTGGTAAGTTAGCCCTATTCTTCACCTGTAAAATATGGAAAACTTGACAGTAAAATACCTGCTCACCAGTGAAACTAGGGAAAGGTTTGCCTATTAATTCCTTGCAGGATAAAAGAGAAGACTTCCATATTTGCAGTTTTTGAGCTCCATTACAGGGTCACCAGTTTTCCTGGAAACATCACTGCTGTTGTTGTAGGCAGTGCGTGCAAAAGTCTTAGAGAAGGAGCTGTTTAACTACGTTTTTAGCCCGCAGTATTTTAGAGCAGTCAGCTTCTTTTGGGGCTTGGCAGCGTCATTAGACTGCTGGACTCTAATAACTCATAATTGCTTAACCCGTGAATTGGGCAAACATCCAGTTTTGAGGTTTTCAGACTCTGTTGATGAATTTAATCACAATTGAAAAGCTTTGCCAGACAAGTATAAAAGAGGTTTATGCTCTGTAGCACTCATTTGCCCGCTCAGTATGGTTGCTCTGCGTTTCAGCATTGCAACTGAATCGGCCATTCAAAGCCCTTGAACATTGCTGTTCCATTTAAAACTAACCCCAGGTTGATGCTGGGCTGCAGGGCCCCTCCTGGAAAGGACCATACCAGTGGAAGAGGAGAGAAAAAAGAAAAGAAAGAACAAAAGGCTTTTAACTTGCACAGTACATGATAATGATAGAGTGCCTTCAAAGAGCACTGGGGTTTTTGAAAATCACAGGAGTGCAAAGAGGTCACCCATAGATATTTGAATTATTAACACATGTTTAACCATTAAAGAAAGATGTATTGATAGAATATCAATGTGATTAATTATTTAGTTACACAAAGTGCGGCACAGAAAACAAATTAAGTATTCCCCACTCTTTGGGAAGGATGAACCTTGAATAAATGCATCATAAAAGGGTTTGTTACCAAAAGGCTTGTTAATAACAGATGATCTTAGAGTATGATGGAAAATGTGTACATGTTGGTTAAATTTATTTTGCTTATAAGATGAGCCTTCATCAATTGATCTACAGTGAAATGGAATGGAGAAAACCAGAAAGAACCAACTTTGTGTTTGGTGGGACCTATCAAAATAAAAAGGTTTTCAAAGGAAATGTGGACAGCTATTTGAAGAGGAAAATACACCTTGTAAGTTATCTGTGTCACACATACTGTTTTCTGTGTCTGTATTAAGCATCCTTGCCAATGCAGATTCTGTGGGAAGGAGAGAACATCCCTCTCCTAGTCTTTGTTGTCAGGGAAAAAATATTGTTCTGCTGGAACCTGTAGCTCACTTTTTTTTTT
>VXBO01006789.1:0-12254 GCA_013400135.1 Rhinoptilus africanus
GATTCTATGAATTTTTTGTTTACCTTAGATTCTGATTTAATAATTGCTATCTCTGTCTTAAAGCATCTTGTAAATTATAACCGATTAAATGAACAGTTGACATCTTATTCCAGTTTGAGTATTTCTTACAATCTGCCTTTTTTTCTGTTGTTTCAGTTCGGTGCTTTTGAGTATCTTCCATCCTGCAGCTTATCCCATATTTTTTTGTTTCCCTTCAGCTCAGCGTCTCTTTCAAAATCTCATTTTCAGTTTCTTTTGCTCCTTGTCTTTTCCTTCTATTCCAGTGTATCAGTTTTTCAGTAGTTCTCATAGGCTGCTTTCATTTACTCATTGCATGGAATACTGGTTTTCTGTAGTTTGTATTATTGTCCTGGTTTGAGGTAAAACAGAACCAATTTTCTGTTTTGTAGTTTTACTTTTTAGCTGGGTCTCTTCTTAGTGACTAAANCTGGGGCCGGGAGGGGGATCATCTGTCGCGGTGATTGGCAAATCCAGCCAAAACCACGACAGTCGTATACTTCAGTCACACCTTACGTACAACTTCTAAACGACTACAGTTTTTGAAGACAGACTTTCATGTTCCTTAAAATTTTGTGTGCTTACAAAGCATCCTCTAGATATCATGTTCATTATTGTATTTAGCAAAGAATGTAGATGTTACTTGGTAGCTTTTGGGCTTTGCCTAGCCTTGTTCCCAACTCCTGCGTTGTGTGAGATGGTCAGCAGCAGCGCGTGTGCTGTGGTCTGACCTGGCTGAGGAACAGGGAACCTCCCACATGTGCTTTGCCTCAGTGCTCTCATCTTGTGTGACAGACGCAAAGTCAATACTCCACATGTTTTTCTGAGTCTTAAATTCAGCATGGATAGGATTTTTAGGCAAAAATAGATCATTAAAAAAGTGTGGATAACCTTGACTATGTGGTAATGCTAACCGTGCCAAACTAACGGGTCTTCTCATTCTACTTCTCAGTGTTTGAGAGATAGAAGCTTCTAATTTTCACTTTACTTACTCTGTCTACATAATCTCTGTAAAGTCACTACTAATATTAAAAGTCTATTCTGCATATCACAGGTTAGTGAAGTGTGGTTATGGTTTTTGTAATTAAGGCAGATAGGAATAGTATTTCTACCCAAAAGAAGAGTAGTGTTGTAGGATGTTTTAATCATTATTTGTTGAGACACACTGTTCCACAAGCTGTAGTTTTAAAATTGAGTTTATGTATATTCTTATATATATATTTATTCTTATATATATTCTTGAATTTATATATATATTTATATATATTCTTATCTTGAATAGGAATTACCTTACCTAACTTCACCAAGTCCTATATCATCTGTTCTCAGATACATCAGCTTTATTTTGTGTCTCTCGTGTTGTGCAAGAGACCTGATGGCATAGACGCAGCTGGGATCTTGTGTGCAGAGCTGTCAGAGAGCGCCTGCCCCTCCTTGGGGAAATACGACAGCGGTCGATACCCAGTTCACAAAGCCCTCCCATTTTTCCCCCTTAGGTCAGCAAAACCTGGATGCCTTGACTAGTGCAGAGTTTACTTTCCAATCCAGTACATCCAGTGTATTCATTTCCCTTTAGTCCAGGAGAAGGAGATCATTTACCATCGAGTTCAGTGCCATTACAATGCCATTCTTGGCTCTAGGAGAACTTCAGTTAGTATCAAGCTTGCTTTGTAGTCACATCTTCTGTGGCGCTGAAAAGCACTTTATTTTAAAGGTGCTAGCGAATGTTGCCAAAAGTATAAATTAGGGAGATTAACAGAACTGTTTGAAGGAGAATTAATTGATAGATTCAGTTTAAATCAAGTCACCATTTTTAAAAGTTGAAATGATTTTCCTTATATTTTTCAGTGCCTTCTTTGGACTGTTGTGATTCATCAGTTGGAGCTCAGATTATTTCAAAATCAAAAGAACTAGGTAAAGAATGTAAATGCTTAATCTTTGATCATTTAGCATATTTTAAGGGTATATTTTTACATGACACAAAAATTCCTTTTTCTATGATTTTATAACACACAGCATTAACTATCCTTTGGTTACCGCAGCATGCTTTTCATTTTTATTTCTCATTCCCTCTTCTTTCTTCTCTTTTGCCTGCCATACCTGCATTATAATAATTACGTAAAATTATGCTTTGATCCTGCAGACTTAGTTGCTTGCCTTAATATTAGCAGTGATAGCGCAGTGGGGCTGAGTCAAGCATGTACACAAATGTTTACAGGCTCAAGCTATAGGACACAACTTTTCTGTATTTGTCTGGTTTGTGCTAGGAATTTATAATCTTGAGAGTCCTACTGACAAGTGGCTTTTTATAATGACAGTACCTGACAGCTTCCATTGTGTTAGGACAGCTTCCATCATGGCAGAATTTGTTTCCATTTGATACCGCACAAATGTAGTCGTAAGAGAAGGTTCTCCCTTCAAATCTTCAATCTGAAAAAGAGTATGCGATTTTTTTTTTAAAGCAAACACTCTTTTTTTTTGATTCAGTGTAAGAAAAGAGTCATCTGGGAAGAACTGGGTTCAGAACTAGCTGTGGTTTGAGGTGTGAGATTTTACATAAGAAAACACTTCTGGTTAAAAGGAACAAAACTTATGGTGTTTATAATATAGTTTTCAAAAACCATGTTATCCAATCGTTATTTAATTGGCTCCAAAGAGCAGAAGGATCACTGTAGCTTCTTTGTTATTTGGCAATTCCCTGAAAGTTCCCAAAGGTCAACTTGCAGGGCCCCAGCACAGGTGACAGTGCCTTTCTACATGGTGAATTAAGGAATGTTAGAGTGTATCGGTAGACACAACTGTCATCAAACAGCTTGAGGAGGAAGCAGTCTTGCAGGTGTAGGGAGACTTTGGTTCTACCCACGATTTCCAATTTGATCTTGAGCAGCTCAGTTGATATAACTTGGATTTTGTCTGCCTGTGAAATAGGGCTAATAACTTGCCTGAGTTCCCAAGGGTTCTGGGAGCGTAAGGGAATTAATAAGTTGAAGGTACAGTGCTGTGGGCTGGGTGAGGGCCTTGGCCAATAAGCAACAGGGACCCAAACTAAGACTTGCATGGTTTTCTGTGAGTGCCAGGAATACAGAAATACCCCGCGAGGCACCAGTTTCCATAACAAATCGTTCTTTCTAACGAGTCCTTGATGTAAGTTGTTTGGTGGCAATATAATGGATTGTTGCTGGATTTGACATCAGACTCTAAATTATAAACTTGTAACTCTAATGTGTAAGACAGTATCAGGTATCTCTGTTTTATTTATGCCAATTTCCTCGCCCAAGAATCAGCTCCATACATGTGGATTGTTAACTCTTTAAAGTGCTATTCCTAAAAATTTAAGACTTGTAAATGGAAGAGTTTTATATTGCTGTTACAATTTGTTTAACTTCTATAGACCCACCGAAGACATACACCCAGGATGGAGTCTGCTTGACAGAATCCGGCATGTCTCAGTTACAGAGCCTAACTGTTACGGTACCGAGAAGAAAACGGACGAAACCAAAGCTTAAACTCAAAATTATAAATCAAAACAGTGTGGCTGTGCTTCAGACACCCCCAGATGCCCAGTCAGAACACTCAAGAGATGGGGAGATGGATGACAGTAGAGGTACAGTCTACTTTTGGCGTGTCTTGTATCCTAGAGTGGTGCAGTCCATGTGTATATTGGAGATAACCCCTGGGAGTTTTTATTACACGGATACTCTTCTTTACAGAATGCTTTATGGAAATCACTTGGACAATAGCCATGGCTTGTTGTGGTCCATTTCAGGCATTTTTCTTGTTGTTGTTCTGTTTATGGGTGATCCATTCTATAGGAAACTCGCCTTTCTAAAGCTGGCAACACTGGAAATAGGAATTGTCTTTTTGTCTAAATCCTTGGGTTACCTGTGGGAAATACTGGGCACTCATAGAGTACAGGTGTGCTTTGAGGCTCTCAAATTTTGTTGCAAATGCTGTTTGAAACTGGTAAAGGCTCAGCAAAGCAATGTTTAGATTGCTGTAAAGCTGGTATTAAAAATGAAGGGAAAAATGGAGTAAAAAGCTCTTTGCTGAGAGTATTTCTTTTTTTCTGAAAGAAATTAGGTGGGCTGACATGAGAGTACGAGGGGGACAAAAAAATTTCCTTTTATCTCCATAGATGAAATTAACATTTTGTTTGTTCTCATCTCCAAAGTAGAATTTAGGACAGAATTTGAGTTAGGAAGTGAATTCTGTCTGTTGCTCCAGTTCAAGTAGATGATGCTGTATGCAGAGCCCTGCCAAAGGGTTGCAGGTTCCAGGATGGGGAGGGGAAGATTTTGACAGTGTTTTTGTAGCCTCTGAGGCTGATGAGAGTTGGAGGGATCTGGGCTAACACTTGCCTATCCAAACACATCCCTGCGTATGGGGAGGACATTTTGGTCAGTGGTAAAAGCCCTTGGGAGACCTCCTTCCACCGCAAGTCTAGACACTGAACAAAGATTCACAAGTCCCAGGGCCACCAGTACTTGTCTTACCTGCTTCCCTCCCAGCTGGGTGAGCACAACAGCCCCAGGCAGAGGGCACCGAAGGTGGGAAATGAGAGTGGGAAAAGCATGTAGGAGCAGCCAGTCCTGCCCTTCAAATCCCTCTCTTCAACAGTAGAAACAGCAGCCAGCGTGGTGCAGTACCGTTCTCCTGTCGTCTTTGAGGTGGTCTGGCTGTACCTTCTGCTAAGTGTGTTGGTAGAAGAGGTGTTAATCTGTGGCCTGGGAAAAGGTTTACTGAAATGGCAGGTGTGAAAGCCATTATTTTAGTCATGCAGGTGCCTGTTAGAAGAGGAACAGAGGCACCCCACCTCCCCACAGTCTGTTTATGCAACATTGCCTCGTTGGTAATCGGATTAAATGTCATAAAAAGCTTTTTTTAGATACAGAGTGTACTTGAGATAACTGGGTAGTTTAACCATGACTGCAGTTTCCCTGTTAACTTGTTGAAACAAGTATTGTTCCCATTGTTTGATTAGCACATTCTTACCCTCTGCTATTGACTAGAAGTGTGGGGGTTTTGTAATAGGTTCCCCTTATTTGTTTTAACCTTCAAAAAAGTTAACTATTTGTTTTTCTTTCCTTTCCTGCAATGTTCACAGGGTTTGGACATTATCCTAGCATTACACCGGCTCTTAAATTTCATCTTATGCTTTCATATAGTCAATCAGGTGGATTGTTGAAAGCAAAAAAGATTCTCATTTTGGTTTGAAGGCATCAAGATAGAGAATTAACCACTTCCCTTGTTGTTTTTCAGTGGTTAATCATCTTTAATTTTACAAACATGTGCCCGTTTTCTATATAATTGTGTCTAATTTCATTATCTGCTGCTTGGCTTTTATAGGTATCCCTTTTCAACTAGATAACAAGATATATAAATGTAATAGTAGAGTACGAAAGGGAGAGCCAAACTTCCACAGACTTTAATTTCGGTTCTGATCACCTTTCGTTTCATTTTGAGAGTTAGAGCACATTGATATATGTGACAGTAACAGCACAGCATGTACATGGTAGATTGGCTGGGTTTCCTGGAAGCTCTCCGTGTGCTCTGTAGAATGGATCAGTGCCTGTTCTCTTAATGTCTGGAATTTTTGTATGAGCACCAGGATGAATAAAGCTGTGCCATGGCTTTGATTGGAGCAACACAGTGTAGTAATTCCAGGCAAACAAGGATAACCCTTACTTCCACTCTAGAGTTCCAGGTGGAAAAAAGAGGCTGAGCTTGTGGTGATTTTGTTACCATCTCATCTGTAGTTTTTCATCAGGTTTGGCACTTCATCAGGAGTTCCGCCTTTTAAAGTTCATCTGAAAGTTCAGCTTGCTTTGGGAGCTTCTGCTTCAGTAGACTTAATGTGGCTTTTCTGCTGCTATTTGTAGAGCTATGCTTTGTAGGTAAATGGGAAGGACCACTGTGGAGTTTAGCACTTGACACGCTGCTTTCTGTAGCAGAACACGGTAGCACTCAAGCAGGTTTCTCTTCTGCCAGAAGTGGGCACGTTGCAAAGAGGGCTCACCTGTGCTCTGAAGGGGAGGAGGGAATCGCCTGTGGTGGTCAGTGAGGACTGCCTTTGCCAAGCCATCCGCTTTGTTGGTAGAGCTCAGAAAAGTCTTTGTCTATGGGAAAGTCTGGTCTGTGACCCGGCCTGTGACCCAGCCTGTGGAAGATCAAGGGCTGTAGCTCTACCACAGCAGATGCAGTATGGCAAAGTCCAGCTCTGTCTGTTATAACAGTATTTGGTGGATGGGAAGCTCAACGTGAGCCAGCAATGTGCACTCGCAGCCCAGAAAGCCAACCGCATCCTGGGCTGCATCAGAAGACACATGGCCAACAGGTCGAGGGAGGAGATTCTACCCTTCTACTCTGCTCCCATGATTCCATTTCTCCCTCTTACAACTGTATGTGCATTTAGACCATATAGAATTATATACCTAAATCCAAAGCAAGTAATTGGAACTCCAGTATCTTTCAGGGGCAAGAGTACATTTAACGTGTTTCAAAAGCTTTACAATAAAATGAAGATGTAAGGTCATTATAGTATTGACATTTTGGGGATATCAGAAGCAGAATTAACTCACTCTCCCTTAAGCACCAAAGGTTTTTTAATGCCATCATACTTCATATCTGTTCCACCCTGCTTTCCCACAGAATATAAGCTCTAACTTAAAATTACAGTCTTATCTCCCAGGCTGAGTAATTCCTTTGGGCTGAATTTTTTTTACTATGTAAGTCAAACTCCTCTGCATTCAGTCAGTCACACAGCTTCAAGTCAAAAACGCTCTAAACTGGGAGTCGTTACACATTACCTTCCAAGCACAGGCTGCAATTTTTCAGTCTCTCTTCTCAATAAAAACAAACGCTCTCAAACAAAACTTAGCGGGGTGGTGTACAAAACAAAGTGTGTCTTGCATGGTAGATTGTATGGGTTTTCCTTGATATATGGCTAGAAATTGCCCAGACACTTAGAAAAGGCAGTAGCACAGGCTTCTGAAAGGGGCACCAGAGAAATTCCTGATTCACATACAGGAACTATAGCATTTGTGCTCTGGTTCTGTGCAGACATCCGCTCACAGGAGATGTGTGGATCTACTGGATCTTTGTATATAGATAGAGAGTGGGTTTCCCAAAAGTGTTTGGAGAGTGTGAGTATCCGTCACCCCTTTGAAAAATCTGTTATTCTCAGTCAATTGCTCAGAAATGGGTCAGATGCAGAAATTCTGGAAAAATACCTTCTTTCCCTTTTCCAGGGAAAAGTTACCATTGCTTCTTTTCTGCAGAAGGTGATCTTATGGATTGTGATGGAAAATCGGATTCTAGCCCAGAACGGGAAGCTGTGGATGATGATTCCAAAGTGGCAGAAGGAGCTGATGGGATGAAAAAAAGGAAGCGAAAACCATACAGACCTGGTAGGATACATAATGTATATGATTATGTGTCCCTTCTTTTTTTTTAATACTTCTTTTCTGTATAATTAAAAAAGTAGAAAATAGTATGGAGTTCTGAAGTATTCCACTGCTAGTTGTTGATTTTAGATATTTTTTCCCCTGTTCTGTTTAAAATAGTTTTTAGTCCTCTTATCAAAATACATTTCCAAAGGCTGCTGCCTGTCCTTAGTGTGTTGTCAATTATTGGTTAGTAGTTCAAATCTATACCTTGTATTGATTCTTAACTGGATAGGAAGGTGTACTGTATTTATATAATTGATGAAGGCCAGACTGTGCATGTGTGTATGTATGGGTATATACACACATACAATACCTCAACTCCAGAAAACTTTTTGAAGGAATCTTACTTATTTTCTGAAATACTTGATAAGAGTAATTTACTAAATATTTGCAGATTACTTCTGCCAGTGAATTTTAATGAATTCATTTATGGGGTGAATTAATTTATTTTAGTTTATTAGTGCAGTCGCCTCTTAATTATCTTGACTGTGGATTAGCTGTGTGTCCTGGCTGCAGAAACACTTGAGGTGTCTCCAGGCAGAAGAAATTAGAGGTACCTGGGTGACTCCGTAGGAAGTAGCTCCAATTCATTAGGGCTAAAACTGAACCCAAGGTAACAAGCGATGCTTAGACAGTGCCTGGCTTTTTGAAGAGCCCCTGTGTCCCATACCTTGGGATGTCTCTGAATCTGTGTTACGTGTTGGTTTTGTGTTTCATTACACAGCCTCCCACTACTGTGTATAAGAAGTTGATTGTAGTTTTCACAGTCACAAATACTGTTTTTGCCAGGCACACCCATCCTGCTTGCTGTAAGGGGCCATATCCTCTGATTATGAAGATAGCAGGGGAGGAGAACAGAGGCAATTAAATGATTGAGGAGGTGAAGGCAAGGAATGCAGTGAAGGAAGGAAAGGAAGGCAGGAGTTACAACAGTCTCTCTTGTTTCTCTCTCAGTTGCTAAATAGATTTCTGCCACCTTTTGTCCTCCTGCTGAGTAAGAGCCCTGTCTCAGCAGGTCATGCCCATTTTTATAATGCCTTCCATCGTGGGCCCACCCTGTGGAGATGGTGGTACAAACCCACAACACTTAACAGAGGTTTCCTTTTTCTCTACAAATAATGTACCTCGATAAGCCATTTATTTCTACTGCTGGGTCCTCAAGAGAAGAGAATTTCATTTGCTCGGAGTGGTTTTGGATCATGAGTTGAGCAGCCATCTGTTAGTTTTCTGCAGCCAACAGTTTCCCTGAAAAATGAAACAAAGCTCAATCTGATGCATGTACATACATACACACCAACTGTAAAGGATCAAGAGCTACTGCAGTCAATCTCTGGTGAAGGATTCTGGAGTTTCAGGCAGTATGATGTTGATTAATTTTCTTTTTATTTTATGTTATGTCCTTCTGTAGTACCATCATTTGGAGTGGTGGGCTCTCAAGGGCAATTTATAGAGGGGTTATTTTTATGGTCCTTTAAGGATCTTTAATAGGTTTCATTTGGTAGATTGAATTCTAATTCTAGCAATTCATCAGCTTGCCAAGGGAGGGGAAACCCAACATCTGAAAGTTGCCACGTTTGGTAATTTGAACTTCTCGTGGATGTTTTACAATCCTAAAATACTGATCCTTTTTGATAATTACATGTATACCCACTGAGACATTAAAATTCGGAAATGTTTCCTAAAACTCTGATTGAAAACTCCTCAGGTATCTCAAATTCATTCTTAGACCTCTACAGCTGCAGTAGTCCTCTTTACTTGCAGAATAATCTTGGCTCTCATTCTTACTGTAAAACATAGTTTTAATCAATATATTGAATTTTTGCTTCCTTTTTAGGTATTGGTGGATTTATGGTACGTCAGAGAAGTCGTACGGGGCAGGGAAAGACCAAAAGATCTCTCTCCAGGAAAGATTCTTCTGGATCTGTTTCTGAGCAGTTGCCTGGCAGAGATGAAGGTAAGTGCGGAAACTTGCTTTTAAATTTTTCTTCATGCTTAACATGATAAAAATAATGCAACTCATCAACATTCAGTTCTTTCCAGAGTTGTGCTACAAAGGAAAAGTTCTTTGTGTTTGTCATGATGGCTCTATTAATTCAACTGAAAATACTCATTCCTACATACATACAATTTCAGCAGAGCCCATGATTTACAAAGAAATTGAAACAATGAATTGCAGGCTATTGTGGGAGATGAATAGCAAGGATTATAAGGACTGCTGTGTTGTGTCAGAGCTCTGTTTAGCCTGGCTTTGGCCAGTAGAAGACAGAAAGAAGTGTAAGAAATGAGGTAAGTTTAGAGCAATCCACTTTCTGATACACCTTCCTCCAGATGTAGTCCTGATCCCCAGAGGTGTCTTCTGGACCATCAGTTTTAGCATTCAGCAGTGTTCCATGTTCCACAAATGTGTCTGGTATTTTTATGTATCTGTTTATGCGCTGGAAAATCCTATATTAGGGATTTCAAGAATATACTATTGTTGCATGAAGAAATAATTCTTTTTCATTTTAAACTGGGTATCTGAGAGTTTTATAAGCTGTCCTTGCACTTTATGCTATGAAAGAGGATTTTAAAAAAATAATTCTGTATTAATTTGTAATAAGGAAAGATTTTCTAGGTATGTGCCATATTGTTCCATCAGTTGTCTTTTCCAGGGCTGAAGAGTCCTACTCTGGTCTCTCTTCTCGTAGCAAGGCCATTTTAGTGCCTTCTGACACTGTAGTACTCGGTAGATTGGGCACCTAACCACAAGTCAGATTTTACGTATGGGCCTTGTTCTCTTGCTTGCTATGTGTGATTAGACTAAATTATTTCATCCATTTGGATTTGTTCACACTGTCTAATCTAGAAAATGTTGAAGTATCATTCAGGTGAGGTGTGGAATATGTTTAGGTTAAAGCCTTGTTTCCTATAGTTGGAGGAAGGAGGCAGCTGCTTCTAAAGGTTGGCCAATACCATTTCAGAAGACTCCAGCCTTTTGATTTCTGCTATTATTCCCTCCTGTCTGTTTAGCTGTTGAGTTTTTAACCTTTTTAGAGCCAGATTGGTCTCTTGCTGTGTATTTGTACAACATGGTGAAAACTGGATCTTTACTACAACATCCAGGCAGTATTAAAAACTAATAGTTAAATGTTGTCTTTGCTTGCATTTGTAGAACTACTTTATGAAGCCAACAAATGTTTCTTTTATCAGTGCCACTCAGTGTTCTAGCTAGGTCTCCGATTCAGATGTGGTGCTTGCTTTCTCTGTAATATTTGTATTATAGCTGTGTTTTTCCCCTTTGTAAATACTGTTTCAGTGTCGTATACTACATTGTTTCAGGTAGCGCTGAAACTTTTCCTTTAAAGTTTTTAATTTCTTTAGGAATCTACTCCTTTAAATAAAAAAAAAAAAAAAAAAAAAAGACTAAAAAGTTAATTCCCCATTCTGGGTAACAGTACAATGCATATTGTTAAACAGCAATATTCTTAAACAAGTATTCTTCAGTTAAAAGTTAGAGCTTCTTTTTGTCTGCTTAGGCACAATTGCTTGTTAAGAAAAGAAATAAAATCTTTGTATGTTTTAAATCATCATAGCTTGCTGAAAGCCTCCTTCTCAGCTGCCAGTACTCATCAGCCTTACCAAGTTTTTTGCTGCTCTTGTCGTGTTCCACCCCCTTTCTCTGCAAAAGCTCCCTCTCCAGCAGTGCAGAGGTCGCAGCGCTGGTGAGCCTCAGCCTCCTCCCTGGCCTCTGAGTGTGGTACATGGATCACTGCAGTACAAAGCATAGCTGATTTTACTCCTGCAATAATATACTTTCTTAAATAACTTCCCAGGGTCATTAACTTCAGGTAATTAGCTTTGGCAAGACAGAAGTAGGAGGAATTTAAAAGTTCTACTTTCACTTGCGGTGTTTTCCCTGGTCTGTTGAAATAAAATACTGAATGATGGATGAGCACCGTGTGCCTTTGTGTTTGTTAGAAAAAACAGTGCCACTTTGGAATATGATGGCTGAATAAATGTGTAATTTTTCTTGAAGGGCTTCTTTATATATTTCTTTTTCTAGCCTGTTCATTATAGATACGACGGTCTTTTCTCAGATCTAAAAAAAGTTTTTTCCTTTTAATTTGAGAAAAATTAGTGTAGAAAATTAAAGGTGATTAATGTGTAACTCAGCATTGATGATTTTGGAGATACTACTTCATTGGAATTATCTTTCAACTGTCTGGTTGAATGGCATCTATAATTTCTCTCAAATTACCAATTTCTTATGTGGCTTGGAGATAGGAAAGTTAAAGCTGTGTCTTCAGCCAGCGAGGCAGCAATGTGACTGTTACGTGTATGGTATTGCTTACTGCTAGAGCCCGGATGGCCAGGTGGCAGTTCACAGCTCACTAGATAAAAGCCACCTTTAGAGTACGTCTAGAGTGATATTCAATAAACCCGTGCACCCGGGTGGGTAGCAAGATTTGTGAGTTTGCTGCCACTGTACCTTTAGAGCAAGATGACAAGTGTTTGATTTATTTTTCCTGAATGTTACTTTTTAGGTTGGACGGAACAGCTGCCAGACACTCCAGTTGAGGAGTCTACCCCAGCTTCTGAAAGTACCGAGAAAATAAAAAAGCGTTACAGAAAAAAGAAAAATAAACTCGAAGAAACCTTTCCTGCCTACTTGCAGGTAAAGCTGTTGATATACTTCTTCTGTAAATATGTTTTAAAACCTAATCTTTATGTGTCTTGATGCATAGTTCATTCAAACCATTAATGTTCTGATCTAAAGATGTCCCTGCTTACTGCAGGGGGGTTGGACTAGAT
>VXBO01006789.1:12313-63006 GCA_013400135.1 Rhinoptilus africanus
CAACCAGTTCTTGATCCACCTCACTGCTTGATCACCAAACCCATACTTGATCAGCTTAGCTACAAGGATGCTGTGGGAGACGGTGTCAAATGCTTTACTGAAATCAAGATAAACCACATCTACCGCTCTACCATCATCTATCCACCTAGTAATATCCTCATAGAAGGCTATAAGGTTAGTCAAACATGACTTACCCTTGGTAAAACCATGTTGACTACTCTTGATGACCCCCATGTCCTTGACATGCCTAGAGATAGTGCCAAGGACAAGTTGTTCCATCACCTTACCAGGGATGGAGGTGAGGCTGACCGGTCTATAGTTGCCCGGGTCCTCCTTCTTGCCCTTCTTGTAGACTGGAGTGACATTTGCTATCCTCCAGTCCTCAGGCACCTCTCCTGTTGCCCATGACTTACTGTAGATGATGGAGAGTGGCCTAGCAATGACCTCCGCCAGCTCCCTCAGCACCCTTGGATGCATTCCATCTGGACCCATCGATTTATGGATGACTGTTAAAGGTCCCTTCCAACCCAACACATTCTATGATTCTATGTTTCTTTTCAAATTCCCATTTTATCATTCAAATGAAATGGGTTTTCTGTAAAAAACATTCATAAATTTGTACAGAAAGCTGTAGATTATGTTAATTCTCCAGTGCTCTGGTGTTACTTCTCAGTATATGGATCTCTGCTTGTTCTGAGAGGAGGGCAAGGGGGGAAAGAAGCCTTTCTTTTCTCTGAACTGACATATGCCGTTTTCAGCATCCAGTTCTGTAGGATGTCTTAGCCTGATCATGCCATTTCCTCAAGATACTAATTTTTGTTTTCAGAAGATGATGGAACATGATTTGACAGGGGAACCTTGTTTTCTTTCAGTTTTGTGTCTTTATGTGCGCTGCATCTCCCTACCACAGTAATCTCTGTTTCCTCCCCTCATTAACTCTCTGGTGTCCCTAACAAGTAAGAGGTAGGACTCATGGATAATAACCAGGATACTAACGGTGATTGAGCAGTTTAGCTACCTTCAACCAGTTTGTAAACTGACTGGTTTATATATGTCTCTTGCTGAGAACGTTATTTGGCTCACTCTTTTTCTCAGCCACCTTTTTTGTGAGAACTTTGTTATCTTGTGAACTTTCGCCAAACTTCACGACGTGGATTACATTGGGATTGAAAGGAATCGACAGAGAGGCAGAACAATCTCTGTCTCAACATAATGTGTATTTCATAAGTGGGGGAATGAGTTGGAAAGAAAATACTTAAGCAGTATTCCCTTTGGATTAAGGATAAATATTTTTTTCTTAATGTACATTTTATTCCTGTAAAACATAGAATATTTCTTAGATTCTTCTTTTGCTTGTGTTGGAATAACTGATGTTGAAAAGTATCTTTAGCTTTATTTTTAGCAGCTGTTTCCTAAATCAAGATTTTAAAGACTACATGAAAACAGAAGAAGTTCTTATATAATGAATAAAAATTGCCTTGAAAATTTGATAGGTTGTTGTCAAGTTACTGAGTGCTCAGGCTTAGGTGAGTGATAGCTGTTAGATAATATTTGAAAAGACATTAATGTAAGTTGCACAGCTTTAGGTGTTTTGTTACTGCAGTTCAATGTCAGGGTGATTTGTGTGTGAAGTGAAATGCCACATATGGTCATTCTAGGATTTGGACCACAGTGAGCTTGCATGTTTTTCATAAACTTCTTGTGTGGCCTCGATGAAGTTGCTCAGTAATATTCCCCTTCTTCAGCTGTCCTTTTTGTGCAAGGAGAAATATTTTAAATACTGAAAAACTTGTGATATATAATAACACTGTATCTGTACACTATCTGTGCCACATGTACATAAGACGACTGTATTTTTTCTATGTAATTTAAGGTGTGAATTTATTAATAGAATATTAATAATGTGGCTGCCCCAGGTAAGTTGTGTCCACTGTATTCACGCCCCATAGCCTGGAAGAGATACTGCCATACTGAAAGGCATGAGACAGACTATTTTTCTACTTCTAGTAATCATTGGCTTTTAATTTTAATTTTGCTGTTTACACAACTTTTTCAATAGATACAATATTCTTTATATATCGAATCATTTTGTCTTCTTTGCAGGAAGCTTTCTTTGGGAAAGACCTACTAGATACCAGTAGACAAAGCAAGATGAGCCTAGATAATTTACCTGAAGAATCGCTTCTGCTCTCATGTAAAACAAATCTGGCCACCAATTTCCTGGATCCTTCATCTGACCCCCTTCTTAGCTCAACCTCCACGCCAGCTCAGGCAAAACTGGGACCTCAAGGTATACAAAGCTAAAGTTAGTGATAATTCAGTAGTTTGGTTTTGTTGTTGCACCTGGGGCTTTTCCACTTTATTTTACACTTTTCTCATAGTCTTTCTCTCACTTATTTTTCAACATTTCTGTACATTAACTGTCCTTGTGAGGTTAAGTTACATTGATATTCGGGTCCAGGGCTTCAGCTGTTTCAAAAAGAGTGGTGGATGGCGCAACAGTTGGCACTTAATGCGAATCTTAAACTCCTTTACTGTAACATCCACGTCTATAAAATCCATGAAAATTAATTCTGTGTATGAGTAAGCATACAGATCCATTAAGACAAAGACAAAAATAATCTTAATTTAAAGATATTTTTATTAGTCTAGTGAATATTAGTTGGATGAATCATCCAACTTTTATTTTATTTAACGTTTTAGATTATTTTAGGTTGCCAGTCTCCTCGGAATTTTTGGTTCACCATGTCCTTTCTGAACATGAGTGCCCTTTCCAGGTACAGTGTGTAGCCCCTAGGCAATCTTTTGCTTTTGCTATTGCAAAACCGTACTGAACATACTACTGAGAGTTTTGCAAATAGCCAGAGGGTTGTAAAGCGCTGCTGAAAGGGCAGCTTCACACAATGGAACAATTAAAAGCGAAAAACTTACTGTCCCTTTCAAATTATTTTTTTCTCCGTGTCTTGTAGTGTGTGCTGTTGGCTAGAAGTGTGTCTCACCATTCTGTATGTTTTTAAAATTGTCACTATTTCTTGTGTATATTAGTTAATTTGTGGCTTGTTTCAGCTCATCCTCACAAAGTTTTCCATCTAAAAACCTTTACACACATGGATATAGTTTCCCATGTCCAGAGAGTCATTTGAAGAGACGTCACTTATTTGTCATTGTTACTTGATGAAAATCTGCTAAAAGGAGAGCAAAAGCCTACACTATAATTAAAACATTGATCGTTAGACAGTTGAAATTGTGAGTAATAGAGAATGCAAAAGTTAACTTCCCTGGAAGGGGAAACTGCTGCAAATGGAGTGTTCAAGGTCTGTATTTCATTGGTTCCAGCACTAGAAGAAAATACGCTCACATAGACTCTTTTTCATCCCAGCATTCTTTTGAATTCAGAGAAACACAGCTTCACAAGTCTTTGTTGGCCTTGCAGACCCAACTGCAAGATTAAAGTCACTAATGCTCGTGTGTTACGGTAGTATAAGGTTTTAGAACTCCATGAACTGGATGCTATTTTAATGTTATATTTTTACAAAGTTTGAAAGGAATTTTTAAAAAACCTTTTCTTTGGGAATAAACAAAGTTGTAAAACTTTGTGTCATTTCTTCTTTTTATTCAGAAATAAATCATAACGAGGTGGTTACTAATAGTGATTACTAGCAACAGTTTTAGTGGATAACCTACTGTCTTTCCCATTTTATATATGAGAGACTCAAAGGACAGTGTTTTCTGGCCATAGGAATGTTCTCAACAATTGTCTCTCAACTGTTCAGATTTCTAGCCAAAATTGTGTCCAGACGGAGCTGTTTGTTGTAGTTGGAGCAGCAGTGGGTGAAGTCATCTGCCAGTATTGATCAGTTCCAGTGCAATTTTTTTTAACTCTTTCACTGTGACTGTGTGGGAGATGGTAATTTCCACAACAGCATCCACACTGTGAGAGGGCCAGATTCTGCTTGGGTGGTGGAGACCCTGGTGAGTTGGCCAACTGCTGAGCTAGCAACAGTCCCATCTTCCCTTCTGGCTGGTACTGCAGGGGAGCTGGAGCTGAGGACAGTGTCCAGAGCCACCTGTGATATTTCCGTCATTTCGATACAGGCCTGGCTTTGGAGCAGGAAGAACATCAACTGCTTTATTCACTGTGCTGGCAGCCTGTTAGGACCACATTGTTACTGACTGGGTTGTTTTCCTACAGTGACATTTCTCACAAAGGTTGCTGACTCCTGTGAGAGTCCTTGCTTAACCAGACAGGTCTTTTCCACAGGGAAGGTGTTCTTCTCTTGGAAACTCCAGTTGTTTAATCGCAGGATTAAGGGTTAGATAGACATGTTCATCTTACAAAGAGCTCTCAGGCATCTCAAGAGGAAGTTATTTTATCTGCTTTGCTTTTCAACGTGTGCATTGGACTGTTAGGGCATTGAACAGTGTTCAGTCTGTTCGTGAACTGACAATCATTGCAGTGACACGTTCCGTGACTATTTACTGTTAGAGCTTGGTTAAGGGTAGCTGAAGCTTTTGCCAGATGAGTTCACAGTAGTGATGGGGAGTGGCAGAGCCGGCTAGAAGATGGGGTTTTGGAGGCCTTTGTTCACTATTAATTACTAGTGACTGAAGTGAGCTTTAGGTTCCCAGTCCTGATTTCCATCCAGCAAAGAGGTTGCAGTTTTTGTTTTCAGTCACAAGACTCACCTTTCCTGTGATTTTATGACGTGTGGCACACTGTGCAGCGTGTTCTGCATGGCACCAACCCTTCAAATTATTTCCAAGACAGTGCTAGAGCCGAGTGCGAAGGCTTCCTCACTGGGAACGCAGAGCTCCAGATCTCCCCTGGCTGTTCACAGATGAAGGTGGTGATTGGGATCTGTTGCATCCTGAGTGGTCTGAGGGCTGTCTGCATCTCTCTTGAGTTTCTTGGACTGGGTGTCTCTGATGAAAAAGAGGCCACCTGTTGAGCTGCTTTCTGTGAAGGCTCTGTCAATGTGATTTTTCCTTTGGTTTGAAATAGCTTAAATTCAGTATATTTTTTCTAGGGATGCTGAAAAAGTCATCTGTTCAAGTAAGGTCCCCAGAGAATGCTAAAGAAATTCTTCCTAGACAAAAGGCGAGGAGTTGTCTGAGTCTGTGCAGCTGATCAAATGCTGCTGGGACATTTTTTAACTAGATATGTTATTGTGTGATTAAACATCTTAGGGTGGCTGTGGCCTTGGGAGAGGCATTTTTATTCTTCTGTAACTTCGTAAATAAATAAAAGTAAATGCATTGGATGAATCAGGATCACAAGATAACAGTAGAACTGTGCTGTCTTAGAGATCCAGCATTATGAGCAAATTATTTTCCATTTTGCTTTGTCTTAGTTTTCATCTCCATTCTGAAAGAGTCAAATTAATGAGTGGTATTGAGCTGTTTGGCAGCAGATGTCATTTAGCTATTGATTCTGATCTGAAGCAGCTGACTAAAGTGATTTAGTTGTTTCCAGGATAATATTTAGCACACATAGAATTAAAATGAGGGGAAAAAATAGAAAAAAAAAGTAAAAATATGCTTTAGATTAGATGTCTTATACAAGACTTACGGATCACTGAGTCTAGCCCTCTTCTGTCACCAACATTCAGCCTTTTATAGACGTAACTAGCTCCATTTTGAAAGCAGGTAGCTTTTTTCTAACCTACTAATCTCATCAGAAGGCCATTACAGAATCTGATTGCCTTAATAGTTGGGAGACTTCTAATTTGAAGCCTGAATTTATTCATGCCCAGTTTGTAACCATGGGTGGTAAACTCTTCAGTTATATCTTTCCACCTGAGCTCTTTCTAGCTATTTGTTAAATATATTTATATTTGAATTAGAAGTTGAATTTTTAGGGTTTGTTCCCAAGCACATAACTAAGGGCTGTGGAGAAAAACAGCGTAATATAAAATACTACAGGAGAATTAAAGGCTGCTAATACCGACTTGGTGCTTCCTTCATAAGGGCTTTTTTCTCCCCTATACTTTCCTGCTTTCCAGTGGAAATGGGGAAGGTAAAAGAACAGCTAAAACCAGTCCTTTGCCTACCAGCCAGCTGAAGTCATTAACATCACCTTGCAGTGCTTAGCGTTAGTTAGTTTCTTGCATAATTGATATTAAACCAAATTTCCAGAACAAAACAAGTATCTAAAAAACACAAACCCAACAAACAAAACAAAACANCCAAACAACTACATTGTGTGTAAAAGCTACATTTCATAGTACTTTTTGTCAGGTACACAAAATAACTATGCCCACAAAATGATGTGGTTTTGAGGCACCTTTAAATACTTCTCCTGGTATCACTAGCAGCCCTGTTCTTTATGTACCTGTGAACAGAGAGGTCTGCACCGACACATTGATCCTCTCTAGTTGAATGGCGAACATAAAATATAATTTAATTAGGATGGCATCATCTCGTCTGCATTACAAAGGATAAAAATAAAGAATAAAAATAGTAAAGTGAAGAAGAATCGTTTTGATTTTGACTTTCAGTAATGGTAGAAGGGAGAAGGGTTGTCTCTGAAAAACAGCAGAAGGAACACTTAAATCACTGTAAAATTTAGCAGCTTGGAAAGTAGCCTCATGGCGTATAAGTAAATTCTTGGCACCAGGCCTCTGAACTAAGCTAGAAATACTTTCCTGGGGCAGTTGGGTTTTAACGGTGGGAAAGATAACCCGTTTATCTATGAAATATATGTTTGCTCTTCGACTTCCTGGTCCCACTTCAACCTGCCTGTATTTGTTTTTCACATTGTACGTTGTATGAATTGTATTAATCCCTTTTCCCTGTTTAATTCTATGTGTATTTATATATTTTACCATCTCTTCGTGATTCGTTGGTCTTGCAATGATTGCTCGTGTAGTTAGTGTAGATAGTCTGCAGTTCTTCTGAAAAATATTTTTCTCAACTTCTATTTATGTGTCAAACAAATTTCTTCAAATGTTGCACATCTGTAATGGTTCTAAAAAACTAGTTAATAAAGCCAGATGGGCCATTTGGAGTCAATTCTCTCTAGTAAATTGGATGTCAAGAAGATAATCATATCTAGAATTTATTATTTATTATTAAATAATTTATTCCTAGGACCAGGCCAGTTTTTCTTAGACAACAAACAAACATGACATTTCTATCTCTGGCTGCTCTCACTTTTTCAGGATTTCTTCTGATCTTATAAATAACATCTCCAATTTCCATTTCCTTACTATTGCTTCTCTCTCTTAACGTTTTACTTCCTTACCAGGGTGTAGTAAGTGGTTGCTCTGTAGTTTTAAGATGGTGGTAAGAGAAGTAACTGATCACTGTCTGATCTGGTTTGTTTTTGTAAACATTCCCTGTTGATTTGCTGTGAGCTATGTCCTTTATAAAACCTATTTGTTGACTTATACATTCGTAGGCCTTCGTATCTTAGGGGTTGCAAGTTCTTACTAGATTTTCGGGGTTTTTCCCCTAAAATCATCATGTCTTTCTTCCACATGACTGATTACATTATCACTGTTACTGTATTAGAGAAAATACCGAACAACATAAGCATGTGAAGGTGCCCGTGGTACCGCATGGGGGGGGATGATTAGTCAGCACAGTCTCTGACCCCAGAGTGACTTGCAGTACATAACACACTTACGGCCCTTGAGCTGGTAAATCTGTGTTTGAGTTCATAGCTCAAGCTGTAATACATCACCTCACCAGAGCTATGTATAAATGCCATGACTGGTTTTTATTTCTTGCATCTCATACAGGTAGCACCGATGATCCTTTAGCCGATCTTTCTGAGGTCTTAAATACTGATGATGATATTCTTGGAATACTTTCTGATGATTTGGTAAAATCTGGAGATCATTCAGGTATGTATGTTTATAAGGTCTCTCCAATGTTTGTTTTCGCTTCTTCTATTCATGATAGATGTCTTTGTTGTATTACAGGTTATGCTGTAGGTGATTTCAGATACAATTTTCGTAACTTAAGAATACCTTGGTTTGAGATGATTTTGTTGTCTTCTACAAAAAAAAATCCCCAGCTTTTTCAACATTTTGTTTTACTTGGCTCTTTGCTTTGCTGCTTAAGAGACAATAAAATGGAGCTGCCGTTGTCTGTCATACCTGCATAGCTTTTTTCAGCATGCAGCTTTTTCTTTACTTTTTTTTTTTGTTTTCGTGTTATAATCATCCATTTTATCTGGTTTGGGTCCTGTAGGTCTTGATTTATGCACTTTCCAGGTTGAGAACTCACCCTCCCCATTTGGTAAGAAACTAAACAATGGATGATCCGTGGCTAGAAGTAGTCATCTTTCCTAGTGGTTTTAGCTGAAAGAACTGCATGTGTAGAAACTAGTACTCCTTTACTCTGTCACTAATTCATGCTGTCATTTTCCACTTTTTCTGTGGTGTTTGACTCTAACACAACCTATAAACTCTGCACTCCGCATCTAAGCGTACTGCATACTGTTTTGCTTACAGCCTTTAAAAACCTTCCTGAATTTTTGTGTTTCATGATACAAACCCATGCATTTTCTTGCTGACACTGTTAATTTTAATATTACTTCTAGTAGTAGTGTGTAGTTTTTATCATAGTGGGATCTTTTGTGAATTAAAAACATTTTAACAATGTGGGTATATTAAAGCATGAATAGAACAGTCAGCATTGATTTTTGTTTCCACTGGATGATGTCCACCACTGATGTCCACAGGCTGACAATAAGTAGAATGGCATGTTTCGTTATTTTAAATCTGTTTTTATTGGATATCTAATACAGAAATACATTTCAAATACTTAAGTGTGTACTTCTGTTTTTCAAAGATCTTTCTCGTTTGAGAAATTTATCGACTTGTAAAGGTTGTCAGGAAATTTATGTAGTAAGTTATGTTTTCTCAGTACCAGTAGAATACTCAGTAGTTGTTTTTGAAACAGAAACTGCTATAACTTGTTTGATACTGACTACCCTTCAGCAGCACTTCAGTAGATATTTAATGTAATAAGAACATTTGGGGTGAACCTTTAGGTACACGAGGATGAACCACATTGACTGCTGGTGTCATTGTTTTTACAATGTGAAAAATAGTTACAGTGGAGCTACATGCTGAAAACTATTTGCTCAAAACCATGCTTTACCTAAACCCAGTAGTCTTATTTCCCATTCTTCCAGTTGCATTCTATTCAATTAATGTTCCTTCAACAATACAATAAACTGGAGGTAAATAGTGGACAGTTTTATTTACTTTTTCTAATGAATGTCTTATTTTGCCTTTCAAATTATCTTTCAAATCTTTGAAAGTCTTGGCCTAGTTGATAGCTCAGCTCTAGGGGGAAAAAAAATTTTATGCTCTTTATTCTATAATGATAAATGTCGCTATTTATGTCTGATTTAATATTCTTTCTTCCTTCAGCTGGATTGGATATTGGTGCCATCTCTGATGATCCTTCTTCTCTGCCTCAGCCGAATGTCAACCAGAGTTCACGGCCATTGAGTGAAGAACAGTTGGATGGAATCCTTAGTCCAGAACTAGACAAAATGGTCACAGATGGTAATTTTTCTGTTCTTGATCTTGGTCATCTAGAAAACCTAAGTAGAAATCTTCTCTTTTTTTCTCAAGTTACTTATCTTTGTATTGCAGCGTACCTATTTGGACTCAATTGCAGAATTACTTATTGCATCTATTGATGATTACTCATTCTATGTTGTTTTCACTTTGTCCAGGTGCTATTCTTGGCAAACTGTACAAAATCCCAGGTACGCATTCTAATCCTTGTTGTCTTTTATATAATACAGTTTGTAAACAGTGCCAGCCAACTCATGCACAGTGTTTTTGCAGAGCTAGGAGGAAAGGATGTTGAAGATTTGTTCACAGCTGTATTAAGTCCAGCAACCACGCAGCCAGCTCCTTTGCCACAGCCTCCACCTCCGCCACAACTTATGTCTTTGCACGGCCAAGGTATGTTCCTTTGGTACAGTTACAAACAGCAGCCTGGTCAGGAGGGTTGTGCATCTTTCAAATATTAGTGAGAAAATAGGACACACGTTACTTTCTGCCATTGCGAGTTTATGAAATATAATTCTAAAAGTGTTCTGAAGGGGGTATATGATTAACATACCCATAAATATTGTTAATAGGAAAAGGACAGTTATTTTAGATTTGTCTGTCATATTGGAGCTTTTATTTTAGCTAACGCTTCTGTAGTTTTGAAGTTTGTCTGCGATAAAGCGTGTGTTCTGACATTACTCCGTAATCACTTTTGAGTACCTCCTCAAGGATAAGGAAAGAGTTTGTATAACAGTGATTTACCGAGTCTTAATTTCCTTTAAGAATTCAGTTTAACATATTAGCTAGTCCTACCCAAATAATAGGTAGAAGGCTAAGTAATTCTGAAATGTGTCTGGGAGATTTTTATTTATTTGATTGGTTACTACTGAAATTATCATGAGTTGATACAGCATATTCTTACTCTTACATTGAAAGCAAGGAGCAGATTGGTTTTATTTATTGTTGTTACCAGTAGAGCAGCAATTTTTTTTTTAGCAGTATGTATGAGCATAATTAAAAGCACCATTTTCTCATCAGGCATCACCTCCAGTGGATTTTCCCTGAGCTCATGTAAAGAGTACCCATTCTGTTATACTGGTACTACAAAAAGTAGTTATGCAAATTGGTTTCACCAGTGAATTAATCATAAGAAGAAAAATTATTGGGTTTTTAGTTGGATGAATTTACATAAAGAGGAAAGACTTCAAAAAGTCTTAGAAAGGAGAGAATTTAAAGCAAATAATGAGGTGATTTAAAGCAAAAGATAATATAGATATCATTGCCTGTTTCCCCATTACTTGAGTACTTGGAGATAACTTCAGCATTTGAGCTCTGTAAGATTGTTCAGCTTCTCCCTGTGGGAACTGCCACGATTACAGAGTTTTAGATTTAAAATTTGGTTCAGTTACGGTGTAATGATCCACGTGTTTCTGTGAGATAAATGCCTCAGTAGTGGGGAAGCTTGCATCAAGTCTCAGCAATTTCAAATGAAATGAATGTTCTCTTCCCATAAAGACATGTGATCCTACAGTGCAAACCAGAGGCCTGACTCTCCATCCTGTTTGTTTGCCAGGTCTTCGCAGTTACTCTGTACTACCGATTTAGCAGCTATAATAAAGCACATTCTCTTAAATTTTGAGTTTCATCCAAACTATACTTGCTGCGTAGTGTGTGTAACCCACAGATCAGATGACAGCCTCCTAAAGTATGAGAGCATGATACAGTGTCCTCCTATAGGTGCATCTAATTCCTGAGCTACTTCTGTGCTTTTAAGAAAATACTGTGACAACAGTTACAATCGCACTTAAGGGACAGGGATTCAAAGGCCAGTGCTATTTCTATGTAGGAACATCTGCAAATACCATCTGCTGGAATGAATCTGCCCGTGCCACATTTGTAATGCTGTAATCAAATAAATAAAATTTTCTGCCTTCATACTGCTAGGCTGGATGTTTAAATAGAAAATCTTGATGCTCATTTGACTAGATTTATGTGTTTCATTGGTTACAAATTAAGGAGTTAGTAGATAATGAGGCTTACTTTGGTACACTGCTCAGAAGTCTCAGAAGAGATGTTTTATTCAGGTGACTAATGACAATTCTGCAAGGATTGAAAACAACCTTCTCCATGCTTGCTTTTTGGATCTGGGTATAGCAAATATGACAGACAATTAGCCTTTAAGGATATACCTCAATATGAAGTGCAGTACAAGTGCAGCTACTGCAAAAGTTTTGGAAATCCTTTTAAAAAAACCAGTTTTTTCAGACGAGAAAAAAAATATCTGTGCAGGGATGTGATACAGTAGAAGGTAATCCTTAAAGCTTTTAGGTAAGCAGTGTAAGCTGATTTAAAATTTTTTCCAAAAACATAAGGTTAGTACCATAAAATCTTAAAGCAATTAGGTTTTTGTTAGATGAGACATCATTTTTTCACTGAAAACTTCCACCTTTACCTTAAAAGTAGTCACCCTTTAAAACCGCAATTTAAACTTCTTCTTTGCAGGAGAGAGCGCGTTTCCAAGAGTGCCCCTCATGAATGGTCTGATTGGCCCTAACCCTCATCTCCCTCATACAGCTCTGCCTGCTGGAGGAGGACTGGGCACTTTCTCTCCCATTACACAGCAACCATATCCTGATACCAGGTAAAAGCCTGTTCACAACTGAAATAGCAAACAGAATAAGCACTTTGCTGTTTTTTTTAAATTTTAGTTTTTATTGAGAGCAATCTATCTATAAAACAAAACACTTTTCTGGTTTGTCATAGGGATAAGAATCCAGCGTTCAATCCAATGGTGAGTGATCCAAACAGCTCATGGGCACCATCTGCTCCACCTTTGGAAGCTGAAGGTGATACGATGTCCAATGCTCAGAGGAGCACTCTGAAGTGGGAGAAAGAAGAAGCTTTGGGTGAAATGGCAACAGTAGCACCCGTTCTCTATACGAATATCAACTTCCCTAACCTGAAGGAAGAATTCCCAGGTGAGTGGTTTACGGAATTAAGTTAAATGTTTTGTAGCAATTTATGCATCTTGATTTAAAAGAATGTGAAATAGACTTATCAATTTAATAGACTTAAATACACAAAGCCTTGTCTATTAACATATCTTTTGATTGCAGACTGGGCTACAAGAGTGAAGCAGATTGCTAAACTGTGGAGAAAAGCAAGCTCACAGGAGAGGGCTCCGTATGTGGTAAGAACAATTGCTACCTGCCTTCACATACTCCAACAAACATGTATTTCATTTATAAGGTTTTCATTTGTTTTTTTTAATAAATTAAGTTCTAGTGTTAGTGAAAGTTCACTTACTCCAAGAATGCCTTTGTAATTTAATTTCTAACTCTAAATACTTCTACCTGGACTCTTTGCTTTTTAGTTTTGGAATAAACTGTATTAGTATTGTGCAATCTAAAGACATCATCTGAGACAAGAACATTTGTGATTCCTGCTGCCTTTTTGCCACATTTGATTCACCCTTTAAGTCTTTTTTGCTCTGTCTTTCTGCGCAGCATCTCACCAGTTTCTTCAGAAGGATAATAACAAATCGTTATGTGGCTTTCCTCTCTTTCTTTCATCTTCCCCTCTCACTAGTCTTTTCTTTTTTCCCCTATTAGAGTTGCTGAAGCCTTTCACCTGCTGACTAACCATTCCAGAGGCGTCACTGCTAACATCCCTACTTCTCCCCATTTTCTTCTACTGCTGTGTTCTTGCCTTTCTATTCGCCTTCACTACGTACTCTCTTCTGTTCCTTTGTGGTGGAAACTCTTTTGATATCTTCCATGTTGTGGGGAGCGTGAAGGACTCCATTTTTCTCTACAAAAGCATTCACCTGCTCACATCTGAGTCAAGTGAACACACTTATTTGTACTAGCTATCCGGAGTTACATGGTCATTGACTCATTCTGCAGAAAACTTCACCATTCAAAGAGTGACCCTTACACTTTGTTGAAGCTTCTTGTTGATGCCTGTCCACATCCAAATCTCAGAACCTGTATTATTTATTCTTTTTGACCTTCCCAGACAATGTTAGCAAATGTACTTTTCTGTAATTTCCTGTCACGTCTCCATTCTCCCTTGGTTCTCTTCTTTGTTTCTTCACAACAGCAATTGGATGATCATTCTCACTTTGTAGGTTTCTGTGGATTTTGCTGGGTTATGTTTTCAGTTTCAGGATTATGTTTTCTCCTGGCCTCCCCCCACCTGCACTTTTTTAATATAGTCCCATTAGTAAGCAAATTTGATTCCCAAGTATGTTGATGACTCAGAGCTTAACAGTACCAACTTCCTCTCCTACTGTCCAAATTAAAAAATACCCTTATTTCTCTGACAACTTTCAGAGGATAAATCATTACCCCAAATTCCATGTGGGAAGTGGAGTTCTTGATCTTTTTGAACGCTTTTTCACTTGAAAGAATAATTCTCTATAGTCTTCTCTCTGTCACTGAGGCATTGTCATTGTTCTGCTTTTCATTCAAGCCTCTAACTTCAGCACCTTTGGTCCTCTATGTTTTCTTGTCCATGCTATATTTATTCTTGGTGGTTCCTTCTGTGTAGTATTTATAAGATACTATCCACTTACAAGAGTGGATTTTTTATCCAGGCATTTATCACTTCACAGTTATTTCTATTTCTGATTATTTTTCTGCTTCATTGTTCTTAAGAAATGCAGTCCTATTCTCCTGATGGATGTCCAAAAGGCAGCTGCAAAAATTATTTCCTTCGTGTTTGGGAAGGGGCATGCAAGTGCGCACACATCAGTATTTACAAAGCAAGAAGCAGTTATTTCCTCACAGAAGTTACAGTCCGTGTACTCTTGCTGCTCAGCTGTTGCTAGTGTTCCTGCCATTGTGCACTGAAGAGCTGCTGTGGTACCTCTCCTGAGGGACTTGCACTCTGTGAGGATGACTAAAGGCTACTTTAGAAAAGACGTTCAGAAAAGCATTAGTAAATTTTCACTGTAGGCTCTTTACTTTCCTTAGTACGCACAATCCCATCACTTACAGGGGGAAAATGGCACTAATTTTTTTACTGCTGTGCCACTGATGCTCTCATCCATGTCACTGTGTCATTGTTGGAGGGGAAGGATTAAAGCCTTCTCTGCTAGGCAACCCCTACTTGACAACTGCAAATAAAATTGTGAAAAAGAAGATGTGAGGGTTTGATTTAGAAAAGGAATCACATCCTAGGTCGGTGGTAAAACAGACTCTTTGAAACTTCCATTAGACGCTTTAAAGTGTCAGAACGGCTGTAAAATGCCTCATTGAAGAGGAACTGCTGTTCTTCCATCCAATTTTTCCTGATCCATAAGCCCATATCCCATGTTTATACTGCTACCTTAACACAGACTGAGATCTATAGAGGCTATTTAATGGAGTAGACTGTATTTTTCTTGTCATTGAAGTTCTCTACATTAGTGGCCTTTATTGATCCAAACATCATCTGCTGTGCTTATGTCTTCAGACTGCAGACCGCACCAATCTGTGATTTGAAAGGTAAACTGGTGGCATTCATGCTTTCTTGGCACAGCACAATACCCAAACAGACACTCCTAATGCATAGTAAACCTCTACTGCTAATAACTCGTTAGTTCTTTCCATGTATGTTAAACGCAGAATTTGTATAGAGATGAAATATCTTCAGTTTGGAATTCCTTCTAAAGCGCATAATTTAGTGTTCACGAGCATGCATGTGTTTAAAACAGGCTGTACAAATAATTTGTTGATAGATTTTGTAGGGAATAATGGATGCAGTGTTCACACTTAGAAGAAAATAAGGCTAACTGCATTTTTTTTTCTCTTTTCCCAGCAAAAAGCCAGAGATAATAGAGCTGCTTTGCGCATCAATAAAGTACAGATGTCAAATGACTCCATGAAAAGGCAGCAGCAACAGGATAGCATTGATCCTAGCTCACGCATCGACTCCGACCTCTTTAAAGATCCATTAAAACAGAGGGAATCAGAACATGAGCAGGAATGGAAATTCAGACAGGTGTGTTGCATTTAGGGGGTTTTGTTATGTTTCTTCCAGCTTTTTATTGCATTGTTGGAAGCTGTTGTAATAAAATCAATTCTAATCTTTCTTTGTAAAGCAGTATAAAGTCAGCCATTCTGCGTAGGAAGAAAATAGATGCAATCAGAAGAGAAGCTGCTTGTAAATGTTGGAAAACTTTGTTTTAAAACTTTTGACTGTTAAATCCTGCCTATTATGGAAGTGGGTTATTCTTTCTCTGTAAGGCTGGCTAGTGCAGTAGTTTGTTTTTATATACCCGATATTGCAGTAACCTTGTCCTGCAGGCTACTGCTTCAAATTGGGCTGGTTGTCTCTCGGAGCCCATTTGCCTCACGTCAGTGCTGCGTCTGTCAGTAACCTTTCGTCTTCAGAGTATAAAGTTGGAAAGCAGTGCTGCTTCTTAGGCAGCCTGGGAAACGCTTCTTCCCAGGCAATCAAGGTGCATGTCAAGGTAATGGGACTTTACAAATAGTTAGACCCTCTGCTCCCATTGCATTTAAAATTTGCAATTTACAATTATTTATAATTGATCTTCCATGTGTCCTAAAGTTTAAATTATAGATTCAGTTATGAGAAAGATTTTGTATACCCTGGATTTAGATATGTAACCTTTATCCTCATAATTCTAAAACAGCAAATGCGGCAAAAAAGTAAGCAGCAAGCCAAAATAGAAGCCACGCAGAAGCTTGAACAAGTGAAAAATGAGCAGCAGCAACAGCAGCAGCAACAGCAGCAGTTTGGTTCACAACAGCTTCTAAACCAGTCTGGCTCAGACACACCTAGCAGTGGGATCCAGAGCCCCTTAACGCCACAGACTGGCAATGGAAATATGTCTCCTGCGCAGCAGACATTCCATAAGGATCTATTTACAAAGCAGCACCAACCTGCTACGCCCACGTCAGCATCCTCAGATGATGTGTTCCTAAAACCACAAGCCCCACCGCCTACTCCAACCCGAATCCCAGTTCACGATTCGCTGTCTCAGTCTCAGACCCCTCAGACATCGTCACAACAGATGTTTTCTCCAGGTTCCACAAACACAAGACCTCCTTCTCCAATGGATCCATATGCTAAAATGGTGGGAACACCTAGACCAGCACCCATTAACCAAAACTTTATTAGAAGAAATACCATTGCACCATTAGATACTTGTGCACCACAGTCATCCATATCTAGGCCCATTCAGGGATCTGAACCATCAGGAAGCAGGCCTTCACCAGTCAGGGATTCATGTTCTTCATCTCCAGGTAGCAGCGATCCCTATGCAAAGCCACCAGACACACCCAGGCCTGTCATGGCATCAGAGCAGTTCTCCAAACCCTTGGGGGTCCCAAGATCACCCATAGTTATGGAACAGTCGGGGAAGGTTCCTTTAACAGCTGGAAGCAGTGATCTGTTTCCTAAGCCGGCTCCTAGAACTGATACGTTTCAGAGACAGAGAGTAGCTTCTGCTGATGCGTACACACGGCCACCATTGACTCCTACTCCTGTTGATGGTAGCCCTGGACCTTTTAAAACTCCTATGCGCCCATCTCAGTCCCCGCAAGATCCTTATGCATCAATGCCAACTACACCAAGGCGCGTTGCTGTTGATCCATATGAAAGGCCTGTTCTGACACCAAGGCCAGTGGATAACTTTTCCCATAATCAGACTAGTGATCCATACAGCCAGCCTCCCCTTACTCCCCATCCTGCAATAAAGGAGCCTTTTGCCCATCCACCCCGGATAGCGCGACAGCAGAGTGATTCTTTCCCTCAGTCTGGACCCATCTCAAGGCCAGCTTCTCAGGACCCTTACTCCCAGCCTCCGGGTACTCCTCGGCCAGTTACTGATCCTTATGCCCAACCTCCAGGAACTCCTCGGCCCACCACAGTTGATCCATATATGCAGCAACCACCAACACCAAGACCTGCTCAGCCAGTGGATTTATTTGCCCAGTCCCCAGCAAATCAGAGACATTCTGATCCATACGCCCAACCTCCTGGAACACCAAGGCCAGTTCTCAATGATCCTTATTCTCAGCAACCAGCAACTCCAAGGCCAGGGATTCCAGAGACTTTTAACAGACCTGCAATGACGAGACCAGGAGTAATACCAAATAGAGATCCTTTCCTGCAGACACCACAAAACAGGTTGCAGGGCACTTTTGTCAGACCATCAGATCCATGTTCTCAAACTCTCAGACCTGCAGGACCTGCAATAACAGATTCATTTAGCCATGGTCCAGCTGCTCCAGCACGTGACCCATATGATCAACCACCCATGACTCCAAGACCTCAGCCAGAATCTTTCGGAAGTGGTCAACTGGCCCATGATGCTGCTGAGCAGCCGCGGCCTGGATCTGAGGGCAACTTCAATGCATCTGGAAGTTCTCCAATGAATTCTCAAGGACAACAATTTCCCAAAGTTTCACAAGTTCCTGGCCCAGCACCCACTACAGGAGTAACAGATACACAGAATACCATGAATATGTCTCAAGCAGATACTGAGAAGTTAAGACAGGTGAGAATAATGTTTAATACTGGTGGTATTAAAATTTCCTAAGTAGAAGAATTTCCCCCACTTCTTGTTAATATTTGAAGTTACTTGCCATTAACCATAGCTATATAATGTAGAATTATCTTAATTCACTTAGGATGTTAATTTGGTCCTCCAATATACAGAGTATAGAAACACCAGTAATTTTTAAGGAGTTTGGACAAGATCCAAACAGGAAGCAAAGGCCATCTTTGAAGCCACTGAAGATGTAGATGATTGGTCTGTAATAGCTTTTTTATCTACAGTGTGAGGAAAAAACCACTTTGAAAGGACAATCAATCCTATCCTATAATAGATGAGATGTGGAACTGAGTGTCAGTGACTTGTTCACTAATTGAAAAAAGGGAGTATAGGCAAAGGTCTCAGACAAGACATCTAACTTTTCTGTTGGTGGACATGCTGAGGTGAATCCTACCGTTGGTCACTGCTTTTCTTGAGGCATGTTCACTCCAGGTTTTTGTCAGTGAATGCCGGGCAAACGGCTCTTGCTGAGGCATAGGATGACATTCAACTTGTGGAAAGCTGCTCAGTCTTTTGCTTGGAAGGAGCGATAGGATGTGGATTTAGCAGAAAAATTGGTAGTATTTATCATACGGAGTCAGAGTAAATTCTGCAGCTTTGCTGTAAACCTCTTGCTGAATTTTCTTCAGCAGACATCTAGTCACTTCTCTCCCTCAGAATGCTCTTCTACATGTAGTAAAAGGGCCTGCATTATTGGACAGAAAAAGGAGAAGAGAGTAGCTTATATGTTAATTAGGAAAATGGGTTCACACTATACACTTCAACAAGAGGTCAGAGATTAAGTTGTATTACCAGCGTCTTGCACCATTTGATCCCTTTTCTAATTTCTGAGGTGATTATGGTAGTTAATAATATTTTTCCGTAGTGACTGAAGAATTTCTTTCTTCCCAAAGGTTTAACCTAGCAGAGTGTAATACTTTAAAATATGTCAATTGCAGTGTCAAGCACAATGATTTAATTTATTTTTGGGTTTTTTTTAAACAGCGCCAGAAATTACGTGAAATTATTCTACAGCAACAGCAGCAGAAGAAGAATGCGGTTCGTCAGGAAAAAGCCTTGCAGGAGGCAGCAGCTCCTGCCCATGCAAATCCTCTTCAGCACTGGCAGCAGGACAACTTAAATCCAATTTTTAACCGTCCACCTCCTCCATATCCTGGGAATATTAGGTCCTCTGTTGTCCCTCCAGGTGGGCCAAGGTTCACCGTATACCCAAAAGACCAGCGTGGACCATTTCCTGCTGATGGACAGTTCAATAGACCCCAGTTTCCAGGCGATATGAATGTCATGGGGATGAGACCTCATGGTCTTCGGTAAGCTCTTTGATCTCTTAAAACCAGGATATTACGGGAGTAGTACTACATTTACAAAAACGGTTAGATAAAAGGGTTGGGGTTTTTTGATGAAAGATTGTCTGTGTTGTCTGCTGGTAGTCTTCCTGAAGTCAGTACATACAGTGAGTTTTCCTGTACGTGTCTGTAACATTAGAATGTGTATTTTACACTAATACTGTTTTACACTGCCTTTATGGGGAATTAATCAGAAATACAAATGGAGAAACTGCAATACTTGTGAAAGTTATGATCTTGTCGCCCATGGTTTTGGGGCATCTAAAAAAAAAAAGTGAAAGGTCTGGCTTTAGCTTTGATGTCTTAATAATGAATTAAATGTAATATTCTTGTTTTCATTTATAATGAATATGTAATCAAACATCAACTTCTGTCTGTGCCATTTTTACAGTGAATGCTATGATGTAGAATGAATACCAGTATTGACATACATTGTCATCTCCGGAAAAATTATTTTCAATATTTTTGAATTTATTTCAGTAATTTCTAAATCCACACAATATTATTTTTTACACTGATTTGCATTAACCTGTAGTTTATCTAAAAAGATGGTTCTTACTGTCAGAGTTTTCTATCCATTTTTATTATTGGAATTGAAAACAGGTTGTTTATTAAACATAATTAAAGTAATTATTTTATTGTAGTCATAAAGCTCATTTAAATGTAAGCATAATTAGTCAAAATATTTATTTAAATATCTTAATGAATGCATCATGTAAAGTACTTTGCTGAATAGTTATTCAGTCAAATACGCCAGTCTAGGCAGTCCTGAGAAAAAAGATTATTTAGTCTTTCATACTTTTATTTTAGATACGGGTTTCCAGGAGGTGGCCATGGTCCACCATCAGGTCAAGAACGTTTCCTCGGCCCTCAGCCACCAATGCAGCGTCCTGGAGTTCCACCTCAGCTGAGAAGATCTCTGTCTATTGATATGCCTCGGCCAGTGAACAATCCGCAAATAAATAATACATCTGGGATGTCGCAACATTTTCCTCCACAGGGAATTCCAGTTCAGCAGCACAATATATTGGGTCAGGCGTTTATCGAGTTACGCCACAGAGCTCCTGACGGGAGGCCAAGGCTGCCTTTTAATCCTTCTGCTGCAAATGTTATGGATGCAGCAGCACAACATCAGCGACATGCAGGGTTTATACCCCGGCAGGAGTTTCCGGGCCCAAGACAGGCAGAACCGCTGAGACATAATTCTCAAGGTATGCCTAACCAGTTGCAGATGTCTACAAGTTTGGAGCATATATCACAGTCCCAGCAGGATCAAATCAATCCTGACAACCCACCTGCACTTGTAATCCGTTCTCTAAGTCATCCACCAGTTGCTGATGCATTCCCAGGGCCATCTTTGTCTACATCTGCACCAAGTGATGAATCTGCAAATTTACAGATTCCCAATCAGCCAAGTGATGGTCTAGAAGAAAAGCTTGATCCTGATGATCCTGCTGTAAAAGATCTGGATGTGAAAGACCTTGAGGGGGTTGAAGTCAAGGATTTAGATGATGAGGATCTAGAAAATTTGAATCTAGACACAGAGGATGGGAAAGGAGATGAACTGGACACTTTAGATAATTTGGAAACCAATGATCCTCACCTTGACGATCTTCTGACATCTGGGGAATTTGATATAATTGCATACACAGACCCAGACCTTGATGTGGGGGATAAGAAAGGAATGTTTAATGAAGAACTAGATCTTAGTGTCCCCATTGATGACAAACTAGATATCCAGGGCAAGACAGAAGAACCAAAACAGAAAGAACAAGGTGATAGAACTGTTTCCCCTCCTGAGACTCAGTCTCCACAAAAGAAATCTGCTACAGAAAATGAAATTAAAACAGAAGTACTTTCCCCAAACACTCAGGAGGAAAAGAAGAATGAAAATGAAAAAAGTGATGGAAATGCTGAATCCACAAGTACTCAGCAGGCTGCTGAAGGGGAGTTAAAGGATGGAGAAAAGGCTCCTGCGCAGCCCGCTAACCCGGAATTCCCTGACAAAACTACTGCTGTTCCTGGTCAAGAAACAACTGTGCCTAGTCCAGATGCTCAGGGATCTGCTCCACTGCCTGTTCAAGGAGCAGTAAGTTCCTGCAGTATTTCTGGATCCACACCAGTCCTCTCAAGTTTGCTAGCTAATGAAAGCTCAGATAACGCAGAAGCAAAGACTCTAGGATCTCCATCTCAATCTTTGCCAACAACACAAATGAACCACGCATCAGGTATTCCTCAAACACTAATGACACCTGGTGGACAGATCTTGGAAAACACTTTAAATTCAAATTTGACCATGGTTCCACGAATGAACCATAATTTTTCTCAAGGGTCACCAAATCCAGGATTTATTCAGGGTCAATCATCTAATCATAACTTCGGAACAGGACAGACATCGAGTCAAACTGTGGCTGTAACAAATCGTCCTGGTCCTAGTGGCATATCTGGTCCCCAGCAGATGATACTCCCTCAACCATTAGCTCAGCAACAAAATCGAGAGAGACCACTTCTGCTAGAGGAGCAGCCACTTCTTCTGCAGGACCTTTTGGATCAGGAAAGACAGGAGCAGCAGCAGCAGCGACAGATGCAAGCCATGATTCGCCAGCGTTCAGAGCCGTTTTTCCCCAATATTGGTATGTGGGTGTTCTGTTTGTCTGTGTTCTGGTTAGTTTTTTAAAAAAACAGCAATAAATAGTTAAATAATCCATGGCACTGAAGGAAGCATGTAGATATGTGCAGCTTCAAGGGTGGCATAACAAAACCCAACCTGCCTAGGTGGTACAATGAGAGTATGGAAATTGAGCACATGGGTGGAATTCTGAACTCCGTGCAAGGCTCCTGTTGATGTTACCAGTGTCAGGGTAACTCTGCATTACTGCTGATTTTTCTGACATCAGCTCTGTCGCCTGTTCTCTTTATACTTCAAGTTCTCACACATGATATGGAGTAAACGTACCCTTTGTAAACCAAATCATCAAGTGCAGTAGCTGACCTTTTGATATTTGATCTATGGATTTTCTGTTTATGATTGGTTTATCCACTTTTTTTTGCAGTGTTTAGTGTGTCTCAAGGAAAGGGCTCATCGAAAGCTGTATTGCTAACTCACAATCTAGGCAAGGCCCAGAAACGTCACAATTAATTCTGGACATACTAAAAGTATTCAAGATAAATTGTCATTTCTTGTTTAAGATAACAACAGCAGTTTGAACATTCAGATCAATACCATCACTGTCATTTAATTGTTACTAATGAAATACGGAATTTTGAGAAATGTGTGAGTTGTAATTTCACTGGCCATCAAAACTATTTGTTCATAAGACAAATTTAACCTAACCCCTGAGTCAGAGTTCCCTATTTGTAGGGTGGCTAGAACGTGCTGTAGCCACCCCAGGTGGCTAAGATGTCCTCCAGAGGTCCCTTTCAACCTCAGCCTTTCTGTACTCCCATTAATCCTGCGCTGGGTGAGGCACCTAACAGGAGAGACAGCAAAAAGGCAGAGGTCACCATGGTTATGGTCTTTTCAGATGCTGTGTGGGGCATGTGCCTTTCTGCCTGTAGCGCTTCTGGTAATTACTGAGCGACTAAACTGTTTGTTTCCTTAATACGCTAGTGGTGGTGTGTCAGTTTTGCCAACTGAACTTACAGAAACAACTCTTCTTCCTGATTCTTAAACTGATAAATAAAATTTACTAACCTGTTGGGTCATGGGCCAAATTTGATCTAGAGCTGTTCTCAGACTGACCTGCTTGTCTTTCTATGTTGTGTCTGAAAACAAGGACAGTTGCTGCTGGAGTAACTTTCTTTAGAGGATACATGAAACTACATATTAACCACGAATTTCAAAGTGGAGAGGACAAGTAATGTGAAATAGTGATACTGTTATGTTGTTCTACTGATGATTTATGCATGAACTAGATCTAAACAGTCAGTTCCAGTTAATAACTTGTGATGTTCAGCCATGCAATTTGCTTTTACTGTTTTTCTTTTACAGACTTCGATGCAATTACTGATCCCATAATGAAAGCAAAAATGGTAGCTCTCAAGGGGATCAACAAAGTCATGGCACAGAGTAACATGGGGATGCCACCAATGGTTATGAACAGGTAGGCAACAGTCGATACCATTCTGTAGGGCTAAAATTGTAAAAGGAAATGGTAGGGGCAGGGGAAACTGCACACAGGAAATGAAAAAATTTAAGTGGAAAAAGATCTTTTTATCGCGCAGTTCATAGTCCTCGGTGTTTCTTGTTTTCCCACTTACTAATTATGTAACGACACATCTTCTACGCATGGTGGTTGAAAGCTGTTGGTGGCCGTGTAGCGCTTAAACTTCATGTTGCAGCATATCATTTAATGCTGAGTATAATTAAGATGTAGCCCAAGTAATGAAAATTCCATCCTTTCCTTAAATCCGTTCTGGAGGATGGAAGGAGCTGTGAACTGTGCAGACTTCACCATGACTGTCTTTACCTTAGGTGGGGCATGTATGGGCCAGAAAAGGTCTGTATCTTTTCTTTTGATTTGACCCTTAAAACTGTGTGTTTTATTCTTCCTAACACACGCTTCAGTCTTACATGATAATACATGGCTTACCAGAGGTTTACATTTACACAACTGCAACTGACTGTGCTGGTGACCACAATACCTAAATTCAGTAAATCGGGGGGGTTGTATCATAACATATTAAAATGCAAATACAGAATTAATCTTCTTCAGGCATTGAAAAAGTTTGGTACAGAAGTTCAAGCAAATATCTATAAAATACTTGGGTGCTTTTATGTAACACAAAAAGTTGTCTCTCCGCTAAAATGCCCACCAATTTTAGAAGTTATGATTTCACTTTTTGTTTATATATCAATAGATTTCCCTTTATGGGTCAGCCAGTTCCAGGGGCTCAGACCAGTGACGGGCAAAATCATATGCAGCAGGCAATTACGCAGGTAATACAACTTGATATGGTGTTTAACAAAACTGTTTAACAATGATAACTAATTGGTTATTTTTTTTCACGGAATCATGATTTAATATCCTTGTCTGTATGTTTTACTGAAATTTCTAGGACGGAAGTTTGACACCTCAGATTTCTAGACCTAATCCTCCTAATTTTGGTCCTGGTTTTGTCAGTAAGTACACGTTTAATAATTTATTGCGTGTTGGTGTTTCATTCTATAGTGCTGATTTCTTTAAAATAAAATACCCATAAATGGATCCTATCTCTTAATTCATCCTTTTAAAATTGAGTTATTTCATCATTACAATACCAACTAATAAAGGGGTGCATAATAAATGCTATTAACATTTTTTGTAGAATCTGTCCTCAAGGAAACACCGTAAGGAAAGAGGGAAACAGAACAATCAGAAAAATTAGCATTATTTGGATTTGTAAGAGTAGTAATCTATTAACTGAAAGACTATGTCAAAAAACTGGTCTTTGGTTGTATTGTAATATTCTGACCTCAGTGAGAAAAACAGTCTATATTGTCATGGTGTTTTTTTATTTTAGAAGCATAAAGTCCTGTGCAGCATCATTGTCGTTTTAGCAAATACCAGTAAAAGCTTTCCAGGCATTAGTTGAGCAAGAGTGGTTGGGAACCCCAGTTGTTGAAAGCAGAAATATATAGCACTAATATTTTGCGTTCCTCATTTCTGGCTGCCCTTGATGAATTGTAAATCCTAGTCTCTATGATGAGAAGGATTTATTAGCAGAAATTAAAACTGAACATATGTTGGGAGAGGAAGACCACATGTAAAAAAGTGTTTCTATCGCGGCAAAAACTTTACTTGATATTTATGAATAAGAAACAGAAGTAAACACTTTCACCCTTTCCAGAAAGTGGAGTAGCAGCACTGAGTGTTCAGTAAAGAGCTTTTGCAATATTATCTGTATTCATTTCTGGTGCAATTTGACATGGCACTCAGCGGTGGCCTCGCTCGGGTTGGGGTGGTGGTGGTTCCCAGCACTTGAGATCTGTTTCTCATTTCACTAGTAGTTATGCTTACCTGGAACTGGTTCATATTTTAATACTTTCATTTGCACTTTCACGTTGCTCCCATCTGCAGTTACTCTCCATCGCTTCCACTCAGTTGTCCCTTCAGGTTACGTGATTAGTTTCGCAGAATTTGTCGTTGAAGGAATGGGCATCCCTTGAGACTGAAGCTGGCTCTGTGAATTGGTTGAGTTGAGCCGTTAGAGTCGATGGCTGTTGCTGCTGCTGCGACTGTTAAAGTAGAAGGTGGTAGGGCCAGTAGGACAAGGTTATATTGAAATCATACTGTCGTATAGGTATCTTTATTAAACAAACATTCTTTACAAGAAAAATCCATGCCATGTTCCTGGTTACCCAGCTCTTTGCCACAGTATGATCAGGAGACAAACGATACCATCACCAAAACTTCTCTCTTGCCTCCTGGGCTTAGTGCGGATCAAGTGTTATCAGACATGATCATTTTGCCTCAAGAAAAACATCTGAGAGCAATGGACTGCTCGTAGCAGATGAGCATTTCTCATTTGTGAAAACAGTAATGTCTCAGTTACAGCCTAAATGAGAGCGCGTTTGTTTGTGGGGAGGAAGAGGCACTGGTGCTGGGGGCCCTGTGCAGAGGACTGACAGAAAGTTATTTTTATAAAGACAATATCTTTCTTTTGTTTCATAAATATTTGATGGCTGTTCATAATTTTATAGATTTTTATATGTATAAAACTCTTCTGCAAATGCCAAAATTAATGAGACCACATTTCCTGTAAATTTGTGTCCTTACTCCCTAGTCTCTTTCCCTCTATCTGAGTGCTTCCAGAGGTCTTCCATGTCCCCTCTTCTGTGCCAGAACCAGGTACCACCAGGTTCTGTAGCTGCTTTCAAAACTACGTTGGCTCACTGGCTGGACAGCAGGGTGGTGTCTCGTGAAATTAAGGGACTGTGTTAAAACTGATTTCTTTCAATAAGTGCAGTAATTTGTATCTTTGTCTCTTTTACTCCACTCCAAGAGCTTAATATCTCTTGAGATACCAAATAATCTGTAAGGTTTGGTTGAACCTGAGCAATGGTTTCTTAAAATAAGCAGGGAATCTGATTGTTAAACTTGATCTCTAAAAAGTAGGATGGGAGCTCACTCCAGGATGAGATCATATCACGCTTAATTTCCCTTCTCTTCAGATGATTCACAAAGAAAGCAATACGAGGAATGGCTGCAAGAAACGCAACAACTTCTTCAAATGCAACAGAAGTACCTTGAGGAACAAATTGGAGCACACAGAAAATCAAAAAAGGCACTCTCAGCAAAACAGCGTACTGCCAAGAAAGCTGGCCGTGAGTTCCCAGAAGAAGATGCAGAACAGCTTAAACATGTTACTGAGCAGCAAAGCATGGTCCAAAAACAGCTAGAACAGGTAATCGTCCTGAATCCAAATTGATCACCTTAATGCTAAGCTGTCATACCTGTATGACTCTTTCCTTTAAATCTTCTAAAAGGCGAGTTGAAATGCTTAAATACAGCAGAGGTTATTTACAGGGAGCCACTCCCTATCATATTTTGTGTGGAATAGCGTTACTCTGGATTGCTGGTGACACTGGAGTTGTAAGAGAATGCGCTATGGCAAACATTATGACAAAAAGCTGGTTTAGTACATCGGGAAGAGGGGAAATTGCTTGGTAAAATGACTTGCTGATGAGTTCCTGGCACCATGAAAAGCATAAATGAAAGACTGAGAGGAAAGCCTTAGCATGCAGGGCTTTGTTTCAGGCTTGAATGAACCTCATAACTCAGACTTTTCCAGGTGCCCTTACGTAATCAGAACATCTTGGTTATATGCCAGTTAAATATTAGTGTTTGAAAATCTCTTTTCATTATACCTTTAGTGTTAGTCTAGTTTTATGATCTGTCTGGTTCCTAGACGCTGATCATCAGTGCGTGTTATCTGTTATTGTATCATGGAATAATATAGGTAAAAGGGCTATCTGGAGATGATCTAGGCTGCTCATCAAAGCAGAACTGGCTTCACAGTTAAATCAGGTTGTTCAGCACCTTGTCAGTCGAGTTTTGTAAGTCTCCAAGCACAGAGATTTCCAAGCCTCTCTGGGCTCCTCTTCCGGTGTGTAACCACTTTCACTGGGTTTTCATTTTCATTCTTTGTATTCAGTTGGAATTTCCCTTGCTACATCTTGTAACTGTGATTATAGTAAGTGAGATGAAAGTTAAACCCGTGATAACTTGGATAAATCTAGGCTTTGGCCAATAGTGTTGAATGCTGTGTTCCTCAATACATTGTTTCTAAATTATCTGGCAGAATTATCAGGATCAACTAGACCTGCTGAACATGAAAATGCTTTAGAATTATCCTTTGTTAATATGAGGGGAAAAATTGACAGCAGGCTGCTTGGAATGAAGTCCTAAGTGATATCTGACCCCCGAGTCCTTGCTCCTGTGTCACTTCAAGACAAAGTATGCACTGGATGGAATCTTAGTCAGCTTGTCTTTTCATGAGGGGGAAGAGGGATGGAGCAGATAAATTATGTCTACATCATTTCTTCCTTTTTTTTTTCCTTTCCACAATGAATCACAAGTAGAATAAATGCAAAAAAAAAATTAACTTCAGCCAATCTTTATCATACATACATCAGTCTAGTCTTACAGTGGAGTTAGTTGAAGTAAGGGCTGTTAATCATGATGTTGCCGGCAGATTCATTTATGCCCCATAATTAAGGTTCTTTTATTTTTCTTTTTAAAACTTTGGTTTCATATAGTGCTGGAAAATGCCCTCCACTCCCCTTTAGCATGACTTAGACCAGTCATGCACATCCTAAATAGGGCTTTGTTACATACCTAGTAGGAGCTTAAGTAAGATTTTATTAAAGTATATTTTCAAGGACCTTCTATTGAAGCAATTCACCACTCATTCAAATCAGATTAAGTAATTTTTTCTGTAATCAAGCTTCTGTTAGTTTTTGAAAAGGGAAAAGTCTCTGTATGTGTGTATGGAGAAAAGAGCTCTCAAGTCCCTGTGAATGGCTGGTCCTGGCCACAGGCGCAGAGAAACTGGAGCTGACTTAGTGCAGCCCAGGCTTGTGTGTGACAGGGTTATTAGCTCAGGCACAGAGCCATGCGGCCACCACCATATTGTCACCGCGGCCAGGGCAGTGCAACTGCTTTGGTGTGGCACTGTGCCTGTGCTAACGAGCTCTGCCTCGTTCTCCCCTACGCTGCTAAAATCCCCAGGTCGATCCACGTACGTCGCTCACCCAGCGGGGCGTAGTCAGTGCTGGTCCTTTGAGATCTCCACTCGTTCCGAGTACAGTCGTGTGGCTGATCCGCTGCTGCAGGCCCTGGAGGGCGTTAGTGGTTTGGAAGCCTCGTTATCCAGGCAGCCAGAGCCAACACAGGTTCAGTGCTGTGTACCCATGGAGAAGTCCTGGAGCGCTGGGCTCCGCAGTGTGGATCGATCCAGTTGGTGGCTTTATGCAGTGGCGCTTCTTATCTGGCGCTGTCAGCGCCAAGCCAGAGCTCATAAATCATCCTGGACCTGAGATGACTGTGTAAATAGCCTTTTGGGTGCATCTGTCAAGCACTCTGGAGTATGTCTTGTAATATCTCTGTTATCCTGAGCTTTCTGGCTTGTCCCTTGCCCCAGATAAAGGAGAGCGCTATCAAGCATTTTTAATTATGTTATGGACTTTTTCTATCAGTACAAGCAGCAAATGGAAGTTGTGGAAATCATAATCCAATGAGCAGAAGTGAGAGAGAGATTTTCCATGATGTATGTGTTCTAACCAGCAGATTACAAGTCCTTTTGTTTTTTTTAGAGAGCAGTGTAGTTTGGCATCTGTTGTGTTTCTGAAATGCTCGCTCTTGTCCGGTTGACACTGTCATATCATTCCATTGGCTTCTTCTGCTCACCTTAACTTTTCGTGTCCAAGTCAAGTTTATTTTCATGCTAAAATTTAAAATTTTCAAGCAATGGTTGGCATTTTCATCTGCTGTGCGATGTTTGAGGATCTGCCTGTGAATAAATGGGAATCTACCTCGCTGTTTTCCTGCAAACTTTTCCTTTTCAATTACATCTTTTAAAAATTTTTGCTGATGTGCGAAGTTCATCTACCTCATTGTTTTCCTTTTTCCTGTCTGTTCCCAACTATTGTTAACCTGTGCATGGACAATAAAATCTGTAGGACAGGGATCACTTTTGGTTTAGGTCTGTATATTCTCTAGCACAGTGCAGTCTTGGTATGTAATTAGACCTTTGAAGCAATGTTATTTTTTCTATAATTTTGTGATGGATAGTGTTTCTAAAGAAATAATGGCTATTTAGCCTTAAAAAGGGAGAGAAAAATAAGACTATGCAGACATGCTATTTTTGCCTGAGGTTCATTGTCTACTGAAGTTATAATGATGAGCTCCATGTTTTGTGCTACTTACATAGTCAGGACATGTCAGAGATGAATAACGACTTTTTTAATTTTTAGATTCGAAAGCAGCAGAAAGAGCATGCAGAACTAATTGAGGAATACCGAATCAAGCAGCAGCAGCAGCAGCAGCAGTGTGGAATGGCACCCCATGCTATAATGCCAGGTGTCCAGGCTCAGCCACCAATGGTTCCAGGAGGAACATCACCAGCAATGAATCAGCAAAACTTCCCCATGGTGGCACAGCAGCTCCAGCATCAGCAACATACAGTGGTAATCCCCGGGCAGTCCAACCCAACCAGAATGCCAAATTTATCTGGATGGCAATCTGCGAATGCCCCTGCAAGTCATATTTCCATGAATCCAGCAAGGATGCAGCCTCCGATGACACCATTGCCAATTACTCCTGGTACACCAGCTCCTGTGCCTGGTCCAAATGCAACTGCACAGTCAGGGCCACCACCAAGGGTGGAGTTTGAGGACAATAACCCTTTTAGTGAAAGCTTTCAAGAGCGGGAAAGAAAGGAGCGTTTACGAGAGCAACAGGAACGGCAACGCATTCAGCTCATGCAGGAGGTAGATCGACAGAGGGCTTTACAGCAGAGAATGGAATTAGAACAGCACGGTATGATAGGGTCTGAATTAAATAACAAAACATCCTTATCTCAGATACCTTTCTTTAATTCTGATCTACCTTGTGATTTCATACAAACTCCCCGACCTCTTCAGCAGTCTCCACAGCATCAACAGCAGCAAATGGGGCAAATTCTGCAACAGGGTCCTGTGACCTCACCTCCTGCCACAAGTTTTATGCAAAGCAGCGAGCGAAGGCCAGTGGGACCTACAGCTTTTGGACCTGACGCATCTGCTGTTCCAGGTGGAGCCCCTAATTTCCATAATGTCAAACAAACTCATGGGAATCTCCCTGGGGCCCCTTTTACGCAGAACCAAGTCAGGCCTCCATTTGCTTCTCCTGTACCTTCATCTGCAGTGCTCAGTAGTGGTGCCCCGTGTGGTTCGGACACTAGCGTGCCCCAGGCAGCAAACTTCCCTGGATCAAGCCAGTCTCTCATACAGCTGTATTCTGACATAATCCCAGAAGAGAAAGGAAAAAAGAAAAGGGCACGCAAAAAGAAAAAGGACGAGGATGCCGAGTCAGTAAAAGCCCCGTCAACTCCACATTCAGATATAACTGCACCATCAACTCCAACCGTTTCTGATTCTACCTCCACCCCCACAGTTAACACCCCCAATGAACTATCGCGTCATCAAGATGAGCAAGAGTCAGTGGAGTTAACGGGCCCATCGACATCAAACGCGGGAGAGAGCCAGACCTCTCCGGAGCTGGAATGTAAGCTCCCCAACAGCAGTCTGCCACAGAAACCGCCCAGTGTAAATACAGAGACTGAAAAGGCAAAACCAGATCCACCTACCAGCGTTCAAGAAGTTAAACTAGAAAAGGCAGAAACTGATCAATGCTCGGGTCAAGCTGAGCCTAAACCAGAAAATCCAACCAGTATTAAGGTGGAAGAAGATAAGGTCACATCACAGTCTGTCTCTTCAGCTCAGAGTCCAGCACAACCAGCGAGCGTTCCAGCGGCAAAAGGAGAGTCAGGGAATGAACTGCTGAAACATCTGCTTAAAAATAAGAAGTCCTCTTCTCTTCTAAATCAGAAATCGGAGAGCAGTGGCCAAACGGAAGAGGAGGCTTCTGGGGATAAAAAGTTAACAGAGAAGCAGAATCCAGCTGAAGGAATGGTGAGCCTGTTACAGGTTTTGTTACACAGTGGGCATCAGCAATCAAAGGCGGGTTTGTGCCTTTACCACAGGCATTTGTGAAAAGCTGGGGAGGGGCTGTTTGCAAGGACATCTAGCAATAGGATGAGGGGCAATGGTTTTAAACTAGAGCAGGGTGGGTTTAGATTAGACATTAGGAAGAAGTTCTTTACGCTGAGGGTGGTGAGACACTGGAACAGGTTGTCCAGAGAGGTGGTGGAGGCCCCATCCCTGGAGACATTCAAGGCCAGGCTGGATGAGGCTCTGAGCAACCTGATCTAGTTGAAGATGTCCCTGGTTACTGCAGGGGGTTGGACTGGATGACCTCTAAAGGTCCCTTCCATCCCAACACATTCTATGATTCTATAACCTACCTGCACATGGGTGGAGTTAAGAGCTTTAAGGAATCATTACCTCCTTTCCTGCCTTTTCTCCGTGAGTAGATCATCTGTGTTACAAAAAGAACAAGTTTTGGAATGACTTCACAGATCAGTGTATTCAGTAATTGTTAAAATGCAAAACCTAATTTTTCTATTGATAATCATACTAAAAAATGCCACTTCCTAATACTGACCAAGATAAAGGCAGGATTCGACAGTATGACTCTTATTTGCTCATGTGTTTCTGTGCAGTGTACGGTATGTCTCTACGCTCCTTTCTTCTGGGACTCCCCTCAGTCGCATATGGGGTGCCCCCTGCGCCTTAGCTGGGGTGTAGGGCTGGGCTTCGCACCCCTTCAGCTGCACCATTGGCAGTGTTCTGTGCAAGCCAGTCCAGGCTCCTTTCTTGCCTGGCAAATTCATATATTGTCTCTAATTTTAATAGAAACTGATCTGGGATTTTTATCAAAAGCGTGAAATTATTGAATCTCCTAAAATGGCCGGATTTCTGTGTTACAGAATATTTCTCTTAATTAATTTTACTGTAATGGAAGGGAACCTTAATTACTTATATTAATGGCATTATATGGTTTAATAATTTATAAGGTTCTTCAAAACAGACCAAAAGAAACTTCTTGCTTCCTCTGGAGATAGCGTACACTTTATTGGGGTTTTTTATTGTAATAGTTAATATCTGCTCAGTTTTGTTTTATGACTGCCTAAACTCTAACTATGTCCTTGAAACAAAATTTAAACACATTCAGAATGAATGGACTGATAAAAATAAAGGTAATTGTGAGCAGCAGGTAACGTAGTTAAGTGTTAAAGATCCTTGGTTAAAACATATATGACAGGAGAACAGTGGTAAGAGTACTTGTGATAGGGGTTGTGTAGAGCTCTTTAAAATAATAATCGATAAAAAGAAATTTGAGCTTTTTTTGGCTTGCCACTCTCCGTTGCTTTACCAAGTCCCATTCTGGTTGCTTTTACACAACTATCCTTTTCTGTGAAGAACAGCTGTGCAAATTCGTGCTGCAAGTATTTAAGCAAGTGGTGCAATCCAGAAGTGTTTCACAGCACTGTTTTTGTTTCTAATCTGAAAATACATTTGTATTATACTAACTTACACACCTTTTTTCTGCCAAGCCTGCCTTTCATTATGCCCTTGTGAAAATCTCTAAGGTTGCATGCATATGTAACTTTATTTTAGGGGGTATTCAAAAGAAAATGTTTCTGGTCTGTGAGGTTTTAATGATGTTTTCAGATGTCAGTGGTGTTAACGATAAGCCATAATTCTGTGTGTAGGGACAGTGCAGCAGTTACAGTTGCCAGTGAGACAGCAAAGTAAACAAACTGTAAAACACAGTTCGTTGTCAATGAGATTTATTAGACTGTGCATGTTCTTTAGACTATTGTGCAGTAAATTTGAATGGACTACATATTAAAATGTCCAAAATTCTGCTTCACTTTCTTTTTTTTTTATACCAGAAAACTGCAGGAAACCAGATGCAAGGTGCGTTTGGGTGTAGTAACAGCCAGCTTCAAAGAACAGATGTAGGACCTGAAACGAAGAAACAGAGAAATAAGCGAGCTCAGAGGACGGGAGAGAAGGCAGCTCCTCGGTCCAAGAAAAGAAAAAAAGAGGAAGAAGAAAAGCAAGCTGTTTACCCTAATGCTGATACGTTCATCCAGTTGAAGCAGGTAGGTACACAGGCACTGGGTGATGCATCAAGAGGACACTTGGAAGAGTGGACTTCTCATGATGGCGGTGAAGTTCATCATTAGGTTGAATTTTGAGTATGGGGTGGAGAAAATGAAAACTTCCATAAAACTAGGAAATGTAAAGATTTGGGTTTGTTTCGATTTGGAAGATCTACTGATGTGGCAGGCATTCAGTAGCCTCAAAGCCGTGGAGTTCCTGTGGGCTCTGTCAGCCTCTGTAGCTCTGGGGACAGGCGACCACCCTCCTTAACAGACAGAGGGGCCTGTGTTTGATGCAGTTTTCTGATTGTGGGTACATGCCAATTATTTTTTTAAATTAGAAACCACTTTACTGATGTTTAGAGATCTACAATACTCCTGTGTTACCGTTAAATTAACATCTAACTTTTTTTCTTTTAATATAGCAGCTCTCTCTTCTGCCTTTGATGGAACCAATAATTGGAGTGAGCTTTGCACACTTTCTTCCCTATGGCAGCGGCCAGCTAAATGGTGGGAATCGACTCGTGGGAAGTTTTGGTAGTGCTACTCTTGATGGGGCTTCAGATTACTACTCCCAGCTCATTTACAAGGTATGATTTTAATCTGCATTTCCATTGTGCACTCTCTGTGGCAAAAGAAGTTCATGGAATTATTCCTGCTGGTGGGTTAGAGTTCCTGCCTTTTGTGCAACCAGAAGACAATAATCTTGCATTGCTAGGCTAGATAAGATGGTGCAGTGGTGGAACAGTCACCATTGGTTTACTCTCTGAAAGTGGAAATCAGTTCTAGAAACTGTAAAGTTAACTAATTAAAAAACACAAGTATTCCTTTTATGAATGGGTGCTAAATAGTGAAAATTGTAATTACAGTTTTATGGAGCAGAAAAGGATGACTTTTCAGTACTTTGCAAGGTCATTGAAAGCATTAAAGCATTTCTTAATGTGAATTAAATAGGAAACGGGCCTTCCTCATTTGTCCACTAAGCCCTGACTAAGAACCTGAGAACTCTGAACAAGGTGGGCCGTTTGTTGACAAGCTAATAATGCGCAGAATTTAAACCTCAGTCTCTGAGATCAGGGTGGCAATACTGGGAGAGCAGCAAGATAGCAAAGAGACAGAATCAAATTTGCTGCTTGGCTACCCTCGTATAAAAACTTTAGTAACTTGTTAAAAAACGGTGTTTACTCCAGCCTTACGTGGCATGTAAGCTGAGAATGTGGCTTAGCAAAAAGAGTTACTGTGGTCAAAAGTGAATAATGAGTATGAGCTTTGTCGGTGTGACTGCAACAAGAGCAGACACTGAAGTTCTCATTTAATTTCCGTTTAAAATATGGGCAGTTAAGTAAGCTAGTGAGAAGTACCCTGGAGTGTGAACTCACTCAGTATCTGCTTCTCCATGGTAACTGCTTCAGTGAAAGCTCTGCCAAATGTGAGGTGGCTTCCCTTCTACCGCACGTCGGGTGAGCGGGCTTGGCTTTGGTGATGGAGAGCCACAGTGGAATAGCGCTCAATCTTCAGTTCAGACCTTTGCTTAAACTGCAGGAACTGGTTGGGGCTCCCAAACCTTCTAAAAATGCTTTTTATGCTTTTCTGTAAATAATTGAGCTATATCTTCTTTCAGTGATATATACTCATTGTGTAAACTATTTCTCTGATAATACCATTGATACAAGAAAAGCAAAGCATTGTGTCTTTTATAGTAGATACTTTTATGTATTTGGTCACATATTTGAGAATTAACCATCATCGCTCAGCGCTGCCTCTGGGTGACAAAATACGCCGAGTGGGTTACGTTATCTAGAACAAGGCAAGTTTCTACCGTGTGTTCCATGGCTGATTTGCGGTTCATTACTCTCATGCAGCAGAATAATCTGAGCAATCCTCCGACACCCCCGGCCTCTCTTCCTCCCACCCCACCTCCAGTGGCGTGCCAGAAGTTGGTAAATGGCTTCGCAACCACTGAGGAGCTTGCTGGCAAGGCTGGTATGTTAGGAGGTCATGATGGTAAGACTAATACCTCTTGTTTCCATAATAAATAAGTCAAGTTTGTAGCAAATTACAAAATGGATAACTGGGATGGTTTTTGGTTGCTGTAGTCTTTTTTTTTTATAAAAGCAGTGTGCGTAGCCTCTTTAAGGTTGCAATCGTTATTATCCGGCAGTATTTTACACCAGTACAATGTCAAGTGATAGCCTTTTCCCTTTCCCTTTTGAAAACATGTTGAGAGCTAGAAGCACTATACAGAGATGAAAAAGAAAACCTTCATAAAATTTTTTTTATATCCAGTACAAATGACTAACCAGTTAGTTGAGTGAACTCAACGGCAGCCTCCCTGAAACGTGTCCTCAGCAGGCTTTATAGGCAGTCACTGTGTATTTCTGATTGTTGTGATTTGGTCAAGCAATACTACTTTCTCTTAAATAAAACTTTATACTGCCTTTTATAAGGACTGCTCAGTGATTAAAATCCTTTTTTCCACACCCTTTTGTTGTTAAATTGTTGATTTTAATTTTTTTGGTAAGTAAAACAAAAATCCTCTCGTCCTGGCAGAAGGCACACTGAAAAGCCTTTTGAGCCCTTTTTGCTCAAAATGTGCAGTTCTTTGTAAATACGGAGATAATTCATGAACGGTCAAAATTTTTTGAACTGCGAGTGGATGAGAGTGGCGTTGCCATCTCTGCAGTGCCCTGGTTGTGTCAGGGAGCCACCAGTACCCTGCTGCACAGAACGTGCATCACTGGAAGAGCTGAGCAGTATCTCACTGTGCTGTGTGTTTCCCTTTCCAGTTACCAAAGCTCTGGGACCAAAGCAGTTCCAGTTGCCTTTCAGACCACAGGATGATTTATTAGCAAGAGCAATGGCTCAGGGCCCTAAAACTGTGGATGTTCCTGCTTCACTTCCAACACCACCTCACAACAATCAGGAGGAGTTAAGGTAGGTTTTCCTTCACATCTTCAAATACCCGTTTGGAGCAGATTCAGTGATCTTTCGGTAGGAGAAGAGACTGTGACGGTGCAGAGAAACGAAATCCACTGTGCACAGCCACACAGTGCAGAGAACACAGTGGGATCGTTTGTCGTAGTTAACTCTTAGCATTCCACATGTAGAGAGCAGCATGGCGAAATAGGGGACTTGTGCCACTGCTGGGTCGAGATGTTAGGTTGTTGAGAATTCGTTGCCTTGCTGTATTAAAAGTGGAAGAAATCTGTATATAATTTTCCTGGAGCAACTTGGTGCTGTTGTACCGTAATGGTGCACGACTGCTGTAGCAGACAGCCGTACTGTGCAAGAGCCAGCCTGAAAACTCCCCAGCTCTACTCACTTTGTTACCGTGTGGGAAAGGCTCGCTAGAACACGAGTCTCCCTACAAGGATCTTCCCTTTTGCCTCCCTGTCACTGGCCCAACCAAAAGCCGGGTGGCTTTGAAGCACTGAAGCCTGTGCATGGACAAGGAGGGACAGACTGGTTGAATACACTTAAACCAAAAACTTGAAATATTAAATACTAATTTTTTACACAGGTAGACGGAGCCATGGAGAACAGACAGTTCTGTGATGGAGCCTGGGCTTTGTTAGTGCCTCTGGGTTTTTTTTACGTATCTGTCCCAAGAAACCGCTATGTGCCATGGAGTATGGGACACCTAGAAGTAATGGCTTACCACGTAATTGTGTTCCGTGACTAGTGGCAAGAAGCAAGTTCCTGATAGCTCTTTGTGATGCATAACTTTGTCTTACCAAAGGTTTTTAGACTATTTCCAAAAGTTTTCTAAAACAGCTCTTTTTGGGTTTTGTTTCAGGGTTCAAGATCACTGTGAGGACAGGGACACTCCCGACAGCTTTGTTCCTTCTTCCTCTCCTGAAAGTGTGGTGGGAATGGAAATAAGTAGGTACCCAGACCTGTCAGTGGTAAAGGAGGAGAACCCAGAACCTGTCCCATCTCCCATCATTCCCATCCTACCAAGCAGTACTGGAAAAGGTGAGACTGCAGCAGAGCAAACAATTAGAACTAGGCATTCACGGGTGTGCATGATTAACTTGGTGTATTTCGTTTTATTTTCAGGTTCAGAAGCCAAAAGGAATTATATAAAATCAGAACCTGGTTCAGGAGCGTTGCCTGGTTCTGGCTTCTTTGCCTCTCAGCTTGGACCATCGCAGAATGGTCCTAAATCTGGCCTTATATCCGTAGCAATTACTTTACATCCCACAGCTGCTGAGGTAAAAGAAATAAGCTTGTGTTACATATATAAAATACAACAGCAGCCAATATATTGTATATCTAGTGTGTCTGAAGGGGGTTATAGCATAGTATAATAAAGCAGCAGTCGTAATTGTCTAATAATTTATATTATCGTTACCTTACTGCCTGTCTGATGAAAACAAAGGTATGTTTTTATTACTGTTTTTAGAACATTAGTAGCGTTGTAGCGGCATTCTCCAACCTGCTCCATGTCAGAATTCCCAACAGTTACGAGGTTAGTAACGCTCCAGACGTCCCATCCTCCATGGCGGCCACCAACAGCCACAGAGTGAACCCGTCTCTGGAGTACAGGCAGCACTTACTCCTCCAGGGTCCCCAGGCAGGACCCATGGGACCTGCCAGGATTGTAGGGTCTTATGGACTGAAACAGCCTAATGTGCCATTTCCTGCAAACAGCAATGGTGAGTAGCCATTAATTCTTTGAAGTTTTCAGTACCAAAATTTTAACTGAGTCAGTATTAAGGCAGTTCGGCCTCCTAAATTCATGCTCTAGAATTAAATAACTGATTTTTGTTGTCAGTATTCTTATGCGATCAGTACGTGTGAGCCTGCTCCTGATGTTAACCATAAATTCAAAAGTCTGATCCATTTCCAGTTTCTGTTACCTACGTCACTGTCAGTGAGGTATTTCTGCCAGCAATTCCCAACATTATTAGGGTATTTTGTCCCGTCTAATTTTAAATCCATCATTCAGAAAGATTGTTCCTGTGCTGGAAAACTTGACACAACTGTTTAAGCATGTATTCCTGTGCTGATTTCGTTATTCATTTCTTATACAAGAAGGTTTTTTTGCCTTGTTGTTTGCACAGTTGGTTTTGGTCTAAATTAAACCATTTCCCCATCAGGATGTAGTTCAAGGCTTGCCTTCCATGCCCTGTCCAGGAGGCGTTACTCCTCTAGACCACTGAAGAATAGCGAGACTCCTCATAAATTTGCTTTTATCTGATACAGCTTCTAACAGACTTATCTGTTTCCTAGGTGTAGCTGGCTATAAGGATCACAGTCAGAATATTGCAGAAGGCTCAGCACTGAGACCTCGGTGGTGCTCTCATTGCAAAGTTGTGGTTCTCGGGAGTGGTGTGCGGAAGTCCTTCAAAGACCTGCCTTTCCTGAAACAGGTACTGGAGTGGAAGGGCGGCTTCTTGCCTGTAGTGGTCAGTGAGCAAACAAAGGCGCAGCAGAGATCATCGCTTTCATGCCAGCTGACACCACTTCCCATTTCTTTGGAGTCTCCCTTTTATATGTGTCCTGTTTCAGGCTGGGACATCAAAGTGCATTTGTAGCACAAATAAGAAATGTCAAAGTTGTTCCTTCGTAAAATGAATATCAGTAAATGTGGCAGCCTCCTGAATTCCGCCACTGACCTCCCTCGGTGACCACTTCGGGGACCTTAGGTCAGGAGGAGCCTGTTTGTAAGGCAGCACCATATTGCCATGGCAGAAAGTACTGGAAGAGCAAGAATAATACTGAAACTGGTTTTGAGCAGGAATCAGATTTCAGTCTCAGTGTCTTGCATTTTACATTGTTTATTGTGTAAACGGTACCCCAGGCTGCTCCGTATGGCCGTACACAAATACAGAGTATTTGCAGTGGGAACTGCCACTCATTAAAAAAGTGCCATTGCTCCTTGTTTAATTGAGATGGAAATAATTACGCGACGAAGGTATATAGTCAAAATTTATATATGAAAGTAATTGGTGTCTGTAGTCAGAGAAGCACTGAATTCCCAGTAATGTTTTGCATATGGATCAGTAGATAAAGCAGTGTGATCTGTCTTTGATTAGGTGAAATGAGACATTCTTTTGCCGTCTAAAGATACAGGAAAATGGATTTTACTTTGCAACTATGCCTATGGAGCAGATGGCTGCACGGTATAGAATGCTTTATTTTGATTGTTAAGCTTCTGTTAAAGGCAAGAAATGCTGAAGAACAGGGCTGTAGGTGGTGGTAGCGTTAGATCTGTCAAATAATCGAGTATTTATATCACACTATCGCCCCTTATTTCACAAGTGTTCTACAGATAAAGAGTTTCTGGCCAGATTGGAAGACTTGTTTCATTACACTTATCGTGTAAATAATGAGTGGTATTAAAATGCACTTCTGATAATCTTCCGTGTTTGATCCCTAGGATTCCCAAGAAGGCTCTGATAAAATGAAGGACATCGTATTCTGTAGCAACAACTGCTTTGTTCTTTATTCAGCAGCTGTGCAAGCCAAAAACTCCGAGAACAAAGTAAGTATCGGCTGCCGGGAGACTCCAGAGAGCAAAAATTATTGCAGCTATTTTTCAAAGAACAGAAATGGTGAGGGGAGAGGTGGGAGTTTGCAGTTTGTTTTAAAAGTTGGTAAATGAATTGTTCTGTATTCAGACATTGAGATTCTGAACCAGCAGCATGAAGGAAAATTCCTGTTTGCAGCAGTTTCTGTCTGACAGAGGTGTGTGGCAGAAGAGTAGCCACCTTCTCCTCTCTTCGATGGCTTTGGAGATGCGGTCTCCAAAAAGTAGTCGTTTAACTTCTCTGGGCTTCCCTGGTTTCCCTGTGAGACACGGATTCACCTTTAAGGGCTGTTTTCTGCCTTGGGATGTGATTTGGCTTCTACACTGAAAAAATGTACAGCTGAATAATAACTGAACAGCAAATTTGCAAAAAGACTTTTGTTTGTTCAGTGTAACCAGAAAAGTAATCTTACCCTGTTACTTTACTGGGGGGAATTACTATTTTAAAGCATTAATTACCAAAACATTCTTGAAGAGCCTGCTAACTGGCAGTGACGAGGAAAAAGAGGTTGTAATTATTGGAGAAAGACGTTTTAAGAAACTAGTTCACTTTCAAGTGGAGTTAGGGCAGGGATTTTTCTCAGGTCCCACATCACGTGCTGCGGGTCTCTGCCTGCGGACAGGGATCCACCGCGCCTCAGGGAAACTCCCCGCGGGGCGGTGTCTCTTGCTGTGCCCAGGTTCATTCCGTTTCAAAGGAAGGTAACGCCAATTTATCCCTGCTCATTTAATCATTAAAATGGAAGAGTCTTCATTTCAGATTAAATGATCCTGATAAGTTTATTTTCCCTTAGATAAAACTTTTTGAGTAGTGCTTTTAAGTAGCTTGAGAGGGTAGCTTAAGTAGCTACTTTTCCTTGTTCAAATGTTCTTTTTTTTCCTTAAACCAGTGGATAGATCGGCCACGTGCTCTAAGCCTTACCTAATGAATGTATTCTCATAGTCCTGCATTTCCGGTAGAACGTGCAGCCTTCCTTCAGATGCATCCTACTGATTTTTTTCAGAAGAAATAAAACAATAAAAACGCCAAGCCCTGGAAGAGACGATAAATATGTTTATATCCACATCCTTTCGGTGTCCCACGGAGCCCGTTTTCACTAGTGTTTAACCAGGGTAGCATTTCTGCACAAGTGCATCAGCATGTACATAATTAAGTTAATTAAATGTCATGTTCAGCCTCTTGATCCTTCAACTTACTCTTTCAAGATTAATCATACAAGCCACATTAAGCACTTTTTAATCTAAACTTCCTTTGTTGTTCTTGTTTTCTCTCCTTTTTTCTTTTAACAAATCTCCGCAGGTTTAATTCTTGTTTACAGTGAGTGAGTAGTTCAGTCCTTGAGGTGTGCGACTGATCTGGAGCCCTGCAGGAATTTCCTCCTCGCTTCTTTCCAGGAAAAATATGTGGCGCTAATTCCAAATCATCCCCTTCTACCAAATAACAAGATTTTTACTCTTTAAAGTAATTCACTGACCTATATTTTAAGATTATTTTGTGCTCTAAAAATAGCTAAGCACTAAATCCGTCAGTTAGCTCCTCTAGGGCAATTGATTGGTTTTTCGTTCAAAACCTGGACAAAGGTTCATTTGTGTTCCCTTTTCTGTATTAAAGGGCACCATAGTGTAGGTTTTTGGGATAACTTTTTTGCTCTGTATCCCAGCACAAGGCTGATGGCACGCGTCAGGGTAATTTCCATCTTCCTCTGTTGCTGCATCATGACTTTGAGTAGCCTCTTCAAGGTGTTTGCAAGAGCTATTTACTGATTATTGGTTGGGGATTTATTTCTTACGAGTTTTCTATTGATTTATCAGGAATCGGTTCCATCTTTGCCGCAGTCGCCGATGAAAGACAGGCCGCCTAAAGCATTCCATCAGTACAGCAACAACATCTCCACGCTGGACGTCCACTGTCTGCCTCAGCTGCAGGAGAAAGTTTCTCCACCGTCATCGCCCCCCATCATGTTCCCCCCTGCCTTCGAAGCAGCCAAGGTGGAGGCAAAACCGGATGAGCTTAAGGTAACGGTGAAGCTAAAACCTAGGTTAAAAGCAATACACGGTAGTCTTGATGACTGTCGCCCTCCCAGTAAGAAGTGGAAAGGTATGAAATGGAAGAAGTGGAGCATTCAGATTGTGATTCCTAAAGGATCATTCAAACCTCCTTGTGAAGAAGAAATAGATGAATTTCTTAAAAAACTGGGCACAACCCTTAAACCCGATCCTGTGCCTAAGGACTACAGGAAATGTTGCTTCTGTCATGAGGAAGGTGATGGATTAACTGATGGACCAGCAAGGCTTCTTAACCTGGATTTAGACCTTTGGGTCCATTTGAACTGTGCTCTTTGGTCTACAGAAGTCTACGAGACACAAGCTGGTGCCTTAATAAACGTGGAACTAGCACTGCGAAGAGGCTTGCAAATGAAATGCATGTTTTGTCACAAAATGGGTGCCACCAGCGGTTGTCACAGGTTAAGGTGCACCAATATTTATCACTTTACCTGTGCCATTAAAGCACAATGCATGTTTTTTAAAGACAAGACCATGCTTTGCCCCATGCACAAACCAAAGGGAACTCATGAGCAAGAACTGAGTTACTTTGCAGTCTTCAGGAGGGTCTACGTTCAGCGGGACGAGGTGCGGCAGATCGCGAGCATCGTTCAGCGAGGGGAACGTGACCACACTTTCCGTGTGGGAAGCCTGATTTTCCACGCCGTTGGTCAGCTGCTGCCACAGCAGATGCAGGCCTTCCACTCCTCGAAAGCCCTCTTCCCGGTGGGTTACGAGGCCAGCCGGTTGTACTGGAGCATGAGATACGCAAACAGACGCTGTCGCTATCTCTGTTCGATTGAGGAGAAGGACGGGCTTCCGTTGTTTGTCATCAAGGTTGTGGAGCAAGGCCACGAAGATCTGGTCCTTACTGACACGACACCAAAAGGTAAATTCTGTGAACTAAGGTTGTGGCGTTTGCGGGCCTGCTGCTCGTTCTGTTACTGCTGACGCTTACCAGGTATGACGGATGTTTCAAATAACATGGTGCAGACACTGGTCTAACCTAATTCTCATAGTGAGCTTCCAGGGCCCGTTTTTAAGATTATGCTGTGAAGACTGAGGACACCTCTGCAGAACTTGTGTAAGCTGCAAACAAGGTTTGTTGCAAGTTCACAGAGGAGACCCAAGATTGAGTATTTAAATGAGTTACAACAGTAGGAATGTCAGCGTAGCTTTCCTTTCACGGAAAGTGACTTTGTTTAAATGCAGTATCGGTACTCGGTTGCCTTCAAGCCAGCCGTGCTGAAGTTCGTAAGCGATAAAAGGCCAGTTGAGTTGACGGCGTTGTTCTCGGGGCAGGCGGTGATGTCTCTGGCAGGGTGAAGCGGAGTACATACATTAGACGTGAACGTGTGGGCAGGTCCTAGGAACGTGGCCCATGAGGCTCTGGGTCGTACCTGCGGGTGCTGGTGCACTCGGCCTCGCTCTGCCCAGCCCAGTCCCTGCCCGCGGGACTGTCCACAGGCCGCTGGGAGCTGACGATAGTCAATCAATGCAAATCAAACGTACAGTTTATATTCAGAAAGTTCTGCTTCATGCAGGTTTTCTCAGGAGATCTGTCTGTGTTACTGTTGTCAGAGCACTGTAAGTTTCCCTGCTGTGAATTCTAAACGCTTTGTGCCCAAGAACCCAGGGTAGAGTGGAAATGTTGTGCGTGTCTGGGGTTTGTTCAGGACAGAATAGCGACTCGCTGAATCATGGAATGGTTCAGGTTAGAAGAGACCTTAAAGATCATCCAGTTCCAGCCCCCTGCCCTGGGCAGGGACACCTCCCACCAGACCAGGCTGCTCAAAGCCCCGTCCAGCCTGGTCTTGAACCCCTCCAGGGATGGGGCATCCACAGCTTCCCTGGGCAACCTGTGCCAGTGTCTCATCACCCTCACAGTAAAGAATTTCCTCCTAATATCCAATAATATACTAATATCTCCCCTCCTTCAGTTTGAAACTGTCACCCCTCATCCTGTCATTACACTCCCTGATAAAGAGTCCCTCCCCCTCTCTCCTGTAGCCCCTTCAGGTACTGGCAGGCCACTGTAAGGTCTCCCCAGAGCCTTCTCTTCTCCAGCTGAACAACCCCAACTCTCTGCTTCACTTTTTAAACACCAGCCTGTTTGTGTATGCACCCAAGGACCAAATGCTGTTTCAGTGTTGGTTCCTGGTTCCTGATACCCTCGGGCATTCTTTTCACACCAGTGCAATAGACTTATTGTTTTGATCACTGTAATTCTTTCCCATATGGTTGTATAGGTGTGTGGGATAAAATCTTGGAGCCCGTTGCTTCTGTTAGAAAAGAATCTGAAATGCTCCAGCTGTTTCCCGGCTATTTGAAGGGTGAAGACCTCTTTGGTTTGACAGTCTCTGCCGTGGCCAGGATTGCCGAATCGGTGAGTCTTCGCCACCCCAGGCCTTGCTGGATCACCCCGAATTGTCGGCTGTCTCATCTAGGCATGAGAAGGGGAAGAGGAAGCAGTGTGGAAAAATAAATATTTTGTTCCGTGTGATAAACATGTAATTATTTGGTGTTTTTTTTTTTCTTTTTCTCTGTGTCATTGCAGCTGCCGGGGGTTGAGGCCTGTGAGAACTACACTTTCCGCTATGGCCGAAACCCCTTAATGGAGCTCCCTCTTGCTATCAACCCCACGGGCTGTGCCCGTGCCGAGCCTAAAATGAGTACCCATGTCAAGAGGTTTGTGTTAAGGTATTTTGTTTTAATTTCACATAGTACAGCCCAGGGTTTATAGGCTGCTTAGGGTTATTTGTGCTTTCGTCTGCTGCTTACAAACCCTGTCGTCTTTGGCTGTGTATGTGCATGCCCCAATGGAAGGGATTGCTTTGTCGTCTCTGCTAGCTGGCTTTACGTGTCTGTACGTCTGAAAGAATTATTTAATGGGTTCTGGGGCTCTTTTCAGAGAAATCTTCAGTTTGTCTTGTATTCTTTCCTGTTACATGCCCAACTCCTCCAGGCCTCACACCTTGAACAGCACCAGCACATCGAAGTCATTTCAGAGCACAGTTACGGGAGAGCTGAATGCGCCGTACAGCAAGCAGTTCGTCCATTCCAAGTCCTCTCAGTACCGCAAAATGAAAACCGAATGGAAGTCCAACGTCTATCTCGCTCGCTCGCGGATTCAGGTCAGTCCTCGTTCTAGGAAATGTAGGTTGAAAAAATTACTTAGACCTTTATTCATGCCTAGTCTTACATTAATTTTAATTAATTGTATATATTTGTGTATTTAATATGGAAATATTTATACAAAAATACTATTAAAAATTGAAACTAAAGCTGTTGCAAAAGTACTTCAAGTCTCATCCCCAAATTGGCAATTTTTACCTGGTAACTCACTTACATAGATTGATTTAAGATTTCTAATTACTGTAAATATCTGAAAAATTCATTTGATACAGTCATCTAGAAGAGAAGTTTCTTTCAAGATTTGGGGGTTTTTTTAGCATATTTCTCACAAACTTCATAAAACTTAAAAGAAATACAAATACACAGTGGATGTGTGACAGGCGCAGGCGCCTGAGGAAAGCGGCGTGAGACTCGTGTGAGGAGTTCGGCACTTTGCAGTCAGAATGAGAAGGGATTCGTCGCTCTGTGTGATCGCGTTGGGGGTTTGATCCTCAGCCTGTTTTGCAACAGCTCCGTGACTGATCTCGCTGTGTACGAACGCAGCTGTCGTTTGGTTTAGGTTGGACCGAGCTGCGCTGCTGGGGCCCCCTCAGGTTGCCCCATTCTAGTGAGGCCCCCCGCTTCCTTTTTCAGTGAATCTTCCACCTTTGCAGTGTCAGGTGGCAGAGCTGTAGGAGCAGTTTTCTCTCCTAGGCAGAAGCCAAGTATATTTTCTTGCGTCTTAAAAACCGTAATGCCAAGCTGGGTTCTGCAGCGGGGCTGTTACAACATCTGTTATTTGCCTGCCCTGCTCTCTTTGTGCTGGGCAGTTTCACCTGATTTCCCGCAGGCGGGTTTTGGGGCCGGGTGAGGAATGCAGCCTAAATAAATGTCCATTTATTACCCGATTCTAAACCACAACGCGTTTTTTTCGTAGGGCCTGGGCTTATATGCTGCTAGAGACATTGAAAAGCACACTATGGTCATTGAATATATCGGAACGATTATCCGGAATGAGGTAGCAAACAGGAAGGAGAAGCTTTATGAGTCTCAGGTACGGATGGTGTTTGTTGACTGGTTCTTTGCCTCTCGCCCGTTCACACAACCAAAGCGGCGCCGTTCTGCCGCGGGGTGGGTCCAGGTCCCCCCATTCCTACTTCCTGCTGTGCTATAAACGCAACAGGCTAAAAATACAACCCGAGGAGTCTTGCCCAAGTGTTTCTTACCCAAGGATCACAGTATTTAAATGTTTAATTAATTTCCGGCACCCTGGCCAGGCGGGTAACACGCACCCCCTGTCCCAGAGGATGAAGGCAGAGCTCTGGCAGAGATGGCAGCACCTCCAGTTTTCATGAGAAATTCTTTAAATTTAAAGCAAGTTCCTTTGGGTCACTCAGCGGGTTTGTAATAGTTGGTACTTACTTGTGAAGTACGTCAAGGTCCCCAATGAAAGGCCTTACAGAAGCTCTTAGGGAAGCGTTAATTGGCCGGGGATCTGTGTTTCTGCCCCATGCGCTGCTTCCCAAAGCGGGGAGGGTCAGGGCAGTGTGTGGATCGCGCTCCCCCCAGCAGCCAGCAGGCATTATCCGCTCCGGCCCGTGGGACGCCCGGGGTGACCCGCGCTGCCGCTGCCTGTTCATCAGCGACAGCTGTGTAAAACCTACAAGAGCCTTTTCTCCACTTGTGTTTTTCAGAATCGCGGCGTGTACATGTTCCGCATTGACAATGACCACGTCATCGATGCCACCCTGACGGGCGGCCCTGCCAGGTGGGTGGCTCTGCAGAGACCTCTGACCTGGGCCCTCAGCCACCGTCCCTGCGCGGGGCTCTTTGTCAGGAACGCGACTCTGTGGTTTTCCCAGTGGTTTTTGGTCTGGTGCATTCAGTCTTCGGACTGTTCCACTGGAATAATGTCCTCTCTTTCACGAGCTTTGCTCATCGTGGAGTACGTTTCATGGCAGCTATGAAAAGAATGGAAATTTTTTTTTAACGCTTGATTTTGTTGACATTTTCTAGGTAAAGAACCAAGTACAGAGTAATGTAATTATATCTGGAAAGTCAGTGCACCCCCGGAGCTAAGGTCATTGGAAGGTTTGGTTTGGATTTGCCTTGAGGGATGCATTTTCTTAAACGTTTGCCTTGTTCAAACCCTGTTTTCGTAGGTACATCAACCATTCGTGTGCACCGAACTGCGTGGCGGAGGTGGTGACTTTCGAGAGAGGACACAAAATTATCATTAGCTCCAGCAGGAGAATCCAGAAGGGGGAGGAGGTAGGGTGCTCTCCTTCGCTTTTAGTTACCCCCTGCTGCTTGCGTTCGTTTCTACATCCTCGTGGGATTCCTACAGTCCGGAGCACGACTTGTTTGTGCCAGGGTGGGGGAGAGGGACCTTCCCTTCCCCTCTTCCCTTTCCAGTTGTCCCGGTTCCTAACGGGGCAACCTCTGGCGTATTCTTAACCGTAGAGTCACAGAATTCCCTAGGGCAGAAGGGACCTTTCACATCATCAAGTCCAACCGTCAAACCAGCGCTGCCAAAACCACCCGCGTCCCTCGGCCGCAGGCCTGCCCATCTGTAAACACCTCCAGGGATGGCCATTCCACCACTTCCCTGGGCAGCCTGTTCCAGTGCTTCATAACCCTTTGGGTGACGGAGCGTTTCCTAATGCCCAGTCTAAACCTCCCCTGGCACAAGTTGAGGCTGTTTCCTCTTGTCCTATCACCTGTCACTTGGAGAAGAGACCGACCCCCACCTGGCTACCCCCTCCTTTCAGGGAGCTGTAGAGAGCGATAAGGTCTCCCCTCAGTCTCCTCTTCTCCAGCCTGAACAACCCCAGCTCCCTCAGCCGCTCCTCATCAGACTTGTTCTCCAGACCCCTCACCAGCTTCACTGCCCTGCTCTGGACCCGCTCCAGCACCTCAGTGTCTTTTTTTGTGGTGAGGGGCCCAAAAACGAACGCAGCGCTTGAGGTGGGGCCTCAGCAGTGGTACTTCGCTCTTTAACCCGTAGGTACAAACCGTGGTAAATCCTGGTTGTTCCATAACCGTTCTCCTGCCTCTCCTTCCAGCTTTGCTACGACTACAAGTTTGATTTTGAAGATGACCAGCACAAGATTCCATGTCACTGTGGAGCTGTAAACTGCCGAAAGTGGATGAACTAGATGCATTCCTTGCTGTCTTTGAGGGTTGCTTGTCCCTAGGAAGAAGTGATTCACATTTTGATTTTGTCGACGGAACATTGTTGCCTTTTTGAAGGGGGGAAAACAAAACAAAACACAACAAAAATCACTTCTGGAAGTACAGATTTCTACTCAAGTATTTAAAAAAGTTTAAAAAAAAAAAAAACGGAAAAAAAAAGAAAAAAAAAAAACCAAGCACCAGAAGCAAACCGGCAAAATCGGAAGCCAACTTTCCAGCCACGTGGAGGTGACGTGAATGAACAGAATGGTCCAGCACTTTTGTTTTTGAGCTCACTAAAGGAGAAACTGTTGAACCTGGGCAGAGAAGCGATGGCTGACCTGCGGCGGGGCAGGGGCACCTATGAATGTAAGACTGAAATCACCAGCGAAAGGGAGAAGTCCAAAGTGCTGGCCACAGCCTTATTTGATAAAGGGGCAGGCCCTCTAATTAAAAGAAAAATTTTAAATAAAAGTAGACACCACTGAACAAGGAATGTACTGAAACGACTTCCTTAGGGATAGAGCTAAGGGAAAAAATAACTTGCACTAAAATACATTTAAATACTTGATTCCATGAGTCAGTTTATTGTAGTTTTTGATTTCTGTAAAATAAGAGAACCTTTTTGTATTTATTATTGAATAAGTGAATGAAGCTATTTTTAAAAAGAAAGTTAGAAGAAAGCCAAGCTGCTGCTGTTACCTGCAGAACTAACAAACTCTGTTACTTTGTACAAAAGTGTAAATATTTTGAGAAAAAAAAAAAAAGAAAATACAGTATAAAAATAGTTATTGACCAAATGCTACCAGACTCTGCAGCAGTTCGGGTGCTTATTATCCAATGCCGATAGGGATGTTCCAATATGATCTCCTGCGTGAACAGACGCGCGCTTGCAATTACGGAATAACCAAAATCTCAATTTAAAGAGAGAAGGGGGTGTTTTTTTATGTTTAAAACAGTCTCAACTGTGGTCTTACGAGAATTTTTTTAAGTAAACCTTAAGCCTGGTAAGGGCGTGTACATTACAGCTCTGACTTTTGTAGATGTTTGGGTAATTTAGATTAATTTTATTTGTATTATATTGTTGCATCCCTATTTCTTAAGTCAGGTTTTTTGTGCTTACAATTTGTGATAACTGTGAATAACTGCTAAAACCACCCAAAATGGAGGCTGGACGTGGGGTTGTTGTTTTTTCCTTCAGCAGAAGTAGTGGAGATGAGGTGACCGTTCAGCCCACGTTAAACCCTGTAAAGAGCATAGAATCATGTAGTTGGAGCTTGTCCGCTTCGCTCGCCTTCGGAAAAGGAAAACGAGGAAAAAAACCCAATAAATTACATGTAACATGCTTGCAGCTGCAGGACTCTGGCAATAGGGGGTTGGAAAATGTAATTTAAAGATGTGTTTGTATGGATTGTTTTTGTTTACATTTCTTTAAAAAATAAATAAACACTGTTTTGTGTTTGCTTGTAGAAATTTAATCAGCATTTTGAACCAGGTTAGCTTTTTATTTTGTACTTAAAATTCTGGTACTGACACTTCACAGGCTAAATATAAAAAAAAAATGAAGTTTTTTTTTTTGTGTGCACAATTAAAGTGGACTGTAAACTGTTGGTATATTCAGTAATACAGTTCTGAACTTGTAATGTATATGGCATGATGTATTTTTATCTTACAGAATAAATCAATTGTATATATTTTTCTCTTGATAAATAGCTGTATGAAATTGTTTCTTGAATATTTTTCTTCTCTTGTACAATATTCCAACATCCTACCAGTATTTGTCCTACAGTTTTTTCTGTTCTGTATAATAGTATCTAATGTTGGCAAAAAAAAAAAAAGAAAAACGACACAAAAAAAAAGAATTTTTTGAAGTATACAGAGTGTTATGGGTTTTGGAATTTGTGGAAACAGATTTAGAAGATCAGCATTTACAAATAAAAATATTTTACATCTATAACTGATACCCTCCTGGTTTCACTGGGGGCGTCTGGTCTCCCGTTCTTTCAGGCTGTCCGTGTCCGCGTCCCTCGGGGAGAAGCGTCGCTGTCCCCTCCTCTCCGGCGCTGCCTCACCCCAGGCCTTGCACCGCGGGGCCACAGTCCAGGCCCTGCCCTCCTCCCCAAAAAAATCTGCCAAAAAAA
>VXBO01006790.1:0-29506 GCA_013400135.1 Rhinoptilus africanus
AATCTGGAGAGGGGTTGCAAAGAACTTGTTGCCCTGACTTGGATGTTTCTGGCATGAGTGTTTTCCTATTAGCAGTGTCCTGTTGGCTGACCAAGGGTATGGAGGTGGGAACGTAGCCCCCGTGAAGAGCACAGTCCCTTTTGTGCACCTGGCTGCTGTGTGTGACAGCCAATTTTGTGCATGGAGGCAGACAGGCTGCAGGAAACTGGGAGAAACAATGAGGTTCTGCTTTGCTGGTGCAACAGCTTGACGAGTGATGGAGAGGAAACGCTTCATTAACAAGGGCAGGGTGAGCCACAGGCCAGAGGGCACATTTTTCATGCTGCATGGGCTTTTTGGTGTCAGCACTGCACTTGCAAAATAAAGCTCAGCACAGGGCAGTGCTTGGCTGGTGGGGTCAGCGCCTCTCGGCAGGGAGGCAAGGGGTTCCCAGTTTGAGAACCAGGGAAGACTACAGGAAAAAAAACCAGCTCAGGAGTTGTCCCTGAGAAGGGATAAGCAGACCCTGTAAGAGTTGGCATTGCTGTCTCCTTGTGCAAATCTGAGCTGCAGACAGCGTAGCTCCAGAAGTCATCTTCCCAGAAGGAAAGAGGCAATGGCAAAGCCCCATTGCAGGTCTGTAGGGTTCAGCACCCATCTGAAAATCTGACTCATGCTGAGGCATTTTAGGAGGAACTAAATTCTTTAGAAACTCTAGCGTGAATTAGAAGTGCCCCTCTCCTTCATCTCTGCTTCTACCGAGCAGAGCTGAACTTCCCCACCCAGCTCGGGGCGGTATTATGAGGATGAAATCACTGACATTTATCAAGTGCTCTGAAGATAAAAAGAGATGTTAAGTTTTACTGGTCCAAAATTTGAGGCCCACACTTAATCTTCCCCTAGCTGTGAGACACAAATCTCACACGGGGGGCTTTACCGCATGCCACTTGTAAGCAGTGCAAGGAGCTCCCCCTGGCTCCCCACCCCCAGCCACAGCCCCGTGCCCTGCCAGCTCTGCCATGACAACTCTTTCCCTGGCTGGCCGTAAGCCAGAGCACTGAGATGATCTGAGTTACAACATTGCAGAGCTGCAGCCTCCTTAAAACAAAGAGGGAAAACAGGAGGTGAAGAGGAAGCTACACGAGAGAGTGAGAAGACTGACATGAGGTTTGTGTACATGTTTATATCGTCCCAATCATTTAGGATACACACTAAAGTAGCCTCTGAAACTTGTTTTCGGCTGAGGCTCCTGTTGTGCTCAAAGCTGTATCAACACCTGCCTGGTCCCTGCTCCAAAGTGGTAGAGGAGCCAAATGATGGATACATACATGGATACACGAGGGAGTGAAGGAAAAAAGCACCTATGAAAAAGGCAAGTTAGGGGACTAGAGCATCTTATCGTTGTCGAATTTCCTACAGGCATTGCAAGGAAGAGGAGGTTTAAATTGCTTTTACACACCCCTGCCTGCTTGAGTGCACAGAAAAGACAGAAGTGGCTTTAGAAAAACTAGCTGGTATTGTGTTCTGTATGTGGCCTCCCACCTTATTTGCAGTTTAGTGTAAGTGCTGTTGCCAAGCAGGAGCTATTCATTTCCTCCAGGCTTTCTATAGGACTCATCACTATGACATGGGAGGACTTCAGACACCAGTTAAATTCTTTCCAGAACAAGTGAGGCTGAGTGAGGCTGAGGAAGGGGAAACAAGAGGAAAAAGCTTAGTCGTTCTGAGGACTCATCTCTGCTGCAAATCAAGCCCAAATTTCAAGTTAGGTACAGAGAAAACAAGGAACCGTGATGACTGTTGGGTTAAGTTGAGCATGGGAATCTTGTGGCAAAGGCTGGACTAACATCTAGTGCTCCTGGACAGTATTCAGATCAGTGAACCCCCATGAAATTGCCCCTTCTCCTCCCAGAGTCCCTTCCCTCATTCATTCACTACACAGCTTCTTCACCAAAAGACACTCCCTCTCTACCCAACCATGATGCGTCCAGGTGTCCATAAACTGTATGCTACAAGGACTGAATAAATGGCTCTAAAGACTGTATGCAATTAATGACCAAAGAAAAACAAAAAACTGAGTTCACGCAGCCACCTTCTAGACTTTGAATACCTGGAATTTATGCTTCGAGTCCCTTCACCTGTACTGAGAGATGTATGTGGGGAACATGTGTTGGGGAACATGTATGGCTGAGCAGGGTTTTTTCTGCCTTCCCAGCTCCTTCTCCCAAACAACCTTCTTGCCTATTTTGCTTAGAGTTGGGTAGCCCCCTCCCAGCCTTGCATTTCCTGCACCCAGCAGTGACACCAGTGAAATTTTGGCTATGCAACCTGGGGACATCTCCCTGCTCCTGAGGTGAAGATACAGTACAGATTGCATTGCCTACCAAAGATTTCTCCTGCCACTGAGTAGGCTTCACCTGTGGGGAGACATCCCTGCCACGTGCTACTGAATTGCGCTCAGGTACTGTTGGCTGAGGACCAACACTGTGACAAGGAGTGCGCAAATTATTTGTGTGCAGATCATCAAAGGCTGGTATTTGAGCCCACATCCTGGCCTTACAGAATTATAGAATTACCTAGGTTGGAAGGGACCTTTCAGATCATCTAGTCCAACCATCAACCCAACTCTGACAAAAACCATCACTAAACCATATCTCTGAGCACTATGTCTACCCGTCTTTTAAATACCTCCAGGAATGGTGACTCAACAATTTCCTTGTGCAGCCTGTTCCAATGCTTAATAACCCTTTCAGTGTAAAAAATTTTCCTTGTCTCATACGCTGGCATAAAGGTAGCTGGAGAGGCCAGGAGAGTCAAACCTCTAATTTTTAGTGACAGCGACCCAAAGAAGGATGCTACCAGAGAGCTAAGTGGGAGGGTGAGGGCCATCTGCCACAGCCCAGCCCTCTGTTTCCCCTTGCAGCACTGAGGATGTGTTGCGGTCTGTGAGGCACCACGGGGTCTCACAAAGTCTTCCAGAGCCTTGGAGGTGTAGCGGCTCTGCACCAAAACCTGCTCTGCAGGAGCTGTGCCCCACTGGGGCCACACAGAATGGGGCAGGGGACTGAGCGTGGACCACAACGCTGGCATAAGGCAGACAGATGTTGTGGGCGAGGACAGGGCTCGTCGCTGCTTGCCAAAGCTGCTGTGAGCACAGACCCACCACCGCGGGTGCTCTCCCTGGGCTGGACTCTGCCCGCAGTTAACCAAGCAGCTAGCAGTCTTTAATGAGCTTCGTCAAACTGAAATTATGGTCAAATTGAGGCAGCTTTTTATGGGAATGATAAAATGAAAATTGTCCCTGACAAAAGGCAACTCCTGCTGCAGGTTTCAGGCTTTGACTTCGAACTATGCTGCTGTGGGTTTTTTAAACCAAACCAAAAATAGGTAATTTTTTAGCATAACATTTTAGCTTGGCTATGCTCTTTTGGGTTTTGGGTTTCTTTTCCTAAAACAGATAAGAGTTTTTGGCTGAAGCTCTCCTTCACTGTGGAAAGGACATAGGGGCATGGAAAATTTCAGGACATAAAGCCTCAAAGCATTTGTCGAAATTATAATCAGCAGACAGAAAGGGCTTACACTATGAAGCATGAGGTGGTCTCAACAATAAGTGACGCTACCAGTTCAGCTTAACATATGTCTAAAATATATTTTATAAAGCCTCATACAGATCGAGTTTCTACAGTACTAGTGTACTTCACCCCTGAGAGAAGTGTGTGTGCTTCTGGCAGAAGAGGAAGCAAGAACTAGGAGAAAAGGATGTGAAAGAAGAACTATATGCCTTCTTGCTTTTCAGTCAGCCAGCTCTCCCTGGTCCCTGCAGCTGCCAAGAACTTTTGTATGACAAAAGCAATAACACAAAAAACCCGTTAAATATAGATTCAACAGAATTTAAATTGAAGAGAAGCATCTATAGTAATCAAGGTTTGTTAGATGTGTCTCAAATGTGGCATTGTCCTTTATTATCGAGCTCTGCACACCTGCAGCAAATATATTAAAAGTTTTCCAGCACACTGCTGCTTGCTAAGTGAAATGAAGGCAGGGCAGCTCTGTGTGTTTCTTTCTTTACAAACTCGTAACAGTGAAACTTGACCAGTTCTCTCTCCAGCCTTTTGCTTCCCAGGATGCCAGTTATGGCATAGGTCTCCAACACATTCCAGACTCTTTTGTACTCTTGTCTTTAAATAAACTTTATGAGAAGGGGCACAACGGCTTATCAAGATGCTCGTGAGCTGTGACCATACAGGCAGAAAACTATTAAGACAGAAAACTAGAGCTGAATAGATCTGAGAAGAGCCAGACTCTTTGTGTGATTTGGCAAAGAGCAGCTACAGACAACACCCCAGGCAGAGCTGCGTTCATACTTGAAACCCTTTCCTGGGGCTGTGCAAAGACCACCATGACGTGCCGAGGAGCTCTGGCAGCACTGTGCGGTCTCCACACGAGGGGCAGCTCATGAACGTGCTGGAGGACAGAGAGGTGGAAATCCTCTGCAAGATGGGGTGCCTCCTCCATTCGCCTAAAAGTTGGAGCACAATGTCTTTCGTCCTCCCAGGGAGGGGAGGAAGGTGACTGCGCTTTCCCCCTGCTGTTATGGCCACATCTGCTGGAGATAACCCTGCTCTCACCCTTAATCTCAGGAGTTCAAATACCTGGTATGGGGGATGTTCTCCATGCCACCAAGCTCTGCACTCTTGCAATACCTGGCTGGGGCAGGCAGCACCTTCAGCTGTAGTTATATATGTATTTTTATATATAGATATATATGGCCACAGTTTGGTGTGCAAATTCCTGACCCAGGACTAATTTAACTGGCTTTAGCAGTGATAATTTTTTAGCTGCAGTGGCCAGCAGCTGGCCAAAGCAGCCCATAGGGAAGTCTATTGCATGACAGCAATGCAGATACGCTCTTACTTTAGGAGTAACCTATAAATACATTTCAGGAAAAAAACCCAGAAGTACAATATGATAAAAAGCGAAGGTTTACAGTAAGGCGTTCTCTCCATAAGGCCCCTGGAACAGCTCAAGATAGCATGACAGGCATATGAACTCATCATTTCTTCCATTGACAGGGTTACTGTGCAGAAAATACACAGAGTAAAAATGGGGAAGAAATGCTCTTTACTTAGAAAACTGGTCTGAGAATACCCAGGCCTGAAGCCATATTTATATGCATGGTTTGCTGCACTGGATGGTGCTGGGCATGGAAAGGCTTGGCTTTGTTTCCCCCTCACCCTTTTTTAAAGTCTTTGTGGCTGACAGTAACAGCATTGCCTGAGTATTTATAGAAGCATATACATACAATTCCCTTAGAAAAGAGTTCCCTCACCTTAGTCTGTGATGGGGGTGGATCTGGTTTTGGCCACCCTGCAAATCGGCAGGCACCCTGGTTACTTCTGCAGCTCTCTCAGGTGATGGGACCAGGGCATAAGCCTTTACCCTGCAGCGTGGGAGGAGAAAGCAAGCTTTGGAGGGTGATTTGCTGGAGATGCCTGCCTCACTGATTCCTGGCTCCTGAGCCTGCCACACAGGTGGGGCGAGGAGAGGGTGGGGATGTCTTGACTGATGCATTGGCACTTCCTACAGCAGTCAGCAGCGCTGAGCTTGGCAGCTGGGCTGGGTAGCAGGGCTGAGCAGAGGGTAAAGCTGTCACTACCTGGCCAAGGACAGCTGCAGAGCTGGTCCTCAGAGGCAACCAGAGGGCAGACTGCGCCCTGGGGCACTTTCTCATGCTGAATAGCACGTTATTTGCCCCACAGCCTGGAGGGAATCAGGAACATTGCTCATGCCTTGCAGCAGGAAGGAAGAATGAACAAGAACGATGCCTCCAGTGACTGCTTTCAGCCCAGCTTCCTATTTCCATTACATCCGTGCAGCAGACTTTTCACCTGTGATTGCCTCTTTTACTTCCATCTGAATGCCAGATCATCTTCTATTTTGTATCCATATGGTGCTAACAATGTGGGATTCATGACGAGAGCTGACGGGCAACGCAGAGATACAATAACCGCGTACAAGTATATCATAGTGGCAGCGTGAGGAACTGCGAAAATCTCTGCTCTGCCAAGTGGCAAACCACTACAGCAGGACTATTTGGGATTTCCAGATTATTTAAAGGTGGTGCTGAAAAGCTTGTGCTGGGCTGTGTTGTTAACCTGTTTGGAGGCACTTATTGAGGAGAAATATGAAGGCAGAGGCTGGCACAGCTGCTGTTTGTCTGATTTCTGTGTGTGCTTCCTGAAAACAGGGGAACTGAAATTTGTTCACGAGTACCCAGTTTATGGTACCTGTGCACCTTCAGTGCTGCAAAGCTTCATATATCTATTTTCATCATGGGCACTGAAGGGCAACGAAGTGTGCAATGTACAGTCTTTTCCACAAGTTAGAAGGAAAGCTGGTGATCCCACTGCTCTTCTTTGTGATGATCCTGCTCCCTGAGTCCCTTAGGAAAAAACGAGAAGGAAGAAGAAATTGTTTGCAGTTGCCGTCACTGAGCACAAAGAGAAGCCACAGCAGAGAGTGGACCAGACAAAAGTCACCTAAGACAAAATGCCATTGCAGCCATCAGTGGTGGAGCTGAACACTCAGCTTTTGTTTCTTGTCCTGAAGTCAGAATTAAACCATCTGAAGGAGGCTCCTGGGGTGGCTCTCAGCAGAAAGATCCTCTGAAGTGAAAAGCGATGAATGACAATATCAAACATGCCCATGGTCTGTTTCAGAGCTGGCTAAATGCTGAAAAAGGTGTGGCAGGTGCAGATCCTTTCCTAACTGTGACCCCTAAATGCCCTCCTTGTCCTTCTCCTTTTTGTTCTCTCCTCTTCATCCACCCACATTTCCTGCAGGGCAACACGAGGGGTGCAGAGCGGTGTCACTCCTCTTGAAACCTGGCTGCCAAAGGCCGTGATTAACCCACAGCCCCATCCTAGTGGAACACTTGACCTTGTTGACTTCTAACAGCATGTTAGGCAAGGGGTAAAATCCTGCCTTCTGGGATCGCGATCCTGTGCCTATAAAACAGCAGAGCCAGTTAGGGTGTCTCCCACTGTACGAGTGTGACTTGGCTGACCTATGGATATTTCTGAGGTGCAGCTGGATGTCGAGCCAGCCAAACAGTGAGAGTCACCTTCCTTTTGTTTTGCTTCATTTCAGAAAAGAAAGAATTGCAAAGACATACACAGATCTTGGAACTGTTGTTACACTGACATTTTATTTTGCGAAGCGACATGAAATGAAGGGCTCCTCCCTAGTGCCAGGACTTTAAAAGCCTTGGAACTGAAAATTTATGTGACTTTTAACCCCTCATGTTCTTACAGACTGTGACCCTGGATAGTTTAATAGGGCTTTTAAATAGCGGCTCCCCTGTCAGCTCCATCAGAAGGCTGCTAAGGGGAGATAAGGAGGCAGAATTTAGTCCCAAGCCTCACACGTGCTGTCAGGGCAGTGGCAGGCAGCTCGGGACGGTGCTCTTGGGGCTGCCAGGGAGGTAGAGCTTGGCTCTGCCAGGGCAGCGCTTGCCTCTCTCCCAGATCAGCTCCAGTCGGCACATCCAGTCGGCACAACCTCTCAAAACTATCTCTGAGCTGTCAGCCCAGAGCTAACCCAGCTCCATAGGTTACATGGGTTTGGCATCCCCTTGCAAATCTTGCTTTGCAGGACAATCTTGGCCAAGTCTAGTTTAGCACCTTTTTTGCAGCGCTAAATACTTGTTTGAATCTATCAAGCTTTTCAAAGTTACCTTTGCAGGGAAGGGGACTAGAAATGTACTGTTATTTGTCTCGGGTATATTTTTCAGTGGAAGTCAGCTGCTTTTTTTTTTCTTGGCATTTGATATTAAGCACATTTAACAAGGTGTTCCCTTTCTCTGTCCCACATGGTGCTCTTTGCAGCACAGCCCCTTCACCTTCCTGCCAGCTCACAGGCTGACAGCAGCAAAGACAACATCACCCAAATGGCACAGGAGGAGGAACTGGGCTATTATTAACTATACTTGTGTTTCTCACTGCAAAGCCTGGGGCTTTGGGATTACTGTTCCTGTCCTCCGCTCCCGGTTTGAACATTTTACTCCCTCCCCAGCTTCAGCAGAAACCAGCATTGCTTCCCATGGCACAAACCAGCCTCTCTTAAAACACAGTCACAAAGAGCTGTGCACAGCAATCCCAAGACACAATGCTGAGTTGTGGGGAGGCAGAGCTGAGATTTGCAAGAAGTAAAGGTCTGAGCGGATTGCTGCAGCAGAAGAATACCAAATGCAATGATTTAAGGAGAAAAGATGAGTTCTGACAGGTGACCTGAGCTCAGGCAGTGAGTCAGACTCCCCGGTCACTGGGGAGACAGAGCACCATATGACCAAAATCGATGTTCTAGACTTTGTGATGCAGTTACTGAGATTATTAAGATGACTGGATTTGCCCATTGGAGTGTACAGGACGAAACATATGGTACTAAACAAGCCAGCAAAGCAGTCAAGGGGCTGCTACATGAAGGGATTTGTATGCAAACATAGTGGGGCAAGGCAAAAGCCGTGCTCCTGTAAGTTAATTTAGCTACGTTTGCTGTAATGACAATGTAATTATAGGAGTGCAATTCAGAAGATTTATCTTTTTAATTAGTAAACTCCCGTGTCCTTCAAAAAGCTCCTTTCACAGCTACCGAGCCACCTGCGTCAAAGTGCAGTGGGGAGTCCTCACTTACGGCTCCTGTGCTCTGACTCGCCCCACGCTGCAGAACTGCCACAGCTCCAAGCAGATGGTCCCACATCAAATGCTTCCTTCCTGTGTCACTTGCTATTAATTAATTGGAACATTGTTAGCGTGCATCATAATTTCCTTGGACATTTTCCTCATGTCAGTATATTTCCTTTCAGTGGTACCTTAAATACATATAAACATATATTGCCTGGCAGAGGAAGTTTCCTAATGGTAATTTCAGCTGCAAAGATTTTTTTTTTTTCCCCTGAGAAAATTCAGAGTGTTAGCAGCACTCTCTGAGCTTGCTATGCAGGAGCAAGCCAAACCCCAGGAGCTCTGCCAAGAGCCAGGGCTCACCCCCATAAAAGATGAGTTGTGCCCAAGCAGTACATCCCTCCTCTCACAGGGAAGCGGACGCTGTCAGAGGGGCACCATTGCTCACATACATGGGAAGCCAAGAGATACACAGTCTATCTGAGCCCTGTCCTGGCCATTTTTTTGTGATCTGCTTCCTCCCCTCACTGCAGGTGGTTTAACTACATTGTGTGGGACCTGCTGGAAGAAAAGCCTAACAAAACCCTCAGAAGTAGCATAACGTTATGATTGCATTTTCAAATAGTGTATATAAACTTTTCTTACCCTGAAGCCGCAAAAAATAAAGGCTTGTGAACCCATCCTTGCCATGTTTCTGACAGCACCCAATACCAAGGGCACCGGCCAGGGCCCTGGTGAAGCCATCAGGGACTCTGTGTGGTGAAGGATCCAGCTTGGTGCCGCTATCACAAGAAGCTTACAACAGGGATGACAATAAAACTTCGCACTGACACAGAATTGCCTTGGTTAAAAACATGACATTGTTTTTTTCCTTCTTTTTAAGTGCCAGGAGGGGAAGAAGTAGCTCCACTGTGCCCAAAGGTCCAAAGAGACCCTGTGAAGGGACTGCACCAGGGCAAAGCAGCACTCGTCTGCCCTCAGGGAGCAGGGGCCCTGATGCCTTGCGTAAGGCACATGTTGTCCCCATGCCTCGAGCCCCTCAGGAGACCTCAGGGCTGAGCAGATGCATGGGTTCAGGTTCAGTGCATCCCTGCTGGCAGCTGCAGCGTGGCTGGGAAGGTGGGCAGCCACTGGCAGCCCACGGCTCCCTGCGCGGCAGCTGAAGCCCTGTTTCCCACGTTGCCAGGATAAACGCCCAGACTCATAGGTGGGGAAAGGTGTACGAGCTGGAGTGACTGAAGCGAGTGCCTAGCTTCACCAGTTGCCAGTGTGCCTGTGTCCGTACCACCAGCTGCAGCCAAAAACCAAACATTTGCAAATGCTTCCTGACATTAACACTTCCTCCAGGGCACTGCTGGAGGTGTCCTACGGGTGCCAACCAGCTGACAGCACCCGGCCCTTGGGAGGACCTTAGAGCGAAAGGACCACTGAGTGCTGCTGGCACTCAGGCAGTCCCTGGACTGGCAGTGGGAGAGCACAGCAAGCTGTGAAGATGAAGACATAGCAGGAAAAAAATTATACTCCCCAGAGCAAATCAACTTTCAAGGAAAACCTCTAAGCCCCGACACACACAGACTGCACTACTGAAAATGCAAATGACAGATCAGTCCAGAAAGGTCTTTTGTTTTCCTTCTTGCAATGTTTTTACTTACGGCTGAGATCTCAAGGCAAGCAGAACTAACAACACAAGTGCTTATGAGGAATGAGAATATTAGAGTATGCCAAAAGAGAAATATTATTTTTTAGGCGATGTAAGATTTTTCACTCCTGCTGAGTTCAGCACTAGTTTTAGCACAAGATTTCCTCTAAAAGATGATCACACAGAGCTGCATCATAAAAAAGGGAGGGGTGAGCTAACCCACTAATTTCATCTTTTTCAGGAATCTCAAAGCCACGTACAAGAGGAGTGAGCAGATGAATGGATGAATTAAATCTTGCATAACCTTTGGGAGGTGGAGACAGGCAACACTATTTTCCCATTTTGAAGGTGGCAATTAAAGCAGTAGCCTGTCACCAATGGTTTGTTTCAAAGGTGTCAACAAGCAGGAGCAGAGGAAACCTAGCTAACCTAACATGGCTCTTTCTCTCCAAGGGGCATAAAGTGAGCCGAGGGCAACTAACTCAGACAAATCCAACAATCACAATTTTTTGCCCGATTTTGGATCACGCCCCAAAACATCAGCAAGATGAGAAAAAGCTGAGCTCATAAATGCCCCTTTCACTTTTGATTAGAAAAGTTGCTCTTCCAGGCCTGGCTGGCTAATGCCAGCTATATGTGAAGTGGTGTCTGTAATTCAATAGATCTTCTCCTTGGGTCAAACCAGCTTACCAGCCAGGAGGGGGCTGCCGGCTCAGATACACCTGTGGTCCATCCACCCTCGTCACTTGGAGCTCTCCCAGCTGTGTGTTGTACTGCTCACTCATGTATCCTCAGCACCAGCATAAGATCGCTCCCCAAATCATGCGGGAGCACAAGACGGAGGAAGATGTGCAAGAGCCCCCCAGTACCTTCGTCAGCTTCTGTGCTGTGGTATCAAAGGGGCTGTTATCACAGATTTCCTCTTGGACTGAAGTCCATAAATCTATGTTGGAGGAGGTAAACAGAGACAGAATCCAGGGCCACACTTCTTTCTTGACAAACTTTTTGATTTCCTTGTGCTATAAGAGTTGTTGTTTTGTTCCTCCCCCCAGAATTCTTACTAGGATATGGATATACCTTTCATCGGAAACATAGCCAAATTCAATGCTATGCCTGAGTTAGATGTAAACATCTCCTGTTTGACTACCATCTGTTTTAAATTATGTTTGAGCTATAGTCTATGACTACTGTGTGTTTTTAAAAAGGCCGTTAAGCAGCAACCAAATGCTGCTTAAACTTGGTCTGCTTTTGATCTGGATGTGAATCCAAACTTTTTCTCCATTTCTTTAATCTGTTTAAATGGGACTTGCATTAACCAAGTGCTTTTTTGGGGCAGTACCGTGCATTACGGTTAATTCTAACCAAGTATTGGTGAGCAAATATTTATTTTAAATGTGAAATTCCCAAGTTCTATGAACCTCTAGTAGCTAGAAGGATTTGTGGTATACTGGATCACTGCACGACACTGAGAAAGGTATTATTCATTGCTTCCAAAAAGGCTATTAAAAATATCCCATAAGAGATAAGTTACGTAGAAGATGTCTGTGTAGCAGAAGATTAAACATACCCGAGCCAGGCAATGTTTCATGGTTAGACCAACCAGGCACTGCCTCTTCTCTTCATAAACCCCAATCCACTATATAATTTCTTCTTTAATGTGCTCTACCTGGCTTCCTGCTGAGGATGATCTATGTGCTTTGTGGAAGCAAAACCTAATATTATTCTGGGGAAGAGAAGAGGAAATAGAACTTAAGCTGATTGTTTAATTTTCACCCCAAAAAATTTTGAAGACTGAGCGGCTTTTTATTTCTCAGAAGAAATTGCGTTTTTTTCTCTTTACTTTTACTCAGAATGTGATAAATATACATCGTCTAAGCTATATTTTGCATAAGGGGATATATCGAAGGATAAAACCCAATGAACCAAATTTGCTTCTGGGAAGGTCATGTGTAACTCCAGGAAAGTATGTGGAGATAAAATACACCTGTGGTTAAATTATTTGGGCAGAGGATTGAAGTGCTTACTGAAATCAATGAAGCAGCCTTTTACAGCAGGAGAGGCTGCGGTCTGCAGGCTGCTAAGTGAATCATACAGCTATTTGCAAGCGGTGAAGCAGAGGAGCTCCATTGCCAGGGTATTGCGGTTTCTTTTACCTTGACGCTGTACTAGGTGGGAACCAGAGAAACGTGGCAGACGGTCTGTCCTCTGTGGCTTGCACCTTCCTCCCATCAGCTGTGAGCAGACCGGGTTCAATGAAACAGCAGTAAGGAGAGGTGCTGGGGGAGTTTTAGTGGCTTGGCCAAGGTGACACCGGGGAGCAGTGGCAGAGTACAGGTTGTCTAACCCCAACATCCACCCCTTAGCCACAAACCCCACCGTCATCACCAGGGCTCTGCAGCTCATGGCAGGCAGATTACAGGACTGAGGTTCAAGCCTGCAGACCTCTGGGGGTTAAAGTTCTCAGTGGCTTTAATGGAATGAAGTCAACAGTACCAAACTCTTCCCTCAGTCTTTTTTATCCATGTCATTTAAAATGACCAGATTATGAAAATAAACCCATTTGTCTAAAAAAGAAATTCTGTGGAAGAGAAGGAACAGGGAGGAACAGTAAACATTCACATTGCTTTAATTTCTGAGGCAAAGCTAGAAACTTGTTCCAAGACTCTGTCTATGGTCAATGGCAAGAGGACTGAGATTCAGAGCACTCCCACTAGCTGCCTGCAGCTAGAAGGTGTGATCACTTTGCAGCAGGTCAGCTCCCAGCGCCATGCCATGTCCATGGGCCACATTCATGGCACTTACTGCATTTTCCTGAAAAGGTTCTCCCCTCCACTCCCCTTCTTTCTTCCTGCATGCAGAGCAGTCTTTGGGAGTTTAAGGATTTAGGTTTAGGTAGGACGCATCAGAGCTCTCTGATCTATTAATCATTGTTATTCCTCTTTATCTTATCACTGAGGTAATAGTCTTTCCAGAACACCTGTGTCCTTACCAGGCTGTAAAGAAAACCATTCTTGTTTTGGCCACTGTGATTAAAGCATCTACGTGAGCAAAGGCACATACTTGTGCCAGCCTTGCCAGTCCTGCGTGGGGTAGTCCTGGTGCACATCTGTTGGACTCCTAGATGCTCTCCATTTTACCTGCTGTCTTTAACTTACCTCCCCCTTCAGCAACATAGGATGAACAGGACCCATTTGTAACAAGTATTTCCACCTGGGGTCAGAAAGTTATCATACTAAGATTATTTTTCAAATGAAAGTTGATTTCTTCTTTTTTGGGGGAAGGGGGATGAGGAGTGAGGAAAAAGAGAAGATGCCAAAGAGACAGAGAATGATGGGCAGCTGGTAGATAAGGGAAGCAGTGAAGTGGAAATGAAAGCTTCCATATCATTGCAAACAGATAAATTCATGCACTGCACTAGGATGTCACAGGCTGTAATCATAAAAAGAATCAAAGATACATAATAGCACCATTACTGGAAAATATGAGAAAGACTTGAAAGATAAGGTATCATCAAAACTCTCTTACTCTGAATATTTTGCCTCTGTTTTGTACAAAAATAGGCAAGGAAATTGTTCTTTCTGCCCCCTATTATAGGCAAGTTTTTGCCCTTTCTCCACATTTCCTCTGGTTTAAAGCACAAATAAAGGCAGTACCTAAGATAAAACTATATGACAAATGAAGTCATAAAACACCATACCAAAAGTCTAATATTAGAAGAACATTTAGGTTTTCAGGGCTGCGAAGCCAGCTGCCGCAGGGAAATGATGGTGATAAAGTTGCCGTTGGATTTTTCACACCAGTAACTCCGTGTGTGTGTGTGCACGCAGCTGTGTAGTGACAAGCAGTCCCGTTCTGGTTCTCTTTCTAGCCTTATCAGAAATGCATAGTCCGGTGTCTCTTGCAGAGCCACATGAAATGCCCATATCAGTCATCAGCAACTTCCTATGCAACCTTGAACATGTCTCAAGTCATGTCCTCTATTTTTATCTTGGAGGTTTCCATCCTTCTCCTTCCAGGACCTGAGAAACCTTACAGCTGCGCATGTGGGTCTGTTTTCCCCATTTTCCAGCCACAGAGCTGAAGCAGAGAGAGGAAGCAATTTGCTCAGATCTGCCACAATTTAGCCAGAAAGTTCAATGACTAAGAAAATTTTCAGCAATTAATATAATTTTTTTTTTCAAATGAAAATGCCTGTGCAGCATTTTCTTCAATGTAGACAAGTGTATGAGTTGGTGCATCTCTGTGAGTGAAGGTGTCTCTCTATTTACACAGTTGCTACAAATTCCACCTAAAAGCTGGTAAGTGGCAAGAGCTGAGCTTTTAGAATAGACGACAGTTAATAAACAATATAAACCAGCAGCAAAAGTAGATTATCTGTGTCCATAATCCTCCCACTTTTAGAAAAATACGTGCTTGCACTGAGTGTGTCTACTTTTCCACAGCAATAAAACCTCTATGTATTGACAGATTAGTGAATTAGGCTTTAGCTGAGAGTTATTAAAACATCTCTGACAGATTTACTAACTTCTGGGCTTCTTGTGGACAGGCATAAATGCTGAACAGGAATCTGCAGTATGAATGCCCTTTTGCTTTATGCCTTTTCGAAATCCAGATCTTTAAAGTAACCTACTTCTCTGGATAAACGTTTACGCTCTGATGGGTTGATTTTTAACCCTCAGCAAAGATTTGTGATATTCTTGGGGTCGTAAGAAGCTGAAATCAGACAGTAGCCAGTAGCTCCTTCCTTTCCACTCCAATGATCCAGGGTTGCTTCCTGACTCCTCTGTGAAACAGTGCTAGCAACCTGATGGAGAAGCCAGATGGATGAATGGGTCGTTCCAGCATTTCCCAGTTAAGGTAAGGACAAACCACGTCCTTGAATCTTCTTGCAGATCAAGGTCTGCGATTCCTCCCTGAAGTGACGGAGCCAAGATGGGAAAGAGGCAGGACGGCTCCCACGGACCATCTGCAGTCAAGTCCTCGGGGGAGCAGCTCCAGCAGACCTGCCTGCCCATCCTCCCCCAGCGCTGGCAGTGCCTGGCGTGGAGTTGGAGGTCAACGGCTTACTCAGCAGATGGGGTTATAACCCCTAGGCATGGGGAAGGGCACTTCCATTCGGGCTTTCACTGCTTCATGGCTTTCCAGAGATATGAAACCAACTGACACTGCAGACATCGTCTGTGTCCCAGACATACCCTCAAGGCTCTGCTTTGGCTTCTGTGAAATGCTAGTGCAAAAGCTGAACGCTTCCCCAGAGCAAAAATGGATAAATAACAAGGAAACAGTTAACAGTGAAGAAAACAAAAGCTAGTGTTTTTTGAAACTGGAGGCTAAATGACAGGTAAGGAGGATGCTTAATTTCTACTTTCTAGATTACAAACGGCGAAATAAGAGGCCCACAGCCCACATAATGGAAAATAGTGTGGGTTTGGCAGTGGATAGTTATAATTTAAGAAAGCTCAGCTCTCTATTCAGACCCAAAGATTTCCTACAAGAATAAGGCCTGGAACAATGCCCCTGACTGATGTATGACAAGTTGTTCAGACAAAAGTCCCTTGTGTGGCATTAAAGGGAACACATTTAATACCATGTGCCATGCAGTGCTGTGGGTCGGGAGCATTTTCTTCATTACTCTTCTCACGAGGGTGCTTCACAAACAAGCAGGTGCTGGTGGAAAATGATCATGATGATTCATGCTGAAGTAATAAACCAATAAGCCCAGCAGGCAGTAGGGATCCCCGGGTGGCTGGTGTTGCTGTTTGTCAGCGGGGCTGCAGAGCAGTGGTGTGGGAACAGTCATTAGTGACACCCTGGCAGACCTTACAGCAGTGTAAACCTTTGTCATGGAGACCCAACTGGACCCTCCAAAGACATCACTATAAAATCATGTAAGATTGCTTTTGTGCCCCTGTCACCCATCTCACTTTCCTGCCCCTCTCCCTTCCTCCAGCGCAGTAGAAAGGAACTTACACAACTGCATCTTGTAGGACTGATGCAGATTGTCACTGAGGTGACATTAAACCACTTAGAAGTACCTCCAAGAAAGGAGCATAAGAAGTGCCAACTGCTGCTATTTTGTTAACTTTGAAGGAACCAAAAGCTGTCTGTTTTGTGTTAACCTGAACCATCCTGCCCTAACACTGAGTATGAAACTGTAAATCCATGTCCTCATTCACTCTTCTATTTCTCCCTGTGTTCGGCCTTTGGGATGAAATCCTTAGTTGTAATTTTTCCACTGACCAAAGAAAGAGGAGCCAGGACTTCCTCCAACATCTGCTATAACAGCCTGTCAGGCAACATGATGCATACGGACTGTACAGCCCAAATGAACAAGAGAGCAGCTGGCTGCATTACTGTACTGTACTGAGTAGGGATGTAGCATACAGGAAAATCTGTGCCATGCTGGAAAGAGAGGAGCTGCTTCATCTATGCCTCCTCTTTCCTCCTTCATGCAGGAATCTGCAGCTTTTATGGTCCTCCCCCTCATCTTCAATAATTTGGGCTTTGCTGTATAACTATACATAGCTATACCCCATTCAGAGCTTCTCACTAGCTTCAAAAGAAATTTTGTCAGGATAAAAAAAGAGCTAAAGAGGGCTTGGTCAGAGAGCGCATGGATTGCAAATACACATCCCCCTAACTGCAACCTGCCCATGATAAGATGGGAAGTGATGCCTTTGAAAACAAACTGCCTTCAATTATTTTTTAGCACATCTCAGACTAAAAGAGCTTGCACATATTGTAACAACTGCCAACATCACTGCACCGAAGGTTGTGTCACTTCTGTTGTAAAGCCTCCTTTTCCCCAGGAACCTACAGCTCAGCTGTGAAATTTCCTCCAGGCACAAGCTTCCTTTCAAAGTGCTAGCTAGGAAGTAATTTTTTTTTCATTAGTTTTGACTATTTTTACAATATAAACAGGAAGGTGAGTATATATAAATTATACTGGAAGGCAAAAAAAGAAAGGTACATGTTTTTATTTAATCCACTTTGTTTTTCTCACTTTCTCACACCTTGAAAGACTTACATTTAAAATAGCATGCCACAGCAGCTGATCATATGTAATGAGGTCTTGGCTTTAATCACTGGGTGAAAAAAAGGATAAAAATCTGAAAGGCTAGGCCAAACTCTGATCTCACGGATCTGCCTTCAAATATTTGACTGAGTGAGAAATCAGAACCAGACCTATTGTCTTGCAGAAAACAACATCTCTCTCTTACGTAACATATTTAACCTGCAGCCCCTAATTGGTCTAATGATTAAGTAGCACATTATCTTTCAGACACCCAAGCTCTTACATGTAAATCTCAAAGAGACATTATTTGATTTAAAATCAGTATTAGTGATTTGATGGTTAATGACTTGCTATTAAGTTCCGCTGGCACGGAGACAATACAACCTACCCTGGTAACAAAGCATCATATATGAGTGTCTCATAGACTTTTAATTATGATTATCAATCTTCTTTTCTGTCTCATTCTCTCTCTCTTGAGTCTGTGTGTTAATCTGTATGTTGCTCTCTAAATAACTGGGCTAAGTCAGAGCCTGTCTTAAGGAAGCTGCTGTGATTTTCCATGAGGCTAAGGATCTGTAGGGCCCAACTCACTTTTGAACAGGGGGTGGATGGATGCTCCTTTGAATGTTTTGCCCAGGCTGCGGGGCTTCTCAGCCATGCCGTGGGAAGCAGGGTGTAAAGATGGAACTAAAGGCAGGCCCCGTTCCTCTCTAACCCTTTGTTTCTGCACTCTGGCTCCAAGTCCCTGCAGCTGACGTGCGTCTGTGTGAGTGGGCAGCCCCGTGGCCCTGCACCGCTTCCTGTGGGCTGTGTGGCAATGTCATGACTCCAGCTGGTGAACAAGCCTTGCAAATGCACCCATCCTTTGCAGATGTTGCTCTACACCACCACCCTGAACCTCACTCAACCATACTCTGGTTTACTAGCACAGCATTGATGAAGCTTAGTCAGTTTTTTGGGTGCTCCTGAAGTATCTCCACAACCCTGCAAAGCAGAATATCTTCCGGTGAATCCTGGTGGTTAAAAGATAAGACAGGAGGTTAAAAGACACACTTTCCCTCTGTGATTTGTGGGGTTCTTGTGTGTCTTTACCTGTCATTCTTTTCTGATGGCTGGTCACTTTCTCTCCCAGTTGCACTCACAGGTACCTTTCGCAGAGAGAGAAGAAGAACAGATGTTTAAAGATTCATTCGTAAAACATATGTGCATTAGAATAGCATTAATTTGCAATGAATCACTAGATGTTGCAAATTAGGAAGTGTCTAAATGCAATATAAGAGGAAGAATCATGCATTATAAAACATACTCTTTTCATTTATTTGGACAGTTGTAGTTCAGTTTTTAATTATTGATGGTAATACTCCTTAATGTGCTAGTAAATGTGCTGTTTTATATTTAGTAAAAAATGAAGTCTTATTAAAACATAAAGTCATTACAGCACTCAGCTGTTAATTATTGCTTAGGGATAGAGGGAAAACTGCAAATTCTGTGCAGGTTAATGAAGCATGAATCAGCTGGCTCCTACTGCAAGGAACAGCTGAATATCTTATGTGCTACTGCAGATACACGGATTCCGTTGTCTTTGTTTTTGCACTGTCTTGAATGTCAGCACCTGAAAACATGCCTTAAGAGATGCATTTCAAAACTACAAAAGGCTGCCGGTAACAGGGAAAAATCTGATTTGATCCAGCTCCCACTGAATTCAACATGACTTTAATTGAGATTTGTGATGTCCATGTCAGTCCACTAAAAGAATCAGTGGTATTTCTCTGGTGCTGTTTGGAGAATTAACAAGTGTGGATCATCCATGTTGAATTCCATTTTACCAGTTGGACTAGTGAAGTATGCAAATGTCTCCTCCACGTTTGGGTGCATGCATGGGGGTGTATGTGCCCAATAGAATCACAGAATCATAGAATCGTTCAGGTTGGAAAAGACCCTTGGGATCATGAAGTCCAACCATNACCTGTCGATTAGGACTCCCAGGTCCTTTTCTGCCAAGCAGTTTTCCAGCCACACTTCCCCAAGCCTGTAGCGCTGCATGGGGTTGCTGTGGCCCAAGTGCAGGACCTGGCACTTGGCCTTGTTGAAGCTCATACTGTTAGTGTATCATCAAGAGCACTAGGAGGTGAAGCAATGAAGTTTGGATCCCCTCTGCTGACCCATTCATTCCTCAGGTAGTGGACAGAAAAGCCAGAGGGATGCTCACTTTGCAATGCTATCTAAAGCTCCCACATAAGATTCTAAGAGCAGTGCTAACTTGGCCATCTGCTTGGACAAGCTTTTTACAGCCTCTTTGATAGCTTTTCCTCTACTTTACAACTTGCTACCTTTTGTTTAGTTGGCAAGAGAGACCCTTTCGTTAATACAACCAATGAGTATTCACAAATGCCTGTAAAAATAAAAGCTGCTGACTCACATTGATGGTGCTTCTAGTCCCTTTTATTGCCTTTTAAAGGCATGAATGGGTTCTGACTTGCAGAATTACCTGTAGAAACAAAACCATCATAAATACCAGCAGACAAAAAAAGCTGTGCCCACATAGCACTCCTTGATCTATTTTTTTAAAAACTCAAAAAAATCATGTTAGATTTACTAAGCAATTGCAATTTCTTGTCAATTACCAACACATGGGAGAAAATTCTAGTCCTCATTGTAATTCTTTGATTGTCCCAACCAAAGAAGAAATTGGGTGGCAGCTTTGGTCACAGGTTGTACAGCAAATGACTGCTGATGCTCAGAGCTATTAGTTCTAAAGCGAGCCATGAACTCATGCAAACTCTTGTAAAGAAAGAACATGCTTGTAAAAGGCATTTCCTCTTTGCAGAGGCTTCATGAATGGAAACAAAAAGTTGCATTCATTATATAAATTAGTAACAGTAAATAATTCAAGGCGCTCTAATCCTGAGCACTTGGGTTAGAGGGAATGAATCCTGACCCTGCAGGAAACTAAGGAGGGACCTTAACGCACAGCCTGCGCCTTGAGTCAAAAAGGAGGTGTGCTTTCTTTCCTCCCCCTGGCACAAAGAGATAGGCATGGGCTAGTGTGGGTAGAAGGATCACCCCTCTGAAGTTTTGTGGGAACAGCTGCCTGCTTACCTACAACAGGATTCTCTGCTATTGACAGCCACCTTACAGCTCTTTGTTACCTGGGCTGTTCACTGAAGGTAAAAGGTTTCTTTGCGTACTTACCTAGCAGGCACAGAAGTTACCTGCCACAGGAAAGGTCTGCCCCAGGAAGCTCTGCCCCTCGTTATTTCATGGTGTCTCTAATGAAAGGAGTCGGTCTCTTCACCCAAGCTCCTGCTAGTGAGGTTTACGCAGAAAGACAAACTGCTTTTCATTATTGGTGATGTCAGCTGGCAGGTATCACCACCTAGTCCTTGGTCTGAATAGAAATCAAAGAATTTTGTTTTCAAATTTTCTGCGTTTTTTTTCCCCATGTAGATTTTAAGCAATTTGGGAGTGGCAGTACCTCAGAAGAGAGGGTGTCATGCGTGAAATCAAGCAGCAATTGTTAAATATGTTAATTATTCTTATCAGCTGGTGTTTTCCTAATATCTTCCTGCTCTGTGAATGTCTTGTGAATAACATTTCCTATACATAGAGGAATGCGATGAAGAAACCTGACTGCATTGGCTGAAGCCCCTCAGGCCAGCCTGAACACATAGCTGGGTCATGTCCCTCTTGCATGGTGGTATCCCCATGAGCTGGCAGTGCCCTTGCCACACCACCTGAACATCCCTTGACTGCTGAGGAGTGATTCAGCCCCCCAGGGGCTGCGTCTGCCTCAGCAGCAGCTCTCACTGTGATTTCTGTAAAGGGTTTTGTCAGGTTTTGTGTGCTGCCAAGACTCAGCTCCCGTCAGGATGGGAAGAACCTGGCTTCCCTCTTCTCCCTGCTTTTCTGCTTTTAAATATGCAGACGACTAGCCCTCATGATCCTGGGACAGAGATTAGAAAATGCCGATAGTGCAAGTTCAAATGAGATGTTGCTGAGGTTCTGTATTTAATGTGGAATCTCCAGGGACACTGCCTCTTGCATACTGTGTGTCTGCCTTCTAAGGATCAAAAGGTCACATTAAACAAAAAACTTGTTAAAATGGTACCTGTTTCTGCCCTCTCCAGAGGCACCATCTGGCAGCCATCAGTCATGGAGATGCGACACATCTGGGACACGCTCTTGAGTAATCATCTGGGGTCACATTGCAAAGCTTTCCTCAGGTTTGACAAAATCCATCATCAGATAAAAGTCTGGCATCGCTTTCCAGTGAAAGTCAAAGTACATCCTGAGTAAGAGCAACTGCATTGGACGTGACCGTGACTGTTAACCAAACTCCATCTTTTTGGATTGCTTGTGCCACAATAAAGAGGTGCTTAACTCATAAGCAAGAGAGATTGAGAGAAAAAAGACTTCACTCTGGTCTTATGTTATTTATGTACCCCAAGTAAGTCACTTAAGCAGAGCCCAATTAGGCCTTGTAGGATCCTAAAGACAAGATTCATAGAAGAACCACTGCATTGAAGCTGGCATCGCTAGTGGTGAATTTGCTGTGGGAGTTGTCGTGGGGGCTGCCTTCACATATGAGAAGAGGTAGGGAAACATTTGTCTGGAATGTGTTCAGGAAGAGACACAATGACAAAACAAGGTTCCTTCCCCCATCATTACCTCTGCATCAGCCGAGTGGGCAGGGTGTTATCTGTGCTCCTTGGTGGGGCAGTGCACTATCTAATTCATCAGCCTCACTGCAGATGGTGTCATCCCCCGGGATCGCAGCGGGCTTGTGATCGGTGCCAGCATCCTCACGGGGAGAGGGGAGGGGAACGGGGAGGCTATGAGAAAGCATGTGAATGCTTCTGACTTGAGATGCCACGTTCTGCTGCCATCCCTCTTTGCCTTTCCTCCACACAGCTGAAAAGGCCAAAGCCACTGCTGCCATTCCAAAAGACTGCAGAGGCAGCTGGACTTTAAAATTAAAGTGAACTTTTAGACAGCTGCTGCTGTGCCTTCCTCAGAGCAGGAAGATGCTCTGTGGACCGAGCATCAAGCCAGGGTGTTGTAGCCGCTTTCTCATTTGCTAAAGCCTTTGTCCTTTCTGGCAGCCCAGGCGGCTGCTGTAGTGATGCCTGGCTACAGGAGGGTGAAGAGCCTGCCACCAGTGAGCACTGGGCTGTAGGAGTGGGGGCAGCGGTGTCAGAGCTGCCTGATGATGGTCTGCTTGGTGGGGCAGGTGTTTCCCCTTCACATTCACTTTATATGGGGGAAAGACTTAACTTTTATATGCCTTTACAAGTAGGACTAGGAGTCAACAGAGGTATTAGCAAGAAATACAGAAATAAACAGCAAAATGGACAGTGGAGACTGGCAGGCAGATTTCCATGGGGCTAGTGCAACTGGCAGATTTCTGGGTGCTGCGGAAGGCTGGGGCACTGTGGGGAATCAGCTCCCACCAGGGCTGTGCTGGCCCATCAGGGGACTGCTTTTCCTCAGATACACACTGTTCGTACTGTTCGTAAAATAGATATATGCACAAGCAAAGAAGTAGCCCCAAAATTGCTTTCCATATAAGCTCCTGTGGGAAAAAGCACTGTGAAAAGAAAAAGAAGAAAGTTTCAACTAAGTTGTTATATTTGTGGTGAAAAAAAAAAAAAGTCTCATCCTTGTAAAGAAATATGTCCTCCACCCCTTCCTCGCTTTCAAAAGGAATTAAATAGCTATTAAAAAGTACCTTCTTTTTAAAAAGGGCATTGAGCATTTTGATTAAAAGGAGCTTTTATATGATTACCGCTTTTGTCCCCCTGGCAGCATCTGTCTTGTTGACTGCTCAGCATCTGGCATGTGCTGCCTCATGTCAAGAAGGCCCTGATTTCCCATTCAGAGAGGGGGTGGGTGAGGGAACAGACGTGTGTATACATGGAGAGGCTTTTGCCAAAAGAATAAGGCCACTTCCCTGGCTGCCACTGTTGCTGGTTGTTTGGCCACAGTGCTGCTGGAAAACAACACCCCTTTCTTCCCGCTGCAGCACGCTGCATGTACCAGATGGCCGGCTCCTCGGGGTCAGCTCTCCATCACACTGCACTTCTGTGCCCAGAGTGGCCAGGTGGGATATCTTGGGCCAGTATTTTCAAAATCTCCTCTGCTTTTGGATGAGATGCCTTTTTCCTCTTGCTTTCTTGTTTTAACATGGATCATGGGCAGGCATGGTGGGACATCCAAAGCACTCAGCCTTGTCCCAGAGGTCGGTTTTTTCCCTCCCAGGGCAGCAGAAGCAGGCTGAAGCAGTCTGTCATGGGGTGCTTGGGAAAATCCCAGCACACCTTTTGGTGTGCTCACATCCACTGCACACATAGCAGGAGATCTTTGGGTTTTGCAGGATCAGCCTTATTTTGTGCATATTCGTTTCTCTAAAACTATCTTTGGTAACACGGTTGATGACTCACACAAACATTAGTCATACTTTGCGCCGCGTATAATTCCTTGCCTTGCAGAATTTCAGAGTGTTTCAAAGATGATTTAAAATATGCACTATCCGTGAAAGACCGAGTGGAATAGGTCCATTTCAAGAACAGCCACTTAATGAAGGCTGAGAGAGCAGCGACTTGCCTAAATAAGACAGAAGTTAACTGTCAAGGCATGAGTCCTGAATCTCTGACTGCTGGGTGATATTCATATCCCTTCTGTGTCGAGTTCACCTCTGCATTTCCTTTTAAGAGATGATACGTACCAGCAACCCTGCTCAGAAGTCAGCAAAATAGTAAGAGAAACCTTTTTGACTCTTACTCCATCATCCCTATGCTTATGAAGCTTTGCTTCCACACTGAGAATTGCACTTCTACATGCTTTCCCTCTGCCAAGTCTCCAAATGAAGAAAGGTGCTTGTTGTCAGGGTGGCTGTGCCTTCTTGAATCATCCTTCAATATTTAAGGTACACTGTTTCATTAGTTGTCATTATTAAAGCCTTACTTTACTGTCTCACTCAAGATCTGAACACAGTGCTAAGTCAGATGCTGAAAACAACAGAAGATTTTCTTGTTTTGTGGGTGAAAAAGACTTTGACCTGCAGTTGATTATAAGTGGCCTGAAGGAATGGATTCCTAATGAAGTAACAAGTCAAAGTAGGACTATTTAATGTGGCCCACTGCTGTGTGACTCTTCCATGTGACTGGGGACCCATGTAACCTTGGTTGCATCTGTTGCAGTGCAGAAAAACACAACAGGCCAAGGAACCTTCCTGAACTCTTTTCTGTTTTCACACAACAGCCCAATTAACAAGCAACAGCCAGAGATGGTCTCTGAGCTTTGCACATGCCCCTGTGTGTGAAAGAAAATAGAAGGAAAATCCTGGAGAGTCCAACTCATGAAGGAGCAGATGACAAAGCTAATGTTTTTGATGCCATTCATTGACCATGCCATAATGGATACTACAGCTCAAGACCGTTTTTTTTAACTATCAGTTTGCAAGAAATCTTTGGCTTAATTCTGTAACACTACTGAAAGTAAAAGGAAAAAATCTTGGATCAGACTTGAAAACCAGGTTAAAATGAAGGAGAGTTGTTCTTTTTTAGTATATCCTGGGTAGTTTTTATTTGCATTTGAGTTCTTTTTCTTGTATAGCACACTCAGATCATGCTTTTTCACGCTTGTTTTCCAGATGACTAGAAGCATAAACTTCTGGTTTATATTAAAAAAGGAAGGTGGTATTCTCATTTTTTTTCAGTGCCCAAGGCTTCAAGAAACAGAACATATTGTGAGAGACCAGCAATAAGATACAAACAATTGGCAATATTGCACCAGTGATTTAGTTGTCTCCTCTCATTTTACCTGCTATATTAGAGAGAAGTGATCCACCCATCAGAACAAATAGCACAGCTAGAAAGCGAATAATAAAGTGATTTTCTTTTACTGAGGTGAGGAACAGTCTCTCTCTTCAAATAATGTGCAATCATTAGCCTTCCCCATTACAGTGCAACACAGGGAGGGATTAATTTACCCTAATTTTACTCACTTAGAAATGAAGCATCTGACCTAAGTTAGTTGCCTAATTCCTTCTGCAGTCAATGGAGGCAGTGCCAGACAGTGATTCATCCCACCAACTGTATACCTGGTTTAAAAGGGGATGAGTCAGCCAGAGCTACATCCCTCCACTGCCGCTGGCTACAGGGGCGGTGCAGACAGTGGCTTGGATGTGAGACCTTGCCTCTGGCCAGGTACTTTTGGGAGAGGTGAAGCCCTTTGTGTGCTGTCTGAGGGGCCAGACTCCCCCTGGCTCACAGGAACCTCCTTGGTGTCATTGAGCCTGGGTGTCTCCTCTGACTAAAGAAGAAGTAGAGGGAGCTGAGACAGCCCATTTGGCCTCCTAATGCATAGGGTGACGTGTAGCCTTGTGACACACTAGGCCAATTCCCTACATGCCTGGGAAACAGAGCTGGATCCTGAAATGAAAAATGAAGGAGGCCTAAGAGCATTTCCCAGAGGAAGCATAAGCTACATGGGAGCAGAAGCCACATCAGGCTGCAGCTGGAGAAGTACAACATTGCTGGTCGATATAGGCAAGCAGTCCCCAAATCATCAAAACCTGGAGGTCCTTGCTGGTGAAGGATACCGTCATACTTACCCTCTTGGTTTCAGGCACAATGGGATCAGTGCTTGTGCTCTGTGATTGAATGGTAGATACTCATACTAGAAGTATTTCAGCCCACCTGTGCTGATTATTGCCTTACACCAGAAGCATGAAGCTCTGTATCCCTGCTTAAAAAAATCCAAACTTATCTAATGTAACTGTGAGTGGATTTATTGTCCATATACACATCTGGACTCCTTTTTTTTTTACTCTTTTAGGGGCCTTAGTGATATCATGTGACTAGATTTCTATCAGCTTATTATGCATACTGCAAAACTAATGCTTTGTTCAGCAGCTTCAGATGCTCGATTCACCCTATATCCTGGAAAGCTAAAGAGAGACACCCAGTTTGCCTTCTAGTTATCCTTAATTATTACCTAGATTGTATTTCTACCAAATCTGTACCCTGAGGATGAGATNTGTGATATCATGTGACTAGATTTCTATCAGCTTATTATGCATACTGCAAAACTAATGCTTTGTTCAGCAGCTTCAGATGCTCGATTCACCCTATATCCTGGAAAGCTAAAGAGAGACACCCAGTTTGCCTTCTAGTTATCCTTAATTATTACCTAGATTGTATTTCTACCAAATCTGTACCCTGAGGATGAGATTTACCACAGTTAACCCCCATTGTGCCGCTCACTGAGAAACTGCAATGGGATATTTATGAAAACGGGTGCAGGGAGCAGGGAGGTGTAACAGAATTGGTACCAAACTCTCTGTGCTCCTCTGTGTAGGAATGTGTGCCTCAGTTGTACAGTCTCGCTGTCAATGAAATGCATTGTCTTCTCCATTCCTGTTAAAATGGGATAACATGGGATTACAGAGCAGTTCAAGTTAGCAGTAGTTTGCTCCATTTTACTAATGCAGCTGCTCACTGTACCTCTGGAGACTGCTTAGACAAATACAAGGTAGACTTTTTTTCCATTCCCATTACTCTGCATTGGAAGCAAGTTACTGGGTGAAGAGAACAGAAGCAGGTAGGGAACAGAAAATAAAACAGATCTTCAAAAGGTGTAGAGGAAGTAATGGAGAAGTGAAAGAAGTTTGCAGAGGTCAAGAGATGTGAATCCAAGGACTGAGATTAGATCATTGGAAGGGAGATGCTTCAGAAAACACCCAGATGAGTGGATGCGTGAAAACCCTGCAAGCTAAGGAACATCCAGGGAAAAGCTGAATTGATATACGGACTTTATACGCAGACAGGTAAGAGGCTCAGTTTATGAAGAAAAAAGGTTTAAGTGGAAATTAAGGGTAATACCACCATAGTCCTTCGCCTGTGAGAATGCTCTAGGATGGAAACAGAAGGAACCTCCTCTGTTGGTGTCAAAACTCACTCTAAGGAGCGACTAGGTTCATAATTAGGTCTCAGAAGGAAATTTATTAGCAGAAACTAATAAGAAACTATAAAGATATCCGGAACAGGCCAAACCAAAGCCTGTTTTGGAAAGGGGTTATTAGTTTACAAGGAAACAGTTATGGTGTCTACCCAGTTTGACCCTCACTGAGTGGAACACAAATAAGTAACTGACTTGCCTTTAGGCTTTTTCCTCTACAGAAAGGCATTATCTAAGCAACTGAATCATTTGGGGTGTAGCATCGGATTCCCTTTGGTGACCATTACCCTGGTGCTGGCATTCGGCTGATGAAGAAGAGCTTTTTAATATGTTTTCATGGGCTATTTTAATTCACACTCATAATAATTTCCAGTGTGATTCATGTGCTGGCGCAGGAAGCTGGAATCTCAGAGCAGAAAGTTTTGCCTCTCTCAAGACGGGGGTGAAGAGGCTGGAGCTCAGACAGCAGGAAACAGGCGGCCTTTCACTCGTGTAATGCCAGCATGGGGATGGGCTGGAGGAGTGGGTGATACTATTTGGAATGAATTTCTATTTAAAAGGGTAAATCGGTGTAACAGAACATGACTTTTTGAAGGGTAAGAGACACAAAAGTGTACTTAGGCTTTCCATGCGCCAAAGGGAAAAGAATGACAGAGAAAAGAGTGAAGGTCCCCTCCCAGGCACCACTCACTGCTGCTGGCTGCAGCCCTGGCGTAGTGACCACATCCTTGGAGCGAGCACAGGACGGCTTAACTGGTAATAAAGGGAAATGCAAGCTGTGGACCCTAACAAGCTAATTCACATTGTGGCTTTATTATCCGCAATTACAAGTGCAACTTAGAAATTGTGAATGTTATATGGTCCCATTTCAATACAGTCCGACTGGTATGAGTAACATATGTTCCCTTTAGAAATTTGTCAAAATTTTAATTTAACCTGTATCAATTTCAGGCTTTCTAAAAACAGGTTTTTTTCTTTTTTTTTTTTGTTTTGTTTTGTTTTGTTTTTTAAATCTTCTGGATTCCAATCCTGTGACAATTGAAACGTGCATACTTGCGAAGGCTCAAAGTCTCAAAGCGCCTAATTCTTTCCTCACTAGAGGCTGGTACACGTGACAACAGTTTTGCCAACTCACCAGCTCCATCAGCCTGAGTTGTTACTCTCCCATCTCTCCTCACTATCCTGCCAAAAGCTAATGCAGACACAACTCCTCCAGCAAAAACATTTTTGACAACATGTTAAGACTAAGTTCTAGGAACTGATTTAACTCTACCTGAAAAGGACTGTCTGTACCTGTGTATGTGTATGTCTGTGTGTATATGCATGCAGGAGGGGGGCCTGAATTAGGTTTTCTGCTGACTTTGTCAGTTCATCAAGACGTGCCATTCCATAACAGAGAGCTGGTCCAGGCCTGTGTCCAGATGCTTTTCATCCTCATGGAGTTTAGAGACTTGATACAGACCTATCTTTTGGGACTGTCTGTAATCCATACTCATACGTGCTATTGCTAAACCAGAAACCAATTGTGCAGTTCCTGTGTGGGAAGCAGAACTGTGTCCAAGGAGGCAAGTGGAGCTAGCATGGATATTTTATGGCGGCATGAGTAAAGGGGTAGAAAAGGCTTGTAGTGGCAGCTCAGACACCTGCCTTCTTTACCCATTAACATACAACATTAAACGCTGAGGTCCTGTTGAGTCTGGATTGAAAATGGGGAATGCACAGGCACATAGCTGTGACCTACAGCTTTAGACTAGGAAAAATGTCTTCCACACTTCTTAGATCTTGGTTTATCTCTTCAGGAAACACTGAATATGGTAGTGGGAAAGTGGTATCAAAAAAGTAAAATGGGAAATATTCTGGTAACCTGCCCCGGTAACCATGCAAGCTTTGAAAAAAGCATCATGAGAGTAAGTGACCTTCTGTCACTCCTTAGCCAGAAGATAAATTTGGAAAATAACAGGGCATCCCGCAAGGATGGGCTAGGAGGCAGAGAAGTGTTCTGCATTCTACCCTGGTTTTGTCCTTTCTTCATCCTTTCTCCTTTGAAGGATGAAGAGGATATTGATTCCAGAAGTGACAAAGACAAGTCAAAGCTGCTCTTTGTTTTTCTGCAGGGAGGAAGTTACCCTTGTTTCAAATCCATTGCTCCTTGTGTGCTCTCCTCCTCTTCCTGCTGCTTGGGAAGTCAGAGTTAGCTGCAAGTTGCATTTACACTAATGACTGTTTTTCTCC
>VXBO01006790.1:29553-116951 GCA_013400135.1 Rhinoptilus africanus
CCCCCCCCCAAGCTTACTAAGCTTTTTCTTTCAGCGTGATCAATAAAGCATGAAGGCAAATAGACCTGAAGTTTTTTTCCCCCTTTCATTTTTATTTTGCCACTTTTAGAAGTTACTGAAGAAAATAGTGTCATTCTGTTCCAGAAGAGCTTTTATACCAAGCTGACACCATACATTTAAATATGTATTACTTCCTCTATCATTTGCATTTTAATGTTCCAAACCAATAATCATGAAGCCTTGTGTGAAAACGTAAAATAATAAGGATGGGGAGAAACTTGCATCTGATTCTAAACCTTGCTGAATTACACCTAGAGGTGGCAGATCAGTGACAGAGCCCCCTAAGAAATTTATTTAGATAAATGTAGATCTTCTGAGAAAGGCTGTGCTGAATTGCCCTGGGTGTTTGTGCTCTTCCCTTTAGATACTGAGTCAGCACAGCCTAGCAGGCTTTTCCCTATGCAGCTGGTGCCCTAGCAAAATGTCTTAACTCTGCTTTGGAAGAGTTGCCCTCCAGGCATGTTGAGAGTACAGACTCCGCAATCGTTCATTATTTGCCCAATTAGTACTGATAGCATTGGTCGGGTGACATTTCATATGTATGTAGCCATCTACCCGAAGTTGGTCTGAAAACAGCTCATGTGGTTAACGTCGCAAAAACAAGTGCCATCCAAAGTTACAGTCATAATATTTTCATGTTCTGCTTCATTATTGCCATCATTTTGGTCCACAGCATAGAAAACAAGAGCAGAATATCCAAATCAGAATTTACCCTGCGAAGTTAAGACTTTTGTCTTATGTGAAAAGTCACCCACTTGTAAGAAATTGGTCTATTGGAGGTACTGTGCAACGTAAGAAAAGTTTTTTTCTGTAAGTTGGTTGAATAGTGTCTGTAGGAGAAGGTTTAGCCTGGAAGAAATGGCTACTAGTGTCCCAGTTCTAGCAAAACATTTTTGTCTGCATTTTATTCTGCTTTTTTTTTTTTTTTTTTGCTTTCAGGAATAAAAAGAACCCAGCTATAAAAGCAAAATACATTTCTTGTATCACAGCTGTCATGAATTTAAATTCCCTCTTGGATCCTTACCACACAGCATATCTTCACTGCAACATTTTGCTCCTTTTAGAAGTATCAAGCACTGAAGAACAAGATATTGAATATTTGAGGTATAAATCTGACAGGAGAGTTTTCTTCTCAGTTTTAGGACGGAACCATAAACAAATGCAGAATGGTGAACCCCTCAGAGAGCATAATAACTGGTATGGATGTTTACCTAGAGCTGGAATGAAATTCAACATATTTTTGAGCTTAGAAAATGGCCACATATATACATGAGTCTTTACATATGGTTGCTTGCTTGTGAAAATTATACCAGCTATAAAAATGATCTGGAAATACCATAAAGAGATTATTTTCTGCAAATCTCCTGTCTGACTGAAACCAGGAAGCCCTGAAAAACATAGAAAAGCATCTGTTTACATCAGCTTTCCATCCATAACCTGGTTAGATAAATCATCAGAAACTGAGACAAATGTCTGAGCAATTTGAGATCCATCCACTCCTCACACACTCTCAAACTGTTCTGCTGGTTCTTTGCCTGCTTTAACCTGTTTTCCTTCTAGGCTTTCTTCTGGGTCACAGATCAACAAATTCACCAAGACCAACCTTAGCATGAAGCTAAGCAGACCTTGCCCCAGTAGTATACAGTTATGAGTGATCTATCTCTTCTTCAACATTTTCCCCACCTCCTCCCATTCATCTCAGTAATAATGCTCTCAGTTTCAGGAGAAGATGAAAGTAAGAGCAAGTAAGGGGAAGCATGAACAGAGTTAATAATAAGAGTGGATACCTGAATTTTCCCCTGCTTTATACCTACAGATTTGCTTTTCCTATCTTTTCTATTGTATTACATTTCCAGTAAGGTTTCTCAGACATTTTGAAAAGCTGCTTGTATTATAATTAATTAAATTAAGTCTCTGTATTTGCTGCTAACAAGATGTTATCTTCATAATTCTTGGAAGCTTGTCTTTGGTTGTGGGTTGATGTGGCTTTGCCACCGGCACAGAAACATTTCCTGCATGAACACAAATTGCTAAAGCTCCCCGTTTCCTGGCTCGGTGTGACAGACTGCTCAATTCCTTGTATTTAGGTAATAGGATTAAATGCACGGATCCATCAGATGGGCTGAGTGTTGGCCGATAGCGATCTCAGCAGAAAGGCAGGTTTAGCTTGGGCTGGCGGGCGGTTGTGCTCAGTGCTGTAACCTCAGATGCCCTGCTGGAATTCACCCCTGGGATGCACAGACCTGGCAAGGATCGGGCACAGAGCACGAGTCCCGCTCGGCATCCTGCCGCTTCATCCACCCTCGCAGCTCTCTCTGGGGTTACATCTCACCCCGTCTGCAGCACAGTGCTGTGGCCTGGCTCCTGCCCCGTGCCCATGGCACAGCCTCTCCCACTGGGAAAGAAGCTTGGTGAGAGGTCTGAGCTCGTGGGGTGAGGTGGGCACCTGCAAATGGGATCCGCAACTAGCCGGCACACCGAGCAGGCATTGCCTAAAATAGATGGTAGGAAACAAAACATGAAGGAAAGGGGGTGGATCTGGCATGAAACTTATTAATGAGCTCAGCTCCTGATCTAGATCAGCCCTTTCTTGCATAAAGCTGTGGTGTTTGTCTCCCTTTGAAGCACTCTCTCCAGGAATGAATATGTGCTTCCAAACCCCACAGCACCATGAGTCTCAATTTTCTCAGGTAATCCTCATTTGACCTCTCCGCTCACAAGGGTGGGATGTTTTCAGGATCTCTCCTTGAAGCTGTACTAGTCTACACTGGGTTTCATACACCCGTGGGACCAGGCACTGACCCTCACATGTCCCTGGTGGAACCCCTCATCAGGTGCATGGGGAAAGTGGCCGTGCTACCACGGGGACTTCAGTGCCATATGACTCGGGAAGCCATGCAGAGCTGTGGCCATGCACTGCTCTCGAAGTGAGGATGCACTTGCCCAAAGCCAAGTGGACAAAGTGTCCAAGCTTTCGTGTAGCCAAAGAAAGTGGAACATTTAATAGGGACTTCTCATAGCTCCATGAGGACTAGTCTGCACCAAAAAAATTGGGAGGGGATATTAGCTTGCAAATTCAACCAGGACTGATACATCGGGCAGGTTTGAGACTCAGGCTTTGGAATGCAGATGCTGGAAGCACCAGTGAGACATCTGAATCCTGCTTGGGAGCCAAGGCTCAAACACTGCAAGAGCACACCTGAATGTTGCACCATCACATAATCCTTTTTGCTGGAGACAGAAGCCCTGCCTTGCTTTCTGCCTCCTTTCAGGGGCTGGAAGGACATTCCCTGGCTTTTCACAGTTTCTTTGAAATGCTTTGAGATGTTTGGTATTTATGGAGTATTTCTGTCCCACACATTGACTTGACACTGAACTTACACCTCACTGCAGAAAATGGAGACTACAGAATATTCTTAAGCTAAAAAGTTACGTGCTTCTGAAAAGGCTTATTAAAAGAGATACCTTTGTAAATTCTGTGCCTGACTCAAAGCTATCAAGAATCAGGTGGAGAGTTTGCTGCTGCGAGTCTTGGGTTTGCGATCTGGCCTTTCAAGAGAGCTGGTAGGGAGTTACCCACCTAAAGACGTGCCCGTAGGAGAAACCCCAGCAATTAGACACACACCTGCGCACATCCTTATCTGTCGTGAGCAGGCAGTTATTCTGTGTACCCAGGAACATGACCTTGATTCACATGCCTGTGAATGCTTCTGACTGCATGGTGTTCGACCATAGTCAGTGTAAGACTGAAACGACCCAATGTGTTTGGAGAATAAAAGGATCTGCTTTTAAAAAAAGAGGGCTCAGGACAAGCCGCAAATGTCTGGGGCTCAGCTGTGAACCAAGAACATTCTGAGCAGTCATACAGAAATAGGAAGTCTTGCCCCTTTTGCAATACAGACAGGAGGAAAGGAGACGAACAAAAAGGGTAGTGAATATGGCAAGTATTTTTAGGCTTTAAGGATGTCACCTTATTGCAGGGGGTTGAAGTATGTGAACATTGACCCTGCACAGGATGGAAGTCTTCTTTGCAGTTTCTAATTCCCTGTGCTGTTAGCTGCTATAAGAAAAACGAGAATTGTGCAATATTATTCTGCATGCTCCTTACTTGTTCCTGGTTTTCTTGTATATGAAGTGACAGGAAATCAAAAAACCTGGTGTTATTTATATACTTCACAGTCTGCTGGCTATAAACTAGCTTGGCTGTTTCCTTCCATGCCATTTCCATTGAATTTGAAGGTGGTTCAAGCAGCACTCTCTTTTGCCACTGTGGCAGACCTTGGTAATGGTTTCTGATCCCCTAGATCGTGGCCATCACCCTGATCATCTTGGAGAGGGAGAAAGTATGTGAACAAATGTATTATATGTTGTTGCTGTCTGATGGATAGTGTTTTAGGGATAAAATATGAGGGCATTATTAAGTTAGTAAGTTATGGATTTGATTCTGACACACTTCCCGGCATTAAGCAGCACAAGAAGTCTCAGGGAGGATTTCTGTGCAATAAGGTGCTTCTCAGTATGAGCCAAGACTGCAGATCTTCCTGTGCAAATTACGTTTATCTTCTCTGAGGGTGCACATACAGGATCAAAATCTGGTGCTCGGGGAAATCCATCTGGTCAAAGAACATGTCACCCTGTAGTAATGGAATTGTAAAGTTATAATGGAGGCCTAAACAGACCCAAATAGAGTAATTTTTAAAAAATCTATTCCAATTTTAGATATTTTATCTTCAGTTTTTCTTTAAATTCTGTTTACATTTTCCCAGGTAGGAGTCAGTTTGAACTGGAAAAAAGCTTTTATTTAAAAATGAAACAGTGCCGCAATTCACACTGTAGTATTTTGAAGTGTCCAAACGCCCGAATTATTTTATCACGTGCCAGTAGATATAGCACAACAGAGTAACAAGTCAGGGATTCAACGAATCAACCTTATTCAGTGAATAGTATTTCATTCCTCACTAAATTGATTTTAAACCAGTATTAAAAAATACAGTGATTAATAAGCCAGAAGATTTCAAACAAGTACTTCAGCGTGATGCTGAATAGATCAGTTCTTTTGTCCATTGCAATTCCTATGCGATGTGTCTAAACATTTATAGAACACAGAATTTGGGTAGTCTCTTTCTGTGGTTAATGCAGAAGTCTAGCTATTCTGTAATTATTATAATATACAATAATGAAACAATAATTTCATTCCTGCTACGTAATGCACTCTACCAGCTTTAATTAAACCTAACAGCCTCATTAGTGAATATCATTACATTGGCTTTAGGGAGGCAATACTATCTAGTGAATAAAGGATTATTACATGACTTTGGAGATCTGACATACCAGATGTGCCTCTGGGCTGCTGTTTGACCTAGGGCAATTCGTTTAAAGTCTCTGGGTCTCTTTTTGCCCACTGGCCAAGTGAGAACCACGGTGTTCAGTAGACACGATCCTCTGTAAAACATTCTGCATTACATGGATTACAAATGTCCCATTTGAGCACTGTGTGTTTGCAAATGAACTAATAGAGACACAGAGAAGTGCTGCCCGAAATCGCAAAATAAGACATTGTCAGTTGCTGCAATAGGAGTCCCTAGGTGCTCAGTAACGTCGGTAAAAATTCATTTTCCATGAATTAAAAGAACATTCATTCTGCCTCATCTTTATTACTTTGTGTTGGTTGGGAGCAGGCTGCCCACCCTGCACAGACACTTGGAACACTCCTGGTGCTCGGGTGCCCATGTGGAGGCATGGCTTGGGGTCCACATGCCTGCTCGCCAGGGGAAGAGGGTGCCTCTGCCCCACCACCTTCTGTGTGTTTGTAAAAGGGATTAGTTGAGCTTTGCCTCCTCTTGCAATTTAGTTGACTTTATGTGCCTTGCCCGGACTGCAGCAGAGGGCTCTGCCTGGCTGGCTGGCTGGTCAGGCAACATGAGAGACCCTGAAAACCAGAGAGGTTCAATCTGAAGGTGTTGATAGGAAGTTACAGCTGGAATTGGAGCTGCCTGTCTGACATGAGCCACTCCTAAGTGGTTGCTTCCCAACAGAAAAGGGGTATGTTTTTTAAAAGGAAAGGCAAACATGGCAGGAGAGGGTCACATCAGGATGGCTGCAGGTGCTGGGGGCCACAAGGGAAAGCATCAAGCCACCAGCAGGTGAAAAGGCCTGAAGGAGGGTAGCAGCAGGTGGATAAAAGTGGGAGTGATAACGTTTAAGCTAGTGGAACTCACTTTTCCCTCAAATGTCACATATTCAGTATTGTTACCAGCAGCATGGTGCCTGTTTTAACAGAACTGATTTCTCTAGTTGCCTCTTTATTTCACCTCCTCTCTCTGAAGACTGCAGAGGGTACAGCCGGAGAGCCTCAGTTTTGCTGTGCTTTTTCTGAGATGGAAGACACTTCAAATCCACATTTTTAGGGCATGAGACATCTAGCTCTGCTGAGCATGGTTCCTGGTGAAGCAGGCTATAGAGGCAAGTGGGACAGAGCTTCTGAGGTTCAAACCACTGACTGGGGTGCAACAAGAACAAAGGTACTTACACATTCTGCCATTTCTGGCAACTTTAAAGTGAGAAGAAGAACCGGCTGGGTTACAAGGATCATTAACATCCTTGGTGCTTGCAAGGAGGATGCTACCGGGTTAGTGGTCATTCATTACTAACTGATTGTAATGGCTGGAGAGCAGCATGAAAACATAGTTTTGTCAGAAATGCACAGCCGTAAACTTCAGGTTAAGAAAAAATGCTTGTCACATGTGAAGTATTTCATGGGAAAATTGATATAAAATGTTTGTGCCTTAGTATGTTTAAGATGGCCTGTGTCCGACCTTCTCCTCTTACTTACAGTAGCTTAAATCTCAAATATCCATTAAAGTTAAACTCATACCACTGGAGTGAAACTGTAGTGAATTTAAGGTTTGTGCCTCCAGTCTCAGAGGGGTTAGCAGTGGAAAAGCGTGGATGATTGCAAGTTGCAACACGAAGTTGCAATCTTTTCAGATTTACCCTGTAGTGATTTGAAGTGATTCGTTCATCATGTTGGCTCAGTCCCTGGTTTCTTCTGAAGGAAGAACATGCCAAAACAGAGGGTCATGTGAATGTTTGTCTACTTTCAAACACTGACTGCTACATTTTTTCAGTAATTTGGAACCCAAGCAATCTTTATCCAGTTCTGACTTTGATACCCAAGCTGGCTATCTGTGCTGCCAAGTGAACCTATGAAATGCAACTAGTAACTTCAACGTTGTTATTATTGGATGTGATAATTATTCATATTTTACGTGAAGTAGCTGTGACCAGTCAGGGGGGACCAAAGATGCTGAGCTGAGACAAATTTCCACTAGGGAATCCCAGTGCCCATCCTCCATTTTTTTGCCCCTTGCTGGACTTCATATGAATAGATTTGTCTCACTAGATGTGCATCCAGCAGACTAAATAGCAGGCTACACTTTCCATGGAGCAACATGCCTATTCCTCAGCCTTGCTTTTGGGGGTTGATTTCCATGGCTGACGATGTTGCCACCTTTGCCTTGGTGTCCATGTCAGTCTGTGCCCTGCTCCTGGACACAAGACCTGCGCCCTGGACCTTGTGTGGCATGGGCTGCAGGTGCTCTGAATTTAGGAAGCAGCATTTCCACACTGCAGACCAATGAAAGAATTATCTAAGCTTCCTTCTGTCCCCTCTACGTTCACAGCCTGAGCTGGCAACACAGGCACGTATCTGTGACAATTATCTGTGGCAACTGCTGATATGCTAATGGAGAATTTGAGGGAGCTAACTCAGGGAAAACCACAAGAATTTGTGGCTCTCCTAATATCTCCCTGCATCTGCCATGCAGATATGTCAGCATATCTCGGTACAACACTGCCCTCCACCTCCTGTGACAAGTCACAAGTTTGTTGTCACCACATCCATCATGGGTCTATGCCAGCCTGTGCAGAGTTCAGCTTCACGGTGAAGGTTTTTGATGCTCCCACTCAGTATTAGTTTGCTGACATGAGCATGTTTGAGTAGTGTTTATGATTGGCTTTGTCTCAACATTAGCTTGGTTTCCTAAGAAAAAAGATAACTGAGTTTGCAGCTTTCGTCTACGTATCTGTGTTCACCTGTCTGCCCATCTGTAAAGCTGTCTGCTATTTACTGTCCCAAAAAGCTTTTAACCCCCTTAGATTTTTCTCAGCTACATTGATGTAGTGTTAGAGAGAGCTCTGAGACATTAAATTACCAACTGTATTGTGAAAATCAGTGGGACAGTGCAGGAGCAAAGTGAATAAAGGCCCACCAGCATCACACAGCTGTGACCGGAGCTCCCATCCCTCCAGAGGAGCAGCCATCACCTGGCCCAGCAGCACATGTGTTGGCCCTGCAGCAATGGCATCAACACCATTGCCACCACTGCGTGCTGGCCTTCACCCAGCCAAGAGCCCTAGCTGGGAGGAGGGAAACATGTGGAATATTGGAGGAACTAGGGAATGTAGGAAAGGGATGGCATTTAAGGACAAGTAGGACAAAAATCTCTAGGAACTTGGGAAAAAGCCTTCTCTCGTTCCTCTGTGCAGAAAGCAATCTGACAGTTGTTAATTTTGCCGCATATTTCACTTCAAAGTAATAGAATTAATAGAATTAGTTTGTTAGACAGTGACTTGTATTTCTCTAATGGTTTCTATATAGTGCTGCAAACTGATGGCTTTTCTTGGTAATGCTTTCATTGCCAGTACAGAGATTGGAGTTGCATGTATATGTACAAGATGGATGCCCAGGTACATTATATATAATTAAATGTAAACTCAATTATTTATCTTCCTAAAATGTAAGCTTTGCTTGGCCCTGAGATATATGGTTGATCCACAGATGCCTCCTACATCCATACAGTTCCAGCAAATGACAATACATTCACAGATGGTCGAGTCTGGGCGATGTCAGGAGCAAATTGTACAACAGACATTTTCATTTAATGGATCCTAGTTCTGGAGATAGTGTGTAGGTGTTGAGAAGGCCCTCCAGTCTCTAGTGTGTCCCAAAGCATTGGAAACATTAATGAAATCATGCTTGCAGCACATCTGCATTATTATCTCTTTTACTTTTTTTCAGGAGAAAACTGAGGCACAAGACAAAGGAGCCCTGACACAAGACTTAGCAAAATTGGGCATCAAAATTCACTTGTGAAGATCCTACTGCTTACCCTTAACTCTGAGATCATCCTTCCATGATTCAGGAACAGTTTCATCACAGATAAGCAGGGGGTGAGAAACAGTCCAATCCTAAGATTTCAGCTGTGACTGCAGCATCAATTGGCCACAGTTTCTCATGCTAGAGGTCATGATTTTGACAGGTTCCTGCTGTACAAATCCCACAGCAGTACAGAAGCAAAACCCAGATGATTTCCATCAACTTCTTATAATTGTAAACAAAAGACAATGAGAAACATCAGGGAGTCACATTTCACTGGAGCATAGAGGCAGTGGGGGGCATAATTAGCATTGGAATCACATCTGCATCAAATTGAAAATTAGTAAAAATAAAGAAAACTCTTCACTTTGCCACTTCTCAGATGAAAAGCAGCAATTCTTCTATGCATAGCTTTTTTTTATTAAAATTGCATTCTTACTACTTGCAAGATTTAAATAAAAAATCAGTAAAAATAGACAAATCCGTTTTCCAGCCATCTGAGGGTATGTTCCCCACATGTGCTATTCAAGCTTTTAACAAAGAAGGGTAGATACCTAATTGTTTCTGGATTATCATCTTTCAGCAGCAGTCAGATCAGCTTTTTTGCTCCTTTCTATTAGATTACGATCCCTTTAAGAAAGCTGACGCAGGCACAAGTCACACTTCAGAGAGACATGATGGAAAACAGGAATTTGCACATCCCCTGTTTGTCTTCTACCCTTTGCAACCCAGACAGACTGAGCAGGGCTTGGATGTCTGCACCGAATTGGTTTTGGGGGGAGACATGCCCAAAAGCATCTCCTACCCAAAGAACCGCCCTGAGATTCAGGGAACAGGGAGCTCTTCTGCCTCTGCCACTGGCTCGTGGATGACCTTGGGGAAAAATTCACTTCAATTCTCAAACCCTGTTTCTCTTCAACTGTGAAATGAGGCCAATGATGCCAAATTCCCATATGAACATCAGGGATGAAAAGGTGTCAAAAGAGCCACCTATGCATTACTGTTCCCTGGGATGATGGGTGAGAGGAGGGAATGAAACCCATGTAGGTGCTCCAGCCTCCTTTGTCAAAGGTGTCTTGAGACCTGGGTGGGGTGCAGATTGCCTGCTTAGGAGCATCCATCTTAAACACAGGAATACCTAAACTGTAAGGCCCAGTCCCTGTCAGGGGCTCCCGGGTTGCTGGCTGGGAGAGTGAGACGTCCCAGTAGGACAACACAAAAGCTCTGTGCCTTGGCAGGTCTCTGCCTAGAGCCACCCAGCAGGAAAAGAAGGCTCAGGGACATCCTGGGCTGCCCCTACCACATCCAACCACGTGACTCAAGGCAGTGGGTTTGTTTCCTTAATCCATTGATGATGGGGAGCAGAAAGCACTGCCCTAAGCCCAGGCATTGATCTAAGTGGAGCTCAGATGTGAATTGTAATTTAAAGCTTTTACCTAGGCACTCTTTGCTAGCATAGATCAAACAGTGGGAGCTGAGCTGACAGGTTAATCCCATTGTCAGGAGATTTCAGTATTTCCAAAGCAGGCTTCATCTGGATTTGGAGTGAAACCCCTGAGGCTGCCATTTGTCTTGGGAAGGAGCAGAGCCCCGTGGGCAGAGGAGCTGGTGGAAAACAGGGCAGGGTTCAGCCAGGCCTGTGCTCTGCCAGAGCTCTTCCTAAAAGTAGCCGTTTATGGAGCATTTTGAACTTGTCAGTTGGCATTTCCAGCAATAAAAATGTTTAGTCAATTTTTTTCTCTTTCTTGAGCAGCTCTATTCTGACGATATGCAGCATGCGTTTGTCCAAAAAGATATCTACAAACCACTAAGCTTGCAAGTTTGCCTCTAAAGACTTGGAAGCTTCAAGACCTCTTTGAATATATAGGCCCTTTTATTCTGCTGCTCTTCTGACAAGAGAGAGGCAGGCCCAGATTAGAATAGCTGTTCTAAAACAGTTCTCAACACAGATGAAGTGATTTTAGTGCTGCAGTTGAGCACCCGTCCTCCATACCTCCCTCTGATTCTAGGGCTGATCTGTACCCACATAAGCATGAGGCCAGCCTCTGGCTAAGGTTGGAATGCCACTGAAAACCCACAAGAAATAATTGCTCTTCCTGCAAACAACTTGCCCCAACGAGTGGAAATCATTTCATAATAGCTTGTAAGGTTATAATTCTTCACTATCCGAGCCCCAGTGATACCATAAGATAATAAACCTCACTGAAGAGTGATGTGTGCTGTAATTGATGGGAATGTGTAGACAGAGAATGTAAATCTCAGAGTACATCTGGAGCCTCTGAATAGGTGATATGTGCACAGTGAAGATGACAGAACTGGGCATATTGTGATTGGCATCATTAAAATGTGTTTGTCAAACTTAAATATAAACATAAACTCTAATCTCAGTTTTCCATCCTTCGTTTGAATGTAGTCTGATAATTTCAGCAGAGCTGATAATGATTTATGTGTCTGAAAAGTAACATTAGGTCACAATCCTGCATTCTCAATGTGGTGCAAGTATGAGCAGCATCTCTAGACCATCACTCCAGAAATCACTGTGTATGTGACACTGCAGAAAGTCTGTGTTGTCTCCCTGACACGTACACAGACACGGCCTGACTTAGAGATCATTTCACCAGTTTCCAAATGGTCAGCAGAAAAAAGTTTGCAGTGAGATTGGGTTTTTTTGAAAAAGGTTTTTAAGTGGGTTGAACAAAGCAACAAAACTCTGCTTATAATCAGCAGTGAAGAGATGTTAACAAACGCAGAAAAACTTGAAGAGCAGGCAAATAAATCATTACAAAAAATAGTTAGACTTTCCATTGCAAAAAATGTTCTAAATCTTCTGGGTATTGAAAAATAATGTGCATTTTAACATATTTTCTTGTTTCAGAGCATATTATTAATTATTTCTCACCAAAATATTCATAAAAAGCCATTATTCGTATCTGTAAATGAATGGCAAATCACAACTTAAATGAGACGGAAAAACAATCTGCTGTCTTTGTGAGTTTTTCTCTAAATACTACTTTTAATTTTATAAAAGGAAATCTTTTCCATCCAGTAGGAATGTGGGGTTTTAGCTAGTTAGATTGATCTGCATACTGTAGCGTGACAAAAAGAAAACAAGCTCATTTCCCTTGGTGGAAGGGATGACTGGAGTCTAAATTCCTTAGTGACGCCAATCCTTTCCTGCTTTTTCTTTCTGTCTTCAGGTCTTTTCTCTTTTTTTGATGTTTTCCACCCAGCCAGGGGAAAACTGTCTCTTGTGTTACTGAGGATCTTGTGCTTGTCCTTCAGTCTCATCCTCCCCTGAGCTGGAGGTTGAATTTAATACAGATGGATACAGACTGTGATTTGCGATAATGTCTGAGAGACTGAGACACATGGGCCCACGAAAATGTCACTGATTTGTGCTTTTTTTCTTCCCTAGGCAATTCAGAAAACTCTTGTTCAGTCATGCATAGCGCTACCAGCACAGGACAACTCATGTGATAGAGCGTTAAAACCTTGTACTTCACCTCCCGGTCTTCTTAGTAGGAAGAGTTGAAAATGTATCCTCAGAAGTCTCACAATTTGAAAAAGCAAGGATTAAGATCTTTAAGCCTTTCATTTAAATACCTCTCATGATGTCACTTCTGCGGCACATTCTGAGGGGATTAATGATTTTTCTTACTGTAGTTGCATGCTGCTTTTCCTTACTTGCAGGTATATACTGGACAAACACATCATCAATGTTGGCAGTTCCAGATTCAGCCTGCAGTTTACCAGCTAGGCCTGAAAATAATGAATCATGTTAAGATAAAATAATTACTTGATTTATTTAAAACAACAACAACAAAAAAGGGAGGGGGTGTTACATATAACATGCTGTGTTTGCAAGAGGAAAAGCCTTACAACCAGTCATGGCATATAAACTGTTTTAGATACACTGGTTAGGTGCGCTTTGAAAGTGAACATTTTACTATGTTTTCAGGACACTAAAAGAGTTTATAGTCCATCAGAAATGTGCAAATCAGGTTTCTATGCATGTATCCTTTGGTTTCACAGTTTACTTTTCTTCACTTTAGGCATATCCGCGTGCAGACTCCATACTGCAACATCAAACTGTGGAAAATAAGTTTACAAATTGAGACTGGTTTTCAAGGAGTGCTTGCACGCTTAATATTTGTCTTGGTGTTTTTAATAATGCTTTTTTAATGTATAAAGAAGCCATGCAATTGGGATAAAATAACATATAATCAGATATTCTGAGGGTGTTTCAGTTCCTGGAGAGGGAGAATTCTGACAGAACACTCAATCTTGCTTTGAAAGCCACAGAAGACTTCGTGCAGGGGAGGAAGGGAAGTCAGGGTACGTAAACAAGTGTGAGCACTCAGTTCCTGGGCCCCAACTGCACTGTAATGCTCAGCCCCACTGCCTGTAACCCTGATGGCTGACTTCTGTGGGACACAGTGATTTATGGAGAGAAAGTTCCTATAAACAAGCAAGCAGCCTTATTTACTGTTTTATGGCTTAACTTGGAAGAAAGAAAAGAAGTGGAAAGAACAAAAGTTAGGTCTCGATGAGAGAGCACAGTGCAACTCCACTGTATGAAGGCTTCAGCAGCTCCAAGGACAAAACGGGTGATCTGTGTGTGGCACGGTGGCAATCTCAGCAATATAGCCATGCAAGTGCACTGGAAACAAAAGGTATCACAGTTTGAAGCTACAACTCATCTTTGAATTACCAGAAAGCCTTCTCACCTGGTGTATGTCTGATTGTAGGCATAGTGCTGCATCTAATTAGATGGGTCGAGAAAATAAAGCTTGCAAAAATCACTTCTGCTCTTAGAGGGGAAGAAATCCTTCCTTCAAATGTACTACAGTCCTCCTAAGGAGGCACATGCAAACACATACAAAATGCTCTGTCTGGGGATTTTGAAGGTTCAGTGTTGTGACTTCTCCTTTACATTATTCTTCTGTGGGCGCAGCTGAACGGAGGGCAGTAAAGGCAAACTCTAACACTGGAAAGTTAAGAAAAATGGAACTGTTGACCCTCTAGACAGTTAGTAAACAGAAACCCCTCTGGGCATAGCAGGGAATTGCATCCTCCACCCAGACTTTGGTTCTTCAAGGACACAAATATGGGCTGATTTTCATGCAGAAACGAGCTCTTGCTTGTACATGTCTAACAGCTCACCCTGTGGCTCTTCTCTATTAGCAGCAGTGAGTTCCAGTCAAGGGAAGCAAGTTAAGCTGCACTATCTCTTGAACTTTAAAACAAGACAGAGCATTAATGAGGAACACCACTGGCTTGTCTCCATAGAGTGGTGCCTGATACTTCCTTTGTTTTCCTGTCCCTTACCAGTAATGAACTGCAAGAATTTCTCTAGAAATAGAACCCTCCTTTTCCCAGTGTTGCCCACTGGTCACAATAGACCCTGCATGTGACTTTTTGTTGGCTGCACCTGTACTAGTGGCTGCCAAGAGAAGGAGAGTGTAGAGCATGGAGAGGGAAGTCCCACCAGGACTGGCCATTAATTCAATAACACGTGCTGGTTTAACCACTCAAGGCTGCACTCTCCACGTGGCCACAGTAGTGGGCCTTAGTGACCCATGTGCTTTCTGCTTTGAGTGCTTTTCTCCCGTTTCTATTCCCAATCGTTCCAAGAAATGTTTGAACAAGTTTTCTTGTTGGAGGGTGAGCTGCAGTATACATATGTGTGTCTGTGTGTGTAGAGCTGGCAAGGAACAAAGGCATGCTGAAAACTCATTACACTAAAAAAACCTTAACATCCTCAACACAAAAGCTAGCAGCACAGGTTTAAACCCACCACAAAGGCTGAGAAACTACATGTCAAGGCATAGCACCCTATGCCTCACCCACATCTTCCTGCCTTGGGGCTGCACTGGAAAGCTGCAGCATGCCTGTGGGAATGAACATGGTCTTCAGGTCCCATTTGGCAAGCGGCTGGAGTGGTTGGGTTTTCTCCCATGCTTCCTCTACCACCGGAGAAGCTCCCTGCTTCCCCTACCACTGGAGAAGCTCCCTGTACACATTGCAAGGTTACCTCATTTCTCCTCTTTCCAATCTGCCCTCACACGCCTCCTTGGGAGCAAGAGCAGTGGGGCTGGGGGCAAGCCCGGCAGCCTGCCTGGCAGGCTGATATGCAGCGATGCAGCCTTTCCTCGTGGGACAGGCGTAGCTGTTGCTTCCTGCCTGGCAGTTAGTTTGCCTGTTAGGGCTGACTTTTGTTCTGTTGGTGCAGTAGCTGGCACAACGGGGGCCAAGGACAGCATTTTTATATACTGTCATCACGCAAATGAGAAAGCACATCCCCATTTCCCTTCCAACAGAGCAGCTGGTTTGGAACCGCCTCCACAGTAAAACGGAATGAAACTTCACATTTTTCATATTGAGGCGTGTGCTATTTGCTAAGCAGCTGGGCACTCCGGTGCAACTGTCACATCTTCAGGAAGGTTGCACCACCTTTTTCTAGGGCAGAAAAACTCACACTGAGTTGTAGGGTTGTGTTCTTCTGCTCCTCTTACTTATGCTCAGGGAAGCAGGTATGCAACACAAGACTTACCTGAGATGGATGGACCAGTGCAATAAGCAGCAGGAAGGCCATTGCTCAGAGTTTAAGTGTTGCCATCTGGAGCATTACAAACGTTTGGCTACCATTTCTCTTTAACGTTTTACAGTCCCATGGGAGCTAGAATCTTTAAAGCTAAGCTAAATGTGGTTTCCAGGTCAGCCAGGAAAGGTTTGTCTTCTGGCCTTGTCTAGTAGAAGGGCTCCTAACTGTGCTGTGGACCTATGGTGCTTGATAACAATAAATGAACTTCTTATACCAAATGGCTCTGCCTTTTGCTGCAATACTGGTGTTTGTATGCTTTTCATTGCTGCTGCCCCTAAGGCTTGAAGAAATCTATGTCTAGGAAGATGAATATCACTCAGAACCACTTGTGCCTTTTGCTGAAGTTTCTTTGCTTCTAACATTGGCTATTTCCCCCCATGTTGGGCTTGATTCAGAAACCATGGGAATTATCCCGATTTGAATGATATTTGCATTCCTTTTTGGGGAACTGGAACATGAGAGGGGAAGAGAATTAATTTCATCTGATGTTAGCTATTTAAAAGTAAGACAAGGCATCTCTTCTGAATCAGTCATTCAGGCCCTGCAGTCATCAGTGGAAAGCCACCTCTGGAGAGTGGTTTAGATGAGTACCACATCAGCCATCCAAGGCTCATGGACATGTCCCCTGGATGTGCTTGTCTCCCTCCACGGACTGTGAAGGGAGTCTGTCTGATGTGATTGTATTAAACGCTTTACTTTTAGATCACTGAGCTCCCTCTTTGGGTCCCTGAATTCCAGCCCCAGTGCTTATGGTGGAGTCAGAGAGGTCTCTTGGATCAGTTGACTGCTGTTGGTTGTCTCTTCCAAGGGTGCCTAGAAAAGAAGCTGTGTATGAGGGTTTCTAGCAATGCTTACTCAGTGCGTGCTGTGTCAGCTAGGTCCCACAGAGTCTATGTGCAGGGCCTGGGCTGAGCCGGTCCCTCGAAACATATGGGGTCAGCACTCTACTGTATTCCCACAGACTGAAGCTCTCTCTTTAGCTCTTGTGGTTTGTTTTTTGGGAAAAAATAAAGCTCTGAACTGGGGAAACGCTTGCTACAAGTATTTTATCAGCTCCTGTGGAGGTGCTTGGCTCTCACTGTAGTCTATACACAGAGCGTAGGATATGCTCGCTCTCTCCACGGGGCAGCAGTAGGACAGAGAGCTTTTGCAGCGAGTCTGATGCAAAGGTAAGCTTCAGTGAGAGCACTGTGCTTTCAGTCCCTCAGCAGCATTGCTGATGGAGTCTCCTGGAGGAAGAGTGAACTTCTGCTGGGCAGCCCCTTTGCTCCCAAGGCAGCTACAAACCACTTGAAAAATCTTACATTTTAATCAGAACTCAGGTCTTACTGCCATGGATGGAAAATAGCCTTGTGCCTTGCTCGCATTGTTACCACCTCCGACAGCGCAAGGACACCAGGCTCACTGAGCACTCATGCTGACAGATCCTCCTCCCAGCTGCCTTGTTCCACACACAGGAGAAGTCAGCAGTGCAAAAAATTGGATGTCCTTCTCTTCATGACATAGGAGCAAGATTATTCCTCCCTGTAATATATGCATTTGGCCCCTCAAAGGCCAAAGATTCAAGTAATGTTGCTTTTGCAGCTCCCTGAGCAATCATTCAACAATTTAATAGATCTCATCATTACTATATTTTCACCGATGTCTCCCCTGCATTCTTTTCATACCAGTAGTTTACTTGTTTTTCTATGCCTAGGTCTTAGTATAATCGTTTGACAATAACCGTTTATAATGGGCATCACGAGAGAGATGTGGAGCTCTGAAAACCTTTGCAGTGGAAGAAATGCAATAGTAGGTTCCTCTACTCAGGCCGAAGCCTCAGCTGGCATAAATCAGCATGGTTTCATTGCGAAGCATGAAGTTTGCACTCATGTACATCAGGAAAGGATACCTCCCTGAGAACTTCAGTCCCTTCTGTAACAAGGTTAAATTTTTCTCCTTGTTTCTGAAACCGCTCTGAATTTTAAGCTTTCTTAAATCCAGCCCCCTAATTCTCATTTCTTTGAGTTGGAATTATTGACAATCAAATTAATCTATAATGAACAAGAAGGGAGTTTGAAGAGAGGTTTTCTATTTTGGATATTTTTTTGGGGGTGTCCTTTTCAGTGTCCTTCCTCAGTCCTAACTCCCTCCCCCCCTCCCTTCCTTCCCTGAAATCCTTCATGCTGCCACCTCTGAAAAAAAGTCAAAAATAGAGTACGTTCTTTTGTTTTGGTATTTTTTCCCCCAGCTTTATTAGCTAGCACTGTATACATCATCATAATTGTGGTAAGATGCTGTCAGCATCACTGGCTAGTTTCACAGATTGCTCTGACTGCTTTCCAAGCATCGCTAAGAATAGCTTGAGACAGTGATGTATGATGCTGTACAGTAGAAAGCTGCCACTACAAGTGCTCCTCTCTTCCCGTGGACCTCTATCAGAAGCCACAAAAATGTTAAACTGGAGAATCTCCTTTGAAATTTTGGGGTAGAAGAGGTGGGCAAGAAGAAGCTGAGGTGCATATTCTGTGTTCCTTTTATCCTCTGACTCTGAGCAAAGCAAACAGAGATATCATCTAAAGCTGGTTATCAGTGCACTGTTTGTTCATTCTGAGCAGGCAGTTTATTTGTAATTGTTAATCTGCATTGCTGTACTAGCTGAAAATCAAAGCAGAGGGCATTTGCTAGAGTAATGACCTTGTGAAGAAAAGCAGCACATTAAAGCTGCTGTTTATTGTAGAGGGTTCAAAAATGGGTATTTCGTGTCTTGCACTTACAGAGACAGCTGCAGCAGTAAGTGCTGCATGGCTAGAAACCACACAGACATGTGCACACTCTTAAGGTCTGCTGTCAAAAAAGTCAGATTTTAGAGACACGGACAGTTCTTGAAAAGGCTTGCTCATTTTTCCCTTTGTTTGACTTTTATACCTGTTAGTAAGAACACAGCTAATTAACTGCAGACAAGCTGTCCCACTGATGAAATCTGCAAACCTGCCACATAGCTATAGTGAAAGATAGTGCCTTTGGGGAAAAGAAAAGTATATTTTTTTTCCCACAAACTTCTTTTGTGAGAGCAAGCGGAAAAAGAGCATCCTTCTACCAATATTTGTAAGCCTTTACTGATCTGTCCAAAACTTGTCTTTAGGACAATAGGCTGAAGCATTCATGAAAGAGTTCAGATGACTATTTTTTTTTCCTCAGTCTTTCTCTTTGCTTTTGTTTTCCCTGCCAGAAATGTAACTGCCCTGCTCCTTCTCAGCCCTCGCTGGGTAGAGCAGAATGGCAGGCACGGGCTGGGTCTGGCACACCTGGGGAGCTGCCTCTGTGTCCCTGCCTGGTGGGGTCAGGTAAAACTGGTAAAACCTAGTGTCCATAGCATTTCATGTCTGGAACAACTACGGGAGAAGGCGGCTGAGTGGTGTCTGGTCCTAGGTGAAGATGGCCTGGGCTCTGTTCCCAGTTCTGCCATGCTGTCCTTCTGGCACACATTTCTCTATGCATTGTTTTCCTCGGAAGCAGTGAACAAGGGAAGGTTCAGCTAAAGAGGAAAGCTGACCACAGGGGTGGTGCCTCCAGTGCTTAGCCCCACCAGCTGGCATGGGGCAGCAGGGACAGACGCCAGAGCAGCAGAGCTGGTGTCCAGAAGTCAATGTCCTCTCTGCAGCAATGGGTGACTCTGGAGCAGGCTGGGTTCCCCTTAGCAACTGCGATGCATCTTCTGGTTTTGTTTCATCCCAAAGGCCCCCAGCCCGTGCGCTCAGAGGCTCCCCCGCCATGTGAACACAAGCACAGAGAGGGAGAGTGCTGGGGAGACCTGATCTAAGACAGGAGCGTGGAGGCACTGCCCTGGCCTGTCTGAAGCGGCTCTAGCTATCATTTCTTTATTTGTAATCCAGCTCTGGGTGAGCTTTTACTTAGCCAGACCCTGTGCTTTGATTCCCAGGAGATACGCCTCCTTGCTGAGGAAGTGGATGCAGTTGATTGCTATAGCCATGATGCTTCTGGAGCCGGGCTGGGAATCCCATCAAACAGCTGTACAGGGAGGATGGGGATGTTTACCTGCTGCTAACTAAACTCATGTCTGTAATCCTGTTTGTGATCCCTGTGTCAAACCGCCCCCTGCCACTCGGAAGCCCATGGAAGGGGCTCAGGAAGGCAGGGGAGCCTCTGGAGGTTCCTGCATGCTGCCTCCAGTCAGGAACTGAGGCACAGCCTGTCATGAGTTTTGGGAGGGGAGCAGGCTCCTAGCCCACACATCCTGCAATAAAGAGGGTTCATCTCCACCAGGTCCCAGGAGGAAGCTGCAGTCTGCTGCTTCTCTGAAACAAAGCTTGCAATTTTCCCCAGTAAGTGCTCCCAGTTGTAGCAGCAATTCTTAAGTCACATCGTGTTTTACTCACTTTGTATGCCTTTTATACCAAGTTGTCATCAAAGGCATGCTTATGTCCTGATTCAAAGTTATTCAAGATGTGGAGCCTCTGGATTTTAGCAATGGAAAGGGGTATGTTCACCTACAGAACTTTTTTAAAAAATGTATCTGTCTCTTAAAATTTATTTACAAAGGCACAGAGATGCTCAGATGTGCTTCTATCTAATGCTTAGTTTAAATGACTGCAACTTTAAAAATGCTGAACTCCACTCCCTTCAAAACTAGCTTTTGCTCTCTATGAAATCTACAGGTAAAACCAAATCCAATCAAGCTTGAAATGTCTGGCCAATTGATGTGCCCATGATTTTCAGTTTGAACCCACATGAGGGAAGAGTGCTTCCTCCTCCACCCCAGACTGGCAGGGCTCGAGGGCAGCCTGGGATGGTTTGGCTTAGGGTCTCTAAACTGAATTGCATTTACAAGGAAAAGGTCCCTCCTAAATTGATTTCTTTGATAGAACCCTGTTTGCCTGAAAAGCTGAAAGGGCCAGAGGAAGCCCATGGGCCTTCGCTAATGCTATGGGGGTCCAAAACCACCTCCTGCACATGCAGGTTTCATTAAGCAGCACTGGATTGTGGCTTCAAGGAAGCGTTTCTGGAGGGGACAAGAGGAAGCGTAGCTGATCCAGACAGGGTCTTCCTGGGGTTCCCAGGGCAGCAGCTGCTGGGGCCCAGGGCTGCTGCTCCTGGAAGGATGCCTTCCACGAGGGGCAAGCCATGGTGGGTGGCACGGCTGTGGCCGGGACTTCAAGGAGGCTGCAGCAATGCAGCTCAGTCCAGTGTAGCCATTGATGTGGCTCTTGGCACTACATCTGAGACCGCTGCATGGCAATTGTTTCACCTCAGGCATTTTGCACTTGAAACTGCCAAAATTTCAGCTGGTGTTGAACTAAAAATACCTTGGTTCTGTGAAACTGCAGCCTCTCCCTGCGATCTGTTTACCCAACAGCAGCAATGGTAAAGCGTGCAGAGGAAAGGAATACTGGAGTCTAGGAGCATGCAGCAGATGAACTTTGCAGCCTGAGAACATCCTTCATTTCTCTAACTTATCTAAGATACATACTGTAAATCTGATGGAAGAATATAGCCCTAAGAAATGAAGCCAAGTGAATATACGTGAAATGAAGGATTAGCTTCATTTGATACTGTATAACAGCAGACTTGTGTGCAAAAAATGTACTTTTAAGATAATCCTTTTTTTCTCCCTATCCTATTTCTACTTTGGAAAACTTCATATATCCTGCCCAAGCTTATGGTATTTTTAAGAGATAAGCATGTCATCATCCAGTATGCAGTAAAGGGTACGGAAGGGAGAAAAGTCAGTATGTTTAATACAGTCTCACCAAAATGAATCCATTTTATTCTTGATGATAACAATATGTTTAATATCTTTATGGAGCAAGGTATTTTGTATATGACCACCAGAAGCATAGTTAATGTGAAACAGAAGCTTATAACCGGGGCTGTACCTGTGTAAAACAATCTTTCTCCTACCCAGCTCCTCAATCACACGCTGAAAGCTTGCCCCAAACTTCACCCTGCAGCTTACCCCAGACTTCCACCACTTCTATTATTCCATGGACAAACACCGCTCTGGGCACCAGATGTCAGGGGCACAGGAGTGCCAAGGAGCCCATGCAGCCTCCCCACACGCTAGAAGAAAAGCAGGGACCGTGGTCCTGCAGACCCTTCCCCTCCCATCTGGGCAGGCAGAGAGTCTGCAGAGAAAAGGTGGGTGGGCTCATTCCCCGCTCCCGGGTTTTGACCTTTGCAAAGACACATGGGGATCAATTGCAAATACCAACTCTTAGATGAGAGGAAGGCCGTGTACCAGTGCGCAGCTACACGCTCCTCCTTGCACGCAGCTAGCTGCAAATGCACGCACCCAGCCTGATTTAGTTGTTGACAGTGCCCTAAGTACACAAGGCATCATCTGAGGTGCCTGACTTGCACAGATCCATATTGCAAGGAGCTGAGAAGATGGCTTTGAATGGGGCATAATAAAATGGCAGAAATAGCAGAGGGAATAGTAAAAGCTGGGATGTCTTAAATTATTCCACTCTAATAAGTGTGCAATTGGTGAACTGCATAGAAAAAAAGTACTGCACATGCTTTTGCCAAGGCAGCTGTTCTCCAAAGGCTTCCAAATCAGCGCGTTTGTGCTCTTTGATCCCATACACAGTCCTGAAAATATCTAGGTGGAAATATCATTCCAAGAAACAATGGCAAATGCACAGACAAAATATATAGCTATTGTGGTGTGAGTCCTGCTCCACATGTTTGCACCCCATCTAATATGGACCGAAGTTCTCAGATGCCCTTTATTTTCCGGATTTCAGGGAAATTATGTGAGTCTCTGAAAGACTGCCAAAAAATCTAGGACAAAGTAGTGATTTACGGTCCAATCCTCCAGCCCAGTGGAACTTGCTGCAACCAAGGTAAAACTGTGGAACACACAGCTTTCTCAAGGGTTAGCCCAAAACAGTGTTAAGAAGCTTCCCTGGAAAATAAAGACATCCCCAGCCCTCATTCCCTGCCTGTGCTTACAGGCAAGGCATATTTCTGTGCTGTTGCCTTCTTTTGTATAAATGCAAGGCTAAGTGTGTGCAATACATATTTACATACAGAAGTATGCGTGGGCACACACATATGATATATATCTACATATATACATTTGTAGAGTTAAAAAAATCTCAAAAGCAAACCCTACACTGTGCAAACGTCTTCCTATGGGGAGAAGATGAGAGAGCAAGCACACAGCAGATGTTGGTTTTACTGCGTAATGAACTGCCGTGAAGCATTACGCTGCTTAGTGTGGTATAACCAGCACAAAATAAACTAGAATCGAATAGGCAAGACTGGGTGCTGAGGAAGGAGGGAAGAGGGGCCTGGGGAGAAGGGTAGCTAGGGAAGGGGGAAGCTAGGGTGTTGGCTGTGGGAGGAAAACAGCTGTGGAAAATGGTGTGCTTTACAGCAGCTGGAGCAGGGTTTGGGAGTGCTTAGGGAGGATCGCAGGTTGAGTAGGAAGATAGGGTAGTAGAGCAGTGGGATGCAGTATTCAAAAGAAATAATATGAAGGTGGAATATTTTGGAGAGGTAACTGGAAATGGGTAATTCAGTCAAAAAGACTTAAGTGTAAAGGAGCAGAGCTGAAGGAGGGAAAGTTTTGCGTGTACCGTGGAATTTATGTCAGAACAAGATTTATAACCTTCTCCTTTGCATCAGTAATCAGTAGTCCATAATCTCATATCAGGGTTGCCCAACTCTCTTGAAGACTCTAAGATGGGGTCTCCATTAGAGATATGCAGCAGCTGATGTGACTGCACTGAGAGGAGACCACCAGAACCACAAAAAAGCCTGTCATTCTCCACCACTACAACCTCAACCTTTACTTTTGCTCCAGGCTCAGTCATGAAACCAGAGAAAATGTTTCCTGCAAACTATTCAGGATGGAAGTAAAGGAATTGCTGGTTATAAATGGAACAGCATGTCTTTTTTCAGCTGTATATTCGCAACTCTGCAAACAAGCAAGAGCTGAAAATGTAGTTGTCAAAGCAGATGAACAGACATCATCATCTCTCGAGTTCTGCGCATGAATATGGAAGAGGAATTAAATCATGGGCAGTGTGTGATATTTTAACCCAAAACTACAATTTGTCCAGAATATTTTCTTACAAGTTTGTGCTCAAGGAGGTTCATAAACCACTATCCATCAGAATATTTGGATTTCTGCTTCAAGAAAGCCAGAATAACAGCAAACTTGACAAATCAGATCAGAATGACATTCTTAATGTTTGTTCTCAGTCATAGTGTGGTCTCTTGCATAATGTGAATTTCCTTTCAGTGGAAGTCTGTTTTGCTATCCATCATTGTCCATGATGGAGTTATCTCCTAAAAGGAATCCTGGTCATTATATAAGCATCACACTGTCTCCTGTAAGAAGTATCTGTTATTGTAGCAGCCTACTTCTATTTTTAATCAAGAAGATTTATAGGAATGAAGAGCAAAGAGAGGATGAAGCACTTACAGTTTTTGTTTCCGGCTTCATACATGGCTAGACAAGTGACAATGTGCCACAAAGACAATATACAGAGAGGCTACAGACTAATCAGGCCAGGTCTTGAAATGGCATTATTGGGGTGATAAATACACTCAGTAGGACTTGCTCTGTGTGACATTAGTTATATCAAAAGAGAGACAGAGATAAAAACTGGATGTAGAAAAATGACTGCTGCACTCACTATCCCGGATTTTCAGATGAAAGACAATGCCAAACCAAAAAAAAATTTTATTGGTCACTGGTAGATCTGCAAATTAGAATAGGGATCTGTAACCCACCAGTTCCCAGGGATTTTTGTCACTGGCTTCAGAACTAGAATTTCCCCAAAGCTTTCTAGAAATGTATACATTTGGCAAAAAAGAGAGTCAATATTGAAGACTCAGCCATCTCTCACCACCTTCCCTGATGCAGAACTACATGCCCTGCTGTTCAGGGCTGGCAAGAGATTATGCCCACCAGTAAGTTGGCACCCAGTTGGTGTTACTGTTTGTTATTACCACAGGATCTAGGGGAGCCAGTTAAAACCAAAGCCCCACGTTTTAGGAACCAAACACATAAACATGCTTGAAATTCAACATACACAAGCTAATACCACTACTGTGGTGGCAGGGAAGGGAGATGAAGTGGCCCCAGCAGAGCCAGCAGCAGAGCTGGGGCTCACGCCACGGTGCCTGAACACAGGTGTCAGGCTGCCTCTCTTCCCCAGGAGCAGCCACGGTCCACGGAGAGATGGCAGAGCCTCACTGGTGCAGCATGTCCCCAGGCATTTTCTGCATATAGCTATAATTCAAACTGATGGGGTTTTTGAAAAATGTTTTACCACCCCATCTATCTAGGTCTGACTTGATTCTGCCAATGAAATAGTTGATTTTTTTTTTTTTTTGCCCCAACTTGAATGCAAACTCGGGAAGTTGCAGGTGTCAGGAATTCGCAACATAATGTAGCAGTGGGATGGGAAGGAAAAGACATAGTTCCTCAGCTTCTACACATTTAATAATAAAAATATAGCAGAAAGCAGGGAAGATAATGCTGATTTACTGCAATCCCATCTGCACGTGTACATGAATATAAATATTTATACTTTTATTTGGACTTTATGATTTATTCATTATATACATAAAGAGATAATGAACAACACATCTGCATGTTATGAATCCAGCTTTCATTGAAGGTTTTTATTGACAAAGTAGAGACAAAACCCCTGAGGGCGAACCTTCTGCTCTGTTCCGAGTTTACTGTATTTGGTGTGTAAGGAGTTTTTTTAAGTTAGTCTTTTATTTAAAATAAATACACAGACATCATGAGAGCAAGCATACTATCATAGAGAGAGAGACAGACAGACTCGTTAAGAAAACATCTTTTTTGACATGAATTATACACCTGCTTTTTCTTTTCTTGCTGCTGAGAAAATCAGACAAAACAGGAATTTGCTCATTATAAGTGACTGAAGCCACAGTTTTGCAAACACCTCTACATGACAATGGCTTAGCATATAGGAATAAAATTCAGCAGTACAATCGCTCAAAACCTTTTCCAGAAAGTTGTGATGATATATAGTTGCTGGCCACCATAATTTTCACATCAAGTTTTAGTTGCAATTGCCTTCAATCCTTTTGTCATGAAAAAAAAAATATAAAAAATATGTATTTTTCAAGAACCAAAACCTGGAAACTCGGGTTTCGGGTAAAAAATCCCAACAAGGCCAAAAAATCCCTCTCCCCAATGTATTGGCTTTCAAAAATGTGAAACTTTTAAAAACCAGTTACCTTAATTTATTTTCAGTAAGAACTTACAATATCAAGGGTAGGTGTGGAAGCAGTTCTCCTGGAGAAACATACACAAGCCACTCTAGTGTAAGCCAGGTGTGTGAAAATTTTTTTCCATCTCACGAAAATTTAAAACTCTTCCAGAGATTTCAGCACAACTTCGAACTCCAGTGAATATAACATCTGATTGCCCAACATTTCCAGCTACAAAGCTCCAGTAGATTATTAACGGATGTCTATACCAGTGGATGCTACAATTTCCATGAACCCTCTGAGTGTGCCTGCAGAAAGTGTAGCTCTGAAAAATATGCTTTCATAGGTAGTAAGATACGCTTAATGCAAAAGTGAGCAAAACCTCTCATGATTGCAGTGAATCTTTTTGCCCTATCCCCTTTCTCTGTAATTTGATATGTAAAACCCATATATTCCCTGTTAAACTCTGTAATCTAGCCACAGAATCTACATCAAAAAGTTTTAAATGTGCAGTGTGTTCTGTATATTTATTTGGAAACGTGAACACAGTGTCTGGAACCTTGTGGTCCTTGCAGGTGAAGAAGCCTGTGCCCCATCTTTTGTGGAAGGGTGGACCAGATGACCTACAGAGGTCTCTTCCAACCTCAGCCATTCAGTTTCCAGTTTATTTATGCAAAAGAAGCTCTTAGTATATTAAACTTAGTCCCATTGATGATGCTCCGACTTGCAGTAAGACAAGCCTGCTGCAGTCTGCTCAAAGGGGCACAAATAAAGACAGTGGAGTGCAGAAAAGGTATCTGCTATCCCAGCAGGTCTGAGTCAGCCCACATCCTTTTATTGTGGCCCTGGATAACTGGAAAATAAAATGTGAAGGATACATAGTTTAGGAGAAACATTGGAAACTTTGAAATACATATCATATATATTAGAAAGGACGCGTTATAGCTCTGTCTTGGCTAGTGGTATAAACTCACCAGCAGGTCAGATTCAACATGTCCTGCAGATGGCTGAGAAATCTAATTCAGGAAAGCCTTTGCCTGCACAGACACAAAGGGACAGGAACCACAGAGGAACTTGGGATACCAGGGCTATCACTTCTGCCTCCGTCTGTTTCTCTCTGAACACCTTCCTTCGGCTTCCCTCTGCCCAGGAGCTTTCATAGATTTGGCTGTCTGAACCATCTCTGCTCATTATCTATACTGTTTCTCTTACATAAGGCCCTTTAATCATCAACAGACAGTTTCTGCTCTCAGAAGAATATATCAGCCCCCAAAAACATGCCCAGACAGCCGAGGGAGAGGACAGGCCCTTGTAGGTTGTTTCTTTTCATCTCCTCGCTCCTCCTGCTCCTTCAGGGGCAGCAGCCCCATAGATTTCAGGAGGAAAATAAAAAAACTCTAAGACATCTTGCGCCTCTCATCTGGTTTCTCTTCTTGCAACCTTTCCTTCTCCAATGCTATGGTAATTTTCATGCAGGGGGACTGGGGTGAAGGAACAGATGCTGCTCCTGTTTCCTCCCTGTTATCAGCCCACTCCCAGTGATGCTCCCTGTAATCGTTCCATTGTACAGCTTCGTTTCCTATAAAGCTGAACAATGAATAATGGATGCAAAAACTAAGTGGCGTTTCAGGTTCATTAGTATGCATATTATAAATTCGTTTCAGTAGGTGATGTGAAGCCACTCTCCTCTCTTTTGTATTTTGAGGTGTCGCTGCTTCAGGCTCTGCTAATGTTCATTGTGAATTCATTCATTTGTGTCTGTACTTTTACCTGGATTGTAGGCTATTGTTCTTATTTGCAAAGCTTGGGTTTAATTTCCTGTAGGAAGATTTTCTTATGTCTCTAGGGCTCATTCTCCTATTATCATCCACCTTGAGAGTACTAAAGCACTGTCCTGCTGGTAAAATATAATTTGTTTTGTAGTGTTCTAATGAAAATTTTACCACTTCTGTCCCCAAAAATATAAAGATCAAGATTTTCCCACTTTCCCATTCTAGCTGTCGGTATCCAGGGCTTCCCTTCATTTCTATTCCTGAATGCTAAATAGCCTGTGAGCTCCCCAGCCACAGTCCTACAAATCCTTGTTACCTTTGACCCACATCCAGCTGCCAGCAGAGGCTTTGCTGGTAACACTGGGCTCCTGAAAAGAACTCGTCAGCCATGCAGAAAGCAAGTCATGGAGCAGCTTTTCCTTATAAAGTCGAACAGAAGCTACTTCCTGCTCCCCAGAAGCTACTTTCAGCCCCCCCAGCCCCTGTTAATACAACTTGCAGTTATTCCCTTTATTTATATGACATACATATTTTATTCATTCTCATTAGGCTGTTCAATAACAACCCATTATCTTTCAACAGATTCATAGCAGATAAAACAGTCATATTATTGCCCCTATTTTTATTTCTGGTTTATGATATTCTCCCTCACACATTCAGACTCATGCTTCCTAACAACAGCATATCATTAGGTCTTGCCTTCAGCTATTGTTAACAACGAACTGATAAAATGCAGTAGGATGCTACAAAAAGTAGAGCTGAAGCCACATCTTTTTTCCTCTCTGCCCTATCTGTATTGGACCAATAGTGGTACAGAGCTATCAGCTCAAGAAAGTACAAAATGAACTCTGGCGACAATGGAAGAAAGAGACAATAGTGAGCTATAGCTGCGCTCTCCCAGGACACTTTGCACAAAGGAACAATGGCCCACAGCAGTCTCACTAAAATGGAATTTGCAGTGGATAATATTTGGTGTATGCACAGTGCATATAAAGTAATACAGTAGTCGCTGACAGCAGTTTCTCTGTGCATGAAGAACATCTCTTACTGAAACTGTTTCCCATCTTTGATAGTGTATGGAAAGCCTTCTTAACATTATAAGCAGCACTTAGTGTTAAGGATAAACTGTTCAGACCTGGCTGCCAAAGATAGATGTTGAAACCCAAGTACTGAAATGAGTTGTCCTACATTCAGTACCAGGAACTAGTAGCTGCATTTTGAAAATGCTGGTGTGAGTAACTCTCTGAAGATAAAAAGGAGAGCCTATGGCAGAGAAAAGAGCAAGTCCTCTCTGCCTGGATCATCATCACCTTTGTTCTCCTTTTTTCTTCTCATAGCAGTAAAAAAGTCCAGCTCTTCAGTTCTTTAGTCATACGAAACCAAAGATGAAAATACATCTGCTAACACTAGTAAAGGCTACAAAACCAGGTGAGGCAGGGGCTTCGGGTACTTCATTGGGAAGCTCGTAATCTCAGCTATGTCCAGGATGCCTGTTTTACTCGTGGTGACAGCAGATGTGCATCCACTGGAGCTTCCTTGCTCAGAGAGACAAACCGCCCATCCCTGAGCAGAGCGAGAGTGCCCACAGATAAGTAGGTGGCACGGACAACTGGCAGACCTAAGAAGTACAAGAGTGTGACATGTAGACATACCGCATAAGGAGGCAGAGATCAGCTGTAAGCAGCTCATTTCCACTTTTATTATGGTAAATTTCCACCTTGTGGTAAATTGAACAGATGCTGATCACTGAAGTCTCGAAATACGAAAAAGTTAAACCTTAGAAAAATATTCTCAGTGTGCAGTTCCACTACAGAGACTATCATGACCACAGGAACAGGCATCTTCATAAGTATCAGTCTCACACAGTGTGTGTGTGTGTTTATATACAGATATATATAAATACACTGAAAGAAACCCACACATATACACTGTAATATTGTTCATATATAAATATACAGTCATATATCTCAAAATAAACATGCTAGTTTCCCCACATGTGTGTATAGACAAGCACAAAAACATGTGTATGTAGATACCCTAACAGATACGCACATTTATCATATTCATTTTTAAACAGGTTTTCTCTTATTTATATAAATATCCTCTCTTGCATTTGTATTTAAGGCTCTGTACTCAGCCACATTTTTGTTGTCAAGGGACATCGTCACAGACACTTGCTGCTAGCCTGTTTCCTTTAACTTTTCTAAGTTTGGTTTTAATGTACATTTTTTTGTGAACTTGACTGTGTGCAACTCTTCTACAGCCTACATAACCTCTGTTGAAATAAGTGGTGTGGGGACTGATTAAAATCAGGGCTAGGTTTGTCCATTTGGGTCCAACTACGCCAGCATTTGGGCATCCCAGAACCTCAGTAGCAGCAAAACTGAGTAACTGAGAACAGAATTTGTCCTGAATGCTAGAGCAATCCTCTCTCTAATCATAATTAGCATATTTTGTATACCACAAACCCACAAACTCCTGACCTGTGTCCTGGTTTGAAGTTAAACAGAACCAATTTTCTGTTTTGTAATTTTACCTTTTAGCTGGGGCTCTTCTAACTGACTAAACTCTGAAATTAACAGCACGTTCAGAAACTGTTCACTCTCAGGGTGATAAGACCTGATTATACCAAGGAATGGTATGCACAGAGGCTCTTGCTTATACTTATTGCTGTAACAACCAAGGTCAGCTAACTTCTTTATTTGCCCCATTAGAGGGTCAGAAGCGGAGAAGCACAGAGGGGTCACACCTACAGGGAGGAGCGGACAGGACACGTGACCCAAAACTGACCAACAGGGTATTCCATCCCATCTCAGTATACAAGCTAAGGCATCAAAAGGTCAAGCCTCTTTCTTCAATGGCTGGCTTCTGAGGAGGACCCCGTCTGTTTGTCTGCTTTTGATCCTGATCCAAGCATTCCTGACTCCAGATCCAATACATAACACCTGTTAGTATTTATTTTTCCCTTATTTCTCCCTTCCTTGTAGCTTGGTGGTCTACCACTCACACTTCTCCTAGTTGGTTTATATCATTCCACCACACCAGCGGGCTGAACACTTCCAGGACACACATCCTTCACCTGCACCAAGTGAGAAAAAGGTGTAATATTTTACTGTTAGAGTTGCACGGAGTCTGTGTTACATCTGCAGCCTGCTGAGGTGAGGGTGCTGCTGTGCACGTACCTGATGCAAAGGCAGCTGCGATGCAAAGTAGCTCCTGGAGGTGAGGACAGAAGCCCAGCTGCAGAGGCAGGAAGAGGGTGCAGGTCACTTAGATCTCAGCCTAATTCTCTGTCTGCCATGAACAGCTCATAAAAGAGAACAACAACAGCAGAGGAAGCATGAAAGCTCACATTCGTGTTCTGCTCCCAGAACGTGTGGTGCCTGCAAACGGGCAGTGTGTTGTGCTGAGGGGCAGGAGGGGGCCAGCAGGACAGACCTCCATCCCGTCCCTTCCCATTCCTTCCCACTCAAGCCCTTGCACGCTGGCTCCCTGCTCTTCCCAGCAGAGTTGAAGTGCTTGGACACGCTTGTGCCTCTGAGCTGTCACTTCTCTGCTGTCAAAGGCAGTTAAGAGAGCTTCCCTGGTCTCACAAAGGTGCTGTGGGGACAAGCACATTTCAGATTGCAGAAACTCAGATATCACTGCAACGGAGGCCAGATAACAGACAACAAACTCAGCTTTCATTTGTACAGCTCCAGTTTGCAAAGCTGAAAATGAGCATGGTAGTTAATTTGTTCTCTTCTCTTTCTTTTCTCTTTTGGCAACTTGTTCTTTGTTCTTGTAGTCTACTTGATTCTAGGGATTTTTTTTTTGTTCCAGTGAAACATTTAATTTTTCTTTTTAATACATGCCCTGGCACTGAGCACCTGCTGCAATTAAAGCACTGGTATTTGGCTCCTGTGAGGTCTACTCTATTATGAAGTCTTATCCATTGATTGTAGACTAATGAACCCATCAATTCATCACAGCACTTCTATTACCCTACTGCTGTTGTGGGATATTGTATTGCTGAGCTTGAGTAAGAGGACTGACTCTCTTGCTACTGCCCCAACTGCTGTTAAGGATGTAAAAAAGGTAAAGTAATCAGAATTTCAATACAGTTCAACTTTGTGGCCCTTCTGTGGCATGTAGGTTCCTCCTATAGTGGGACTTTCTCATTTAAAGCAAATCAATTTCAGCAATACATGCTGTTCAGAAACAGTGGGTCTTGAGTGGGAGGAAAGAGGGGAAGAGATTTGATATTTTGCTGGGAAACAGTGGGGGACATAAAAACTGGTCGGTTTCTTTTCACTCATAGAAATTGTCTGGAGTGGGGCATTGGCAAAACCTAGGTAAACTCAAGTTAAAGTAAGTAGAAACAGCAAGAAATGGCTTCAATAGCAATAGCAACAGCAGCGATATGCTTTTCTCCCTCTGTGTCAGATGCTGGTAATGCTTTTTTTTAAAGCCTAAACTCAGATTATATGTGACAGATTTATCATTCCATGGATTGTTTTCTATTTTTTCATATTGTCTGGCATTATATTGATTCAGTACAGAAGTGTAGAAATACACAAAAGGAATTGAGAAGAAAATAAAATCCAGGCCCGCAAGAGGGATTGCCTTTAAGGTATCACTTTAAAGCTTGAGCAGTCAAGAACCAAATACAATAATTCTGGCAGTTTTCATGTTTTTCTTGAGAAAACATTTTGGTGTTGAATTTGGAGGGTGAACACTAATATAGGAACATACTGAAAAATAAAAGAAACCAGACTTCTTTGTAATTGTGTCAGAAAAATCACAATGTCTATATAAGAAGCATGTAAACAGAAGGTCTGCAAACACAAACAAGAGGAGCAGGGATGTCTGAACAAATCAAGATGCCTATAGAGAAACACAGCTAATAGATAGGAATGAATTTCTTTTCAATTTGTATTCCTCGCTAAAAACAGTTTAAAATTCCCAATACTAGCAGGTCAACTGAAGGAAAAAAAAAAAAAAAGTTTAAATTTAGGCAACACAAGCCCTTGGAAAAAAGGTTTATAAATTCCAAAAAAAGTGAAACCCCTTTCCATCCAGCACAACCCTCGTCTGAATTTAGCCACCAAGTAATTCACTTGTTTTTTAAGCCAGCTGTTACAAAACATATCGTACTCTGATTATCCAAGCATCTCAGTTCTAGGACTAGATTGTTTTTCTAAAGTGTGTAATCTGATGCCACAGTACAGACAAGGGATTTAGGCAGCATGGGCATTTTAATACCATGTCCATCTGCTGCACATGCCCTGACATAGGTTCTTCTGGCTGTGGGAGATAGAGCATCTAGAGCAGACGGGAACTAATCTTCTTTAAAAACAAGGCCAACAATTAGCAAGTAAATAGTGGTGCTGTAAGTCTAATTAATTAATATTTGCAAAATGTTCTGAGATTCCCCAGATAGAACAGGTTACAGAAGTGAAAAATATTACAAGTAATCTTTACTGATGTATTAATAACACAGAAGGTAGGAATGGAGCCTTGCTATAAAAAAAAGCTCATAGTGGGTTTCTCTTGCAGCAGGTTTGCTAACAGAAGCAACTGACTGCAAAGCAAGTACAAAGCTGTGCTCCAAGCTGTGGGTCCTCAGGAAGGAGCAATGCTCATGCACATCAGCAATTTTTGTTGCTGATAGCCCACAAGGGATTCAGGTGCTCCGTCTAGCTTCAGACAGGTCCCTGGAAGTCTGTGAGCCTTTGGCTTCATTCAGCCTCTCTCCTCAGTGTCTACAGTGAGATCTCATCACTGCTCTGCTGCTTGAAACCCACAAAACAAGCAAGTGGCTCAATAAATAAGAGAATTGCTTCAGCTGATGAAACGTTTGGATTGGCGTGTGACTTCTTCATTGCAGAGGGTACAGGAGGGGCAGCAGAAGATCATCAGCCCCATGACACCATGAACGGAATCACCATTCCCCCTGTGGTCTCTTTTGGGGTTATGTTCTGGCCTCTGCCATCTGTGAATACAGTCATTTGGCATGAAAGATTTGTGCCCTTTCCAAAAGCTTGCAGAAGACCCTTTGCAGTGAACTACCATCCAGCTACTCTCCCTCTCACCCAGTTCAGCCCTGAACAGCAGGACTGAGGCAATGGGGGGTGAAAGGGTGAGATGGGAGATGGGGTTCACAGATCCTTTCTTCAGCTGGGAGGAGTTGTTGAGGGCTGACAGGGTCCCAACACGGTAGAAAGCTAATGCGTTCAGGGACGTGTTGCAGAGCACGGGAGGAAGAGGACACCTCTGCAGAATGAATTCTTGGCCACTGCATATCAGATGCACTGAGAAAGCAAATAAACAGACAGTGACTGGGAAATGACTGATCCATGCCAAAGGTGTGAACAGCCACCCTCACTCCTGTGTCCTCACCTCCTCAAAAGCCTGCTCAGGCTTTTGAAGTATTGAGGTCCTCCTCTCTTCTTCCTCATTTGCTCCTGCCCATTTGAATCACAGAGATCCCTTTGCCATGCTGCTCAGGAAGCAGCTGATGCCTGCCTGGCTGAGCGGAGGGACCATACATAGGGACTCCCCAGAGAAGCAGAGCTCCAGCAAGGTCATCTGTCCTTACACTGACATTCGGTCCTTGTTATTTAGAAATAACCAGCTGTCTTGATAGAAAAAATAAACCAGCAGTGAGAAGAAAGCTGGCTCAGAAAGGGCACGCAGAAAGGGGACAAGAACCCTAGCTCAGAGTAGAGGCATGGGTAGAGATGTGGGTAACTTCAGCATAGAACAGAGGAAGGGATGTGCACAGTATAGGAAGACTCATTTCATCCTGCTATTACAAACCAGAGCTTTGGTAATGGAAGCAGTGGCAAGGTCTTCATGTGGAAACCCACTCATAGGACCTGCAAACACACCAGTGTGGAAAGGATAGTTTTTTTCTCCAGGCCGCTTTCCTTGGAACGACGTGCTGTGAAGCGACAGCCTTGCACAACAGAGTCCTGGGCGGCTGCAGCACACTCTGTATGTTCATATCTAACTGCACCTGCAAGCAGGCACTGTTGCATGCTGCACGTCGTGTTTGATTACTTCATAATTGTGGTTGCCACTGGTACGAATGAATAGACACACCCCGTTTCTTTCTGAGATCTTCTGATAAGATACACTCATACAAGCTTAATGAAGGCTTGTGGGAAAGTCTGCAGGCATCCATTAATGGTATTTATTCACAATGAATGCAGGATGTGCAGGTCTTTACACCTGATCTCCAGCCTCTTTTCCTTTGTCTACAGTAGTTGGATTTTTCCAGCAAGTCTCTTGCAATATCCAGAGAGGTCAATGAAGCTGAGCAACTGCAGAAGCAGCATGGAAGGTCAATGTACAAACTCCTCTCTCCCTCAGCGCCAGGCAATAGGGTGTAATAATTTATAAACTGGAGTCTGAGGTGATTGCCGTACTCAGGACTAATTACAGAATTCCATTACCCTGTCACGTGCTCAACTTTTGCCACAGACCTGGCAAAATAAACCACGATCTCTCAAAAAAATGTACTCTTACTCACTGACAAGAAGGATGGGAGTTAAAATCTTTGATTAAGTCCTGCAAGCTGCAAAGTCATGGACACTGATTGTAAAACATGAGCAGAAGAGAGCGAGTAAATAATAATCTTCCTTGATTGATCTCTGAAGCTTATGGGACAACTCGTGGGAAAGCTTGTGCGGTGCTCACACAACAGCCCAGCTTCGGTCCTGAAGTCATCATCCAGCTACACATCCCTTACCTCCCTCCCAGGGCTGTCTCCTACCCCAGTGGAGCAGATATCCACTTGTATCCCATGGAGGACCTCATGATGGAACAGGTAGATGCCTGAAGGAGACTGCGATCCCTTGGAGAGCCTGCACTGGAGCAGGCTCCTGGCAGGACCAGTAGAGAGAAGAGCCCATGCTGGAGCAGGTTTGCTGGCAGGATTTATCACCCCATGGGGAACCCACACTGGAGCAGTCTGTTCCTGAAGGACTGCACCCCATGGAAGGGAACCTCAATGGAGCGGTTCATGAAGAATTGCAGCCTGTGGGAAGGACTCAGGTTGGAGAAGTTCATGGAAGACTGTCTCCTGTGGGAGGGAACCCACGCTGGAGCAGGGGAAGAGCGCGAGGAGTCCTCATTCTGAGGAGGAAGGAGCGGCAGAGACAATGTGTGATGAACTGACCACCACTCCCATTCCCCGTCTCCTTGCACTGCTCAGGGGAGGAGGTAGAGTGAAGTTGAGCCTGGGAAGAAGGGAGAGGTGAGTGGAAGATGTTTTGAATTTTAATTTTTATTTCTTATTACCTTACTCTGATTGGATTGGTAATAAATTAAATTAATTTTACCCAAGTCAAGTTTGTTTTGCCCGTGACAGTAATTGGTGAGTGATCTCTCCCTGTCCTTATCTCGACCCATGAGCCTTTTATTACGTTTTCTCTCCTCCTGTTTTGTCAAGGAGAGGGAGAGATAGAGCAGCTTTGGTGGGCATCTGGAGCCCAGACAGGGTCAACCCACCACAATGAGGAAGTGTCATTCTGAGGGACTGAATTATTCCATTCCTTTATTCCATCCTTCACGTTTGCTACAAAAGGATAGCCCAAAGGGCCTATCTTCTCCCTTCATGTAGCTCCCTTTTGGTCATCTCTGCCTTTAGGAAACAAAACTTGAGAGTGGCATCTATCCTTGCCCTACTCTTTACCCTTCCTTAGCCTTGGTAGGGCTACCACTGCCTTACAAACGCACAACAACAAATCTCTGCCTGTTCCCAGTTACGAATCTGTTACCAAAAAAACTGCCCAGAGTAATTTTGGTTTCTTTTCTCCCCATGTTTGCGCACAAGGGCTTCCCAGCCATCTATGAGGCATCACTTTTTCCACTGCCTTTCCAAGAGCAGTCAAATCCATCATCACCAGAACTGAGAGATGCTCTGCCCCTGGACTGAGCTCATCCGCTCCCACACAGCCCTTCCTTTCCCTTTCCCTCACTCTCCAGCAGTGTTTTACGCAGAGCTCAGGAGCAGCGGGCTGCTTTCCTGCTTTGCAGCTGGTGTTTGGGTGGAGCAGACGATGAGCTCACTGGGTCTGCACTGGCCCTGGTGGGGTATGGTGTTCCAGTTCCTTCGGAGGGAACAGCTGAGACACTTTAACCTTTGTGCGCATTTAGAGCCAGACGAGTGCTCAGCCGCTTTGGAAACAGTGTGTAATTAAACTAATTGTTCTGTTAAAAAATAGTAAGTGGTGTAAGATCTACAGAAGTAATTAGAATTGCCACACCATTACTATTAAGAAGCAATAACGTATCCCTTATGTAGACACTAATCTGGTAATTACCTCCTTTAACAGAGATCAAATATCAGTGTGTTTGGGGTTTTTTTTTTTCAATCTTCCCAATGCATGAAGAGTTTAGAATTGGGGCTACAAACCCCAGGAGGTTCTTTATGCAGGGCTTTGAGAGAGCATGACTCTTTTGGAGACGTGAAGTTCCCCTTCCTCTCCCTGAACCAAAAGTCCACTCTCCCTCTCTGTCTCTAAGATAGATAAACGTATATATACACACCTATACATACATCTGTATCTATGTATCCACGTGTAACCAGGGCTCTCAGGGAAGCTGCTTGGCTGCTAAGGGCAAAGCACTTGTGTTGTGCTCCCTGCTCACTCTTAGCTGCTCCACTGTAATGGACAGTAATTGACAGAGACCACACTTCCACCTTCCAGCTAATTCCTCCAGGTCAGGCATTAAAAGAATCTGAGCCTACAATTTTTGAAAGATTCTAAATTTGTACTATAACTCTCAAAGAACGGCCAACTTTTCTTTACATGTAAGGACCAAAGACCAACCCAATGCCCTAAAGCTTGGTTAAGCTCCACAAAAGAAATGAGGATGGGAATAAATATGCTCAAAATGAAAGTGAGTGGAGTGTTAATAGCTAGTTAGCTTTCTTCAGATGAAATCGATAAATGCAGGTATGCCTTAATTTTGAAATGTTATACCCAGATGACTGATTATATTAGTCTTGGAAAACTCTTATGTGAGTGAATTTCCGTAAAATAAACCTAACAACTGCTGTTCAAGCAAAAAGCCATTAACTCATGGCTCTGTTGTGTGAGGTGTGTCATAGTGGAGAATGGAGGCAGAAAAGAGAGATTGTACGCTGAATGTTGACAAAGATTTTCTTAGCATAACCTTGTTGTGCAGACCATACTTGCATCTCCAAACAAAATAAAAATAAAATAAAAAGATACTTCAGGCTAGAGATTGCCTTTGAAGGCAGTGTTAAGTCTTTTTGACCAATGAACTTCCTTGCTTCTTTGGAAATAGGGGCTTAGGAAAGTGCTGACAGATACCTTCCTGGAGCAGATACTCTGTGTTTAAAAAAAATTACCTTTTTTTCTTTGCTTTCATGTTGTATTATCATACACTGATAAAGCCAGCTGTGCTTTTGTGTAGCTCTGCACCTTTCTGTAAACGTGCACTTATCAGAAACAAAGAAGCTTTATTTTATGAAGACTGAGCTTTCTGATCTTTGTGCAGTATATTTTTCAGAAGACGTACTTCACTACCTCGGTAAATACCACTCCTGGTTTTTGGTTTTTTTTTTTCTCTCTCCGTAGTCATCCCCTCGCAGCTTTGCTGAAGTGAGGTTCCCACAGTGCCTCGTAGTGCAGTTCCAGACTCTGCAGCACTAAAATGTTCCACAGAAAAATGATGAAAAAATCCCCAAGATCTGCACTGCCTCTTCTGCTCTCTCCAGGCAAGTTCTTGCATTATTCCCAAAATGTGAGCTTAGATTTCTAGGTTGATGGTATTAATGAACACTATCCAAAATCTGATCCTTGAAGCTGAAAACTTTTCAAAAATTTTTTCCATAGTCTCATTATGACCATGTAAAACTGAACCCGCCCGCATGCCTTTGGTCCCCCCCTTGGATCCAGAAGTGGCAGAGAGGGTGAGGCTTGCACAGGGACGGGCCTTGGGGAGTAGGTCATGTTGTTTTTCTGCGTAGATCTGGATGCAGATGCAGCTTAAGAAAAACACATCAGAAAGCCCCAGCGGCTTGCAAAAGAATTCCATCCAAGGTGAGGGAATCCTCATGAGACTGTCTGGGTTTTCTGTTGTTGGATGCATTTTTTTTTAACCATGAATTCCTGACACGCCCATTTTGAGGTGACCTAAAAATCTGACTGATGCTGTTTACTAGAGACAAACAGCTTGATAATTCAAATCTACCCAAAACTAGTAACTGAAAAATGTTTCTCTAGAGCCTGTGTGAAATGAGTTTGTCATCTTCATCCAGCCCTTAAAGTCTGGCATAACTGAGTTCAGTCTAATTTGGAAAACTTTCCAGACGGGAATAAACCTTTACTGGAGGAAAGGTAATTCATATTATCCAGAGAAAAAGTCAAAGACTTCACAGAGCCTGCCTTGGTTAGCCCAGCAAAGTGAAAGCTGAAAGGGGAAGACTGCTTCCTACGCTGGGCTGAGAAACACCAGCAAGGGAAGTCCGTACAAAAAAGAAATAGGTCAACACCTGCTGCTGGTCATAAATTTGTGAGGGAAATAAGAGAGAAGTTGATGACAACTACAGGCAGTGGAGCAGCCTTATAGGAATGAAAAATCCTAAGTAGTTTTAAGACAGCGTTACATCTATTTCTGAAGGAGAGCCTGTGATGTGTCTGTCTAGCACATGCTGCAGTGGTCCCAGTGGAGCAGGTATGATTAGTTGGAAGTCACTCTCACCCTTAATTTGGAAGTAGTCATGGATGAGCACTTCTCATGTTCTATAAAGCAGATGAATCCCAGATCCCAGGGCTTTGCCTAGAGGAAATGGCCTCACAGCCAGTACTTAGACACTTAATACTGGTGGAGTATAAGGGGAACGGACCACAGAAAGTGGCCAGCTTCAAGTGATCTTCCACATTAACATCTCGCAGCGCCACTATCATAAACAGCATCCTGAGCAAGAGGGTCCATTGCTCTGACCCTCCTCAGCGTTTCTAAATTTCTGGTATGTTCTTAATTTATTTCTTATCCATAAAATTGAATCCTCAAAATTAGTTTCGCTGTCAAGTTTGTGGAGCAGTATCAGGAAGTCTGATGTCAGATTCTCTGGGTAGGGTGCATTGTACCTTGCAGCTTTTCTAAACTACTTGCCACACTTCAGCAGGAGAACCCAGTCAAGGGTCTGGGTACATTGTCAGAATGAGGGTGAGGAGTCCCAAAAACGTACTGGCAAACAAGCAATGAAAATAGAGGGGAACATGAACTAAATCACAGGTAGACACAGTTATGTGCAAGGTAAGAGAGATTTTTGAGGACAATGAGGTCCCTGCACAGGCAAACAGATGCAAGCTTGTGTTTGAAAGGGCTATTCAAGGAACAAGGAATAGTCTAGGGAAGTCTGGAGGCCCTCCCAGCTCTATTTTTTACAACTCGGTGATTTCTGTGACTGTGGTTTGAAAGGGTAGCTGATGTCAGAGAAGTCAGACTGCAGGGGAGCAGGGGATTTGGATGTCATTCATGCTATTCCCAAGAATAGAAGGCAAAGCACAATCACACTCAGACACTAGGGCGTGTGTCTGCCAAGGTGTCTGTGCAGATGAAGGCAAACAGATTGAATTTGGTGTGACTGGAACAAAGAGAAGCAGCACAAGGGGTTGAAAGGGAAAGAAACGTCAAGGGTAGAAGTGCTGGTAGAAGGCTATTAGAAATCACTGTTGCCTCTGGACAAAGCTGTGAGGTGACTAGTGATGGCAAACTACAATATACAGATTGGAGCACTCTGTGTCCAGCGAGCATAGTAATTCATCCAGCTATTCCCATAACCCATAAACACTGAGCCAGTGAACGTGATAGACAGGAACAACGGGGAGATGCTGCAGTCACTGCTGTGTCTCAATTCAGGCAGAAACATGTCTGCAAAGGGTGCAGTCCAGTCACGAACTCAGAAGCATGTTTGCACCCGCGCTCATTTATTCATCATCAACAGCGTGTTGCAAACAATCATAAGAATGCCAGTTACTTGCCAAGGCACAGAGATTTCTCACGTCTGTCACTTGAGCTGGGCGCAGCAATAACAGTACCAGATTCCAGCTGTGTGCTACACAGAGCTCGGTATTTGTGAGTTTCACATCGTGGAGGCATTTGTTGTGGTCCCATTTATCTGGGTAGGGCTAATACAGCAGCCGCATGCCAAGCCCCAGGACGGCTCACACTGGCATGGTGTGAGACTGACTGGTGGCAAACAGAGTCATGCTGCCTCCATCACAACGTGACACCTAAAGACAAACCCAGGCATTGAAAAGGATTAATTGGCAACCATGCTAAAAACACCCAAGAAGCTGTGGTACAGTCAAGATGTATGTTGCCATCTATAGGTGCTCACACAGTTAATGGGAAAGCCTACAATCAGTTCCTTTTACTGTGCTTTGTGTTATTTCTTTTGTAGCACAGCAACACTTTGCCACCCACAAAAAGCTCAGGATTTCACTGTTCTAGGAGATGTGCAAACACAGAGCGAAAAAGGTGGCTCCTGTCCACAAACATTTCTCATCTAACCGCTTGGTGAAATGTCACTATCCATATATAGCCATTTGCTGAGCAATCCGTCTGCCATTTCCACGGTCTGCTACGCAACGTGACCATCAGCTTTGCAACACCCAAGTGCTTGCACTGTTAAAGGGTATATTAGCCAACCTCTCTCACAGAAGCACTGCTCTCTGCCATCCCTGTGTAGCTCCAGATTACAACATTTGTTTTATATGAATGTCTTCTTATGATATTATGTATTAAAATTGATACTTGGCCGAAGCAGCACCTGCAAATATTTTGAAGAACAGACCCTACAAGTGGTTTCTCTTATTATTCTCATATTATTCGAAGCCCCTGAGAAGGGGTGGAAGTCTCAGAGCGTGTTGAAGGAGTTGAGCAGTATGGTGTCAAAATTGCAACCATGCTACAAGCCTCCCAACCTGCCCATTCTGCAGCTCTCAGTCCAACTTTCCATTTCCTGCCCCCAAGCTTCCACTTGATTCTTTGTTCTTCCTCATCATCCAGAGGGTCCTGTCTTTCCTCCACTTTCTCTTTGGCACCTCTCTCCTCATAGACCAGCAGAGTTTAGGGGCTTCTGTAGGAAGGAAGGCAAATCCCAAGGCAGGACACAGGAGCACAGGTGGTGTTTGAAGACCTCAGTGGAGGACCCAGCCCCAACAGGAGGGGCTAGGAGCCACGGCTGCCGTTCCTGCCTGCAGGGATAAACAGGGAGCCTGAGAAAAGGCACTCTTGGCCATTTCTCTGAAGTCATGAGGCAGTAAGTACTTTGTGGAGGAAGGGGGAAGAGGAAGATGAAAGGCGGAAAGGATCATGGCATGGCATCAAAGGCTTCATTAGGGTAGAGCATCACGGCTGTAGAGCCTAGCTCACTTCGTCACAGCTTTTCCCAGCATGACTGGTTATAGACCTGGAGCTTCAGTGGTGAGCCAGCAAAAGCGCAACAACAGAGGAAAGAGGGGCTGGGCAGGGAGGTGCCCTTCAGAGTAGGAAGGCAGGAACTGCAGGAATAACATGAGGGCAAGTTCTTACTAGAGGCACAGGGCACAAGCACTCTGGAAAAGAAAGGCTGGATGCAAAGCATATATGAATATGTATTGTGTGAGATCAAGAAGACGGAAGAGGAAGGCACATCCAGGCATTGCCACAGGAAAATCCACCAAGAGTGGGGTACTTCCCCACCCATCCCCACCTATCCACAAGCCAGCAGGGCTTTGACAGCGCCTGTATTTTTTTTTTAACTCTAGACAGATTTCTAGTGGTGTCAGCCGCACTGTACCAAAACCAGCACGGGTAAATTAATTAGAATGGAACACACTTAATAGCGTTGTGGCATAAAATGCACAGACTCGGTGAGGAGAGGCAATGCTCTGAGGTTTGTATGGAGGACACCAACTCTCCATCCATTCAGTTTAGGACTAGCTCCTGCCACCTTTATTCGTGGTGAATCAGGTTTTACTGCAGAGCGGTCCCATTGCAGCCAGCAGTCCTAAGGTACAACACTTATCCCAGCTGCTGCAAAAACTGGCCAACAAGAATGATATTCATTGCTAGTGCAAATGCAAAACCACTCCTCTAAAATAAATCTATACCTCAATAGTTTTATATAATGAAGCCAAACTGCTGTTTAAAATACAAACTTGCCCTGGAGCTCTTTTATCCGTTCATCCCTAGAATATGAATCTGGACATTTCCTGGATAGTGTAGCCCAGTGGCAGTAGCTGGGCCCAAGAAGCTGCATTTGATGAAGCAGTGAAACAGCCAAATCAAACGTGTTCAAATCTGTGTAATAAAAATGTTCCATCTTGTCTTTTTCCCATGCTGAAAGCTATGCAATTATCCTTTTTTAATAGTTTCCCATACTTTCAATAAAAATAACCATTAAAAATAATAGCAAAACAAGAGAATTGCTTTGGAAGACACCTTAATTTATATTCAGAAGTAAATTTTCATAGTTTATTATCAAAACTGACATGAAGGAATTATCTCCTGTGGTCAGTCAGGGGGATTGGCAGGTTTTTATATTATTTTTTCTTTTTCAAAAGATAGAGCTTCGAGCTTGAATTCAGCATAGTACTCCAGATAATTGTTGGATCTGGCAACCATTCCAGCCAATAAACATGCAGAAATTGTAATTGATATTTTATAATTAAAGTCCAACCTGAGCAGGAATAGTAATAATTAGTGAGGAAAGCACATAATAAGATAAGAAATTACATATAGCCAAGAGATTTCCTTTTGGCAAAGGAAACAAATTACCCTTGAGCTTTCTTAAAGCAAAAGCAGTTTCTTGCCTTTCTGTGAGTAGTATTTTATGGGTTTTTTCATTTGAAATACACTTCAGACTCCAGTAACCACTAAAGGGATGATGTATTTGTCTGAGGAAGAGTTAATAGTCTCATTTGTATTGTCTTATTCCCAAATGTCCCAAAAAGGAGCTGCTCATCCTCACTGCTAAGTGTTGCGCAAATACAAAGCAGGAGAGAGCATCTGCCCCTCCAGGCTTCCTAGACAACCTGATATCTCAAAACACAGAGCAGGCTGCAAGTGATAATCAGAAATTTTCAACTTCCACATCTAAAGGTTTTACCTTTCCTCCCTTTCCTTCATTAAGAAAACCTTGGCGAACACTCAGACCGAGCTGGTGACCAGGGAGGATCTGTGCGTCATGGGCTACAGTGCCTGGCCTGGCACGGGGGAGTGCAGCAATGTCAGGCCAGTGGATCCCTGGGTAGACATATTCTGAGCTTGGACATTTTGTTATCCCCCAAGCTCATCTCACATGTCTGGTGTTCTCCTTGCAAACCTGTTTCTGTGAAGATCTCCATAAGCCATGAGAAAACACATAAGAAAGTCAAACTGTTTTCACTGCCAGCTCTCACCATCCCTCTGCTGTGGGAACAAGTTCCAGGGAGCAGATACTCCTCACTTCCATCCCTCATCTGCCTGAGCCTTTCATACCACATGATGGGTCCAGGGAGATACATGAAAAGGCTTATACTGGCAGTTGTGTAGCGCCTTGGGAAAATGTCATTTCCACTTTGCAGGGTTCCTCAGGTGCTTGCTGGTGCCATTCATTCACATTTACTTCCTGATACACAGTGTGACAAAAGGAAAATATGGCTTAAGAGCTCTCTCAAGAACACTTCTCACAAATGGCCTCCCTTCGTTCTTCTGTTCTTTCTTTTTTAATCAATTAAAGCCATGCAGAGCAGTAACAAACAAATTAAAAATTGAGAGGAATGTAGCATAAGAAAAATATTTTACTAAAGCATTAGAAAAATGCTTCTTAGTCCTGACTTTTTGAAGGCTGTTTTGTCATCCCTCTTCTTTTCCTTGTGCCCTGCAACTATTCTTAAGAAGCCCTTATATGCAGTTTTTTTTCCATCACTGGAGGTTCAAGGTCCAAATAGATTTTGTCCTGCTGATTGAGGAAATTCTGTGCTTCCCTGACACTTTGGATCTTGGGCTCACCACCAATCCAATGCAAATCCAATCCACTTCACCATTTACTACCCTTAATTTATCAAACTTTGCCATTTTGAGATGGTAGTAGTAATGTATTTAGAAAGGTACTTTGGATACTTTTTTTAACCTATCCATTTATGGAGACTGATTAAACGTAATAAAATTACAAGCAACATTACAGGCTAATGTAACAATAATATTAGTATTATCTCGGAACAATGTGGGATTATGAGTCACATGCAGTCTAAGGCCAAACTGAAAAAAAAATGCAGTCATCCTTTTACACTATACTACAGCAGCAAACTATCTGACAGTATTTGTCTCTAATAATACTACAATCTTTGTTCATTTCTATCTGTAAGAATTCACCAGAGACCCGTAGCACCATTCTGCTAAAGCCTCTTCAGCTGTCCTTCTCTGAACTGAGTTTGACTTAAACAGATCCTTTTCCCCCCATATTTTCTCTTCATATTTCTTTCAGTCATATTTCTTGCATTATTATAGTACTCCTCCATGACATTTTTCTTCATTTCTGCTGTTCCTCAGCAGTGCATACTTTTCAATATTAGTGTTACAATTTGGATAACAAGTGGGACATATTACTATTATCTTAACACTACCTAGTTACATATCCTACACTTTCAAGCCTTTCTGTTATCTCCTGGAGTGGTTCCTGCCTGTTCTGCCCACCAGTGCTGTCCTCTAGATTAATTCAGGCTACGGACTTCTTATTTCTTTTGACAAAGATTCCCCAGTCACATATATCCAGTTCTCCTAGGTGTTGCGTTTCTCAGGTTCTCTTTCCTCCACTCCTGATTTCTGCCCGCAGGTCACACTAATCTCCAATTAGTTTTCAATTTAACTAGGCATGTGAGTAGTCAGAGTTTTCTCATTCAGTGTCCACATAGGCATGTATAGACAATAAGGGTGGGATTTCACAACTATGTTCACAGGCAGGAACCTGCATATGGTCTATTGTTGCAAGCTCCTGTTATAGCAGTGCTAATTAAGTCAAAACAAACAGCAGAGCCTAGGAAATGATTCAGTTCACCCTAAAATAGCCATCTAAATATTTGTTCGGTTGACTCAGTATAGAAATCCAGCATGATTTTACATGCTCTGTGGTACCCAATGTAGTGTCCAGCAGCTGTCCCAGAAGGGTGCATGCTCCCCATGGGTTGCCACGTCAACTCCAATGTCTTGTGTGCCACAGGGATGGATGCCTACATCTAATCAGCTGAATTGGGTCTTTAGTGGCTGTTCAGGTGAGTCACTCCTTGGCATGTAAGGACTAGGACTCACCTGCCAACACTTTCACATCCCGTGACATTTTAGGTGTTCCAGTTTAACCCACCTTTGCAAGGAAGTTGTAGGTCGTGTCCCATATGTGAAGGTCTGTGATGCTCTTCAGTCACTCCAATGCACCTCTCTGAATCTCCGCCATAGCTCTCTGCTGACTCCACTGGGATCTGGGACACTTGGGGTCATGTAGTCACTGAGATGTATCTCTCTCCAACCCAAACTGAGTCTTGCCCAGAGATGAGAAACCCCATCTCCTGCACCACTGTCACTTCACTGAAGGGACTGTGCAACATGTAGCGAAGGGATTTGAGACCAGCGAGATGGGGAGAGGTGTCAGAGGGAAGCTGAAGTGTTTGCCATAAGTGTTTATTTATTTGTTTGTTTGTTTTTCTCAATACTGGAATCAGTGATTGGAGTTTTATGTTAATTGATGATACATTTAATTGATTGAAATTCCCTGACTTGAAACCATTTATTTTTGCCCACAGTAGGTGGGTGGCTCAAAAACTCCAGAGATTTTAGATGGACTGAAGTAATTTTGACAGCCCAGGAGCTCTGCCTCACTTTTCATCTCCTTCTTTCTTATCAGTTTTGATTTATTCTTTAAGCAATACTAAAAAAGGCTCTTGTCCAAACTTGCATCGTTAAAAATACGGAAAAATCTCAACAGAATGAAAATGACTGTTTCTAAAGGAAGTCAGCCACAACTTCCTACGTGGCTGGACACTACATTGGGTACCACAGAGCCAAAGGTGCACCTTGTGCACAGATAGGGCCATAGTTACCTTTTGCCAAACACAAGGCACCAGTCAACAGCCCATAAACTATCTAGAGAAAGTCGGAGCTTCACGTGGGCCATTTGTATTTTAAGAGCGGACATGTGCATGTGGGTGACTTTCCATGTCTGTCAGGCAGGAGGAAAACAGACCAGGTTTTGTAACACTGGGTGGACAGCAGATGTGTGACCTGCAGCTCTGAGATCAGGCCAGTCAGTACTGTGATACCGCTCACTCCAGGGGTCTGTTCCATGTTCCCCCATGTCAGGTGAGGCATCTGCTGCACCACCATCACTTTGGTCCCCCGGGCCAGCCATCCCAGTCCCCTTGGCAGCCACAGTCCATCACCTCCATGAGCTGTGAAAAATCAGTAAATCACGCAAAGCAGATTGACCAATGAAAGGCATTTTCAAAGATATCTTGTGTTAGTATATAGAATCATAGAATCATAGAATGTGTTGGGTTGGAAGGGACCTTTAAAGGTCACCTAGTCCAACCCCCCTGCAGTGCGCAGGGACNATTATCAGTAAGGGGGAAAATACAATTATGCGTGTTGATTAGGACTTCAAAGTTTAAGAATCTTAAACAAAAATTAACATACATTTCTGATGCCAGGCAAAGGCCAAAACCTGTTTTGTAAAACACTTGCATCAGCAGGTCAGAAATTGTATGAGAATAAACTGGGCTTTTATTATTTTATTGAGACAGTGAGGGCTATACCTTTGAAATACCCAGGCACCTAATTCCCACTGAACATCACTGAGGTTACCATGACATGTAACTGACAGTATGATAAATCCTCATAGTCAAATTTTAATCTGATTTAAATTGATTTTTGAGAGACTGGGTTCCTAAATACCTATGTAAAAAATGGCCTTAAAGATTTAATCCTGCTTTCAATTACAGTATTTGAAACTGACTTCAGAGTAGCTATTTTGGATTTACATTAGCACAAGTGAGATTAGAATCGGAGCCAGAGGCAGTTCACACTCTATGCAGATCTCAACACCACAAAGACAAGGGTTGAGGCACACTGTAGCACATTGTAGAATGAAATAATTTCGATATTTTGTGGATTTTAATCCTACATATCTTAAATTATGAGATATGTTGAATGTATGTTCCTTTGTGCTTGTTCACCTAACTGAATAAAAACATTAGTTACCATCCAGAGCATATTATTTAATTTTCCACTCTGCTCTTATTAAAGAAAAAGGCAAGCTTTATTCACTCGATGGCTTGATCTGAGCTACGTTTCTTTGTGTTACCTACAGAAATTACTGCCTGGCACTTTAAAAGAAGAAGAAACCCATTGGAAGAAGTAAAGAAGGGTGAACACAACAGCTTGTGTAGAAACCATAGGACAAAGAAATTGCAGGGTTACAAAGAAAGTCATGTTATATTGAGGGATCTTGTGGGAATTAATCAAGTAACAAAGTCTATAACATGACATTGAATGAACTTCCATGTTCATAGTGGGATCAATTATTTCCCTGTGCTCTCTGCTAGGTGTTTCTCTCATCTGTTCTTCAAAACCTTTTCCATGACAAGTATTCTAGAGGTGCTTTCTTTTTTACAGTATATTTCTCTTTGTCTATGGCATTTGTCTTACCATTCCTTAGAGATTTTCTAACACCACAATAGGTTTCACTTAAATGCTTAGTTAGCCATATGCTTGATAATTTATATGCTGGGTGAACCACTTGTCTCCAGAGAACTATAAAATTAAAATAAACCCCATCCCCTATTTTCCATTTCAATTCATTTGAATTAAACCATTTAATTCAGAGTTGGAAAACTGCAGAGATTACTGAGATTGTCTTTCCTAGATTATCCACCATAAAAATTAACCTTTAAGTTGATCCAGTTATTTCCCAAGTGAGGTCCTCCTTTACAGTATAAAGGATTTGAGTCTCATATGTTCTACTTGAATTACAGCTCTATACTACTCCATATTCAACTTAAAGCGATGGGAACCTCCTGAGCTGACACAGCCTCTCTGAAACCTGAGGCAGCAGGATGACTGCCGTCCATGCACCACAGGGGAAGCCTGGCTCCCCAGCATAGTTTAGACAGAATGGTGCCATCAAATGTGTACTCACTGACATTAGAAATGCCTCGGGCACCCTGCCAGGCCCCCAGCACTGCCACAGAGAGTGCAGGTCTCACAGGGACTTTTCTGTGTTGTCTGTCTCATCAAGGAGGGTGTCTCAGGTATTCCAGGACATTTCAAAGGGCACTAGAAATCTGTGTTTCCGCTCTGAAATCCCTCCCTAAATGTATAGATGCCTAAGCATTGCTCAGTCCTTGGGATGTCTGTCGAAGCCAGTCTCCAGTTAGTCGCTGGTGGCTTGAGTTTCACAGACCATTGTGGGGGAAGCTGAATGGTGATGGATGGAAGCTGAAATTGTGGCTGTCCCTTTCATTTGATGCTGGCCACAGCTATTAAATGGTGATTGTCTTAGATTGAAACAGGCCAGCACTCTCCTGTGTTGATTGGCAGCATTTGTCTCCCACGCCTTCAGAGGGTGCAGAGCTGAGGGTCTACATGTGAATGTGATCATGTTGTTTGTGAGGCATCAGCCTCAAAACTCAGCAGAGGAATTGAGTCCCTCTGTGCTCCCTGAGTCACTGGTTTCAGTGGGGTTTGGGTCAGGCACTAATTTTACATTTCCTCCTTGGTCTTCATGCCCACTACCATGCAGGGTGACTTGATTGCTATGCATCTATTTAGTACATGCTTGCTATATTTAATACATGGCTCCTTGTTTTGCTTTTATTGTAACACGTATTTGTGGAAGTCATGCATATTCTGGGAAGGATCAAGTCCTAAATGACTATTTTCTTGAGGCACAAAACAATCTGAAAAGATTTTTTATGAACTAAGAAAAAAACCACTAACAAAAAAGTATTGATTGTATCAGTCTCGGTCACTTGATTCACCAACATCTTCTTCTGGGTTATATGCTTGTAGAAATCTGTTGAGCTTGACAGAGCTATTCCAATGTGAAATGAAAGCAATACAGGGATGAATTAAACCCTTGATTTACCAGTTATTCTGTCTAAATCCCACTGTCTGGGGTTTCCCATCTTCTGTATGTCTTGCTAAACGGAAAATTTGCTATCATGATGATGTTCAAGCAGTAATCTTTGCTTTCCCCATTAATTGGCTAAGCTAGTATACTGGCAGTTGTCCCAGAGGCACTGATAAAATAGAGTATATATATAACATGTATCATAAAGTTGGCCTGGTATAAATAAAAAGGTCATGACTTTTTTCCTTGTTGCTCTTCCCATATGTTTTGTATTTTCTTTCTCAATATTGTGCTCTTTCTTGTTTTCTGTTTTGCTAATAGTATAAGGGTGTTTTAGGAAACTATTGAAAGACTTTGGGAACATTCAGTTGAAAAAGGAAAGTGTTGTCCCAAAAAAACCTATAGAATCAGACAAAATGTCATTCATTCACATGTTTTTGTATTATATAAAATTGCATGCATTGCATTTTTACAATTGAAGAAAACAATTTGAATTGGGTCTATGATGGATAACAGTTTTTCATCTGTGCCTTTGAGTAAGTGCACTTAGCAGATTTGCTGTGTGATCCCAAAGCAACTGGAAGGCTTTTAAAGTTCTTGGACAAGGAAACAGTCTCATTCTGCTATCATTCTATAATGCAATTATATCCCAATAAGCACACTTGCTACTAGGAAAATCTAAAATAATAGGTAAGCTAAGCATCAATGAAATGTAGCAGCTATTTTGATTTGAAAATTGAGGAAGCTTTATCCTCCAGTAAGGAGAAAATGCCTTAATTTCAGAGTGATGAAACGAACTGTTTCAGATTGAAACTTCCCTTCTTTTCAGTGATCTTCAGCTTCCTCTTTACTGCCTAAGGTAATGAGCACATCAAAGAAACATGAAGATAACTGTTATGGTCCCAGGAACTTAGTTTGTCCATTAATTGAAGTACATTTCTTAAAGCTTGTAGGGTTACATCTAGGAAAGTAGCTAACTAGTTCTGCATAGTATTCAGGCAGCTATGTCTGAAAATCAGAGGTTCCTGAAGGCAGCATCTGTCCAGCCTACCAGCTATTGGGAATCCCCTTCTGGGACAGATAGCACTTCCCACACATGGTGCAGAGCTGATACCTGCTATAAATTTCACATCAGGTAGCTATCACCTTTGTAACTCTTTCTTACCTGCATAGAGGATAAAGGAAAAGACCTTTTCTGCACAAGGGAAAAACTTTCTGCCTGGTTTCTGCTGGAAACAGAAATGTTTCTTCCATTTACTGATATAAAAGGTGCGCATTGTGCACGTTCCATATGTGCAATAAGCCTTCTCAAGTGCCTACAGTTCACATAGCATCTCCTCAGGCATCAGTGTCTCTTTCATGCCACTGAGTAATTAAGGTTACAAAGTCATCTGTGAGAAGATTGGAATAATGTGTACCTGAATAAACTACTGCCTTACTACTCCAAAACCCACAATCAAGGTACTTGATATTTACTCAGAAAAGAAGCAGCCTTACAATCCCAGCTTGTGTAATTTACACTCTCTGCTTATTTTAGCCTCTTTCTCCTGCTTGCACCAACAAGCTTTCACCTTCTGGTTCCTGAACATCTCGTGAGAATAGTTTCCATTCCCGGCTGGTACTGAGCTGCCTTCCTCCTCACTCTGCCGTGCCCCAGGCAGAGCTTTCCCAAGAGCAGGGGTGGAAGACAGGAGTCCAATGTCCCACAGAAAACTCAGCCTGAGATTGCCTCCTTCTGTTCTCCAGATGATAGTCATTCAGAAACATAGGGCCTACTACGCTGCCTTCTCCGTCATCTCTGCCTTGCTCTGGTGGTAAGAGGAAACAAGATCCTATTTCCTTCCTTCCCCCTCCAAATTCTGCTTTCCTACTGTAATTGCCCCAAGCTGGCAGTGTCCTTTGCCATCCCAGAGCTGGTGTGAACAGCTCTGGCACTGCTGTATCACACACCACTCTGTCTGGGGAGCAGAGTAGAGTGGGTGAAGCAGGGAGGGGGGGTCTTCAATAACCACCTACCTACAATCCTCAAACTATTTGGGCACCCCTGAGGCTGAAGATCCTCTCTCAGCAGAGAAGTGGACAACTTGGATCTTTATAAAACAAGACTTTTTTTAAAAGTCCGAGGAAAGCGGACCATGCCAAGCCTGAAACTTAAACCTTACACTGGCAGTTTTTGCTGCTCCCACCATGAAAGCTTATGTTCCATGCACAATAGGTAAAACAAATTTTCCATCAAATTTTGGTGTATTTTTGCACATATTTCACTAATATGTACCAGGCAAAAGGAAAAATGATTATTTTACACAGTGCTAACATGATGTACCTTGCTTCTCTATGTACCAGTTATTTGAACCTGTCCTTTATTGTCTCATGAGCTGTTGATGATTACATCTAATACGTTATCTTTTAAACTCAGCATGAAACTAATTACAGACACCCATATCTCTAGGCACCTTGGCTGCAGCTTGAATATTCTTAGCTCTAGATCAAGAAACCCCACCGACCCTTATTTAATAAATTCTTCATTTATGGATTTTCTCTGTGCTATGTCTGTACTTCAGGCACATCTTTTAGACAAGAAAATACAGGAAAGCACAGTTGTTTGCCCTAAGGACTCGCCTCCATTTTCTGCTTTCCCAAAAGGCTTTGTAAGGAAATCTGCACAGGAACTTTGTCCTTGGAGCAGCTATACCAGAAGCAATGAAAATGACCTCAACAAATAACCTGTGAATGAATCTGATGTCAGTAAGGGAAGGGTATTTTCTCTCTGTTTTTGGAGATCCAGTTTTGCTGCCACAGATTAAAGCTTTGACCTTCTTTTTTGGGGTACTTTTCCTTATTATCTGTTTGGTGTCCATGGACAAAACCCCCTGAGTGCAAAGTGTGTCTCTCCTTGCATTGCCATGACCAGCTGTCCCTAAGATCCCACACTGTGGCAGCTTCCGGGCAGTACAAGAAGCTGGGGAAGCACCAGAGCCTTCTGCCTAGCAGCCTTCTTTGGCAAGGGACCATTCTCCAAAGATTCAGCAAAAGGGTGAAAATCTAAAATATTCTTCAAGTTAGGAGGTCTCTCTTCTTTTTCCCGTTTCTCTGACTAGATTGGAACCTTAATGCTATGAACCTCAGCTGAAGACAGCAAAAATGTAAGTTTGCATGAAGTGAGACTGGAGGTAATGCAAAGCAGAAATTTGATGTGTTTTGCCAAGGCTAGGTTACAATGCACTGAGAAGAATGGTATTTCCACTCTTGTGGGGTCCAATATCCCCCCATCCTGGGCCCTTTAAAGTCCTTTCTAATTAAATCTAAGTCATTATCACTCCCCAGGAGCTTGTGAAGAACTGGAGGGGTACCAGAAGAGGGCTGAAAGGTGAACAGTGTATCTCTTTTGAAAGGGGTAGGGACAGGACAAACAGCGATTACAGACAGGTCAGTTGGTAGAAGAATACAGCAACAACCAGTCAGCAAGATAATCCGTACACCCCTGTAAGAAAAAAAAAAAAGGAAAAAAGTGTCAGAACTGATGTAGATTTGTCAAGGGGAAATTGTGTTAAACAGATCTAATTTCCTGCTGCAACAGGGTTTGGGTCTTTGCAGATAAAGGAGAGGAACTGCTATTTTACAGCTCAGTTTAGAAAGGCTTTTGCACTATATCACATAGATTCTCATAAGGAAATTGGGAAAACATGATATAGAAGGGGTGAAAAAAGAGTAGGAAAGTTTCCATTGGGCCAGAAATGGAAGGGGAAACCAAGGGGGATAGAGTCTTTCTTGTCATTGGTGCTATTTGGTGCTTTTGTTAATGCCTTGAACAACAGATTACTGCATGGTCATTCAGGAAGGTACTGGAGGGCAGATTTAGATCTCAGAATGAAAGTAGTTAAGAGTCATCATCTGTGTAGAAGTATACTGCAAGATGGGATGGGATAATGAATCTAGAAATCCATCAGGAGTAGGACAAGAAGTAACAGGTTTAAGAGAGATGCAGATTAGATAGCAGAAAGAGCTTTCCAGGACTGGGAATACTGACACTGTAAAACAACTTTCCCTGCGAGGCCATGCAGCGCACATCTTAGAAAGTTTACCAACAAACAAACTTTACATGGGGTCTCCGCTCCTCTACTTTCCTTCATTTTATTTTTTCTTTCCTTTCCTGCCTCCCATCTTGCAGAAGTAGATGACAGATTCAGGTCCCTTCTAGCTCAATGACAATATACAAGCCCAGAGGTGCTGAAGATAACTATTGCTTTCAAGAGTGGGAGGAAGTGAGAGAGATTTGAGTGCAAGTTATGGATACATCTGACAGGTATCGTCTCCCCGAGGGGATTAGCAAAAGACATTTAATTTTCACTTATCAGCAACAGCCTTGCCCTACAGGGAAACATGCGAGCCCATCTCAAAACCCACCTTTTAATAGCTTTGAGCTATCCATCCTCCGCAGTCTCTGAGGGTGCCCCTGTCTCACACATGCATTCAGGTTCCCAAATGTTACGTACAGCAGTGAAGTACAATGCCGGGGTGACTTAGGGTGACCTCTCTTCTGCTATCCCAATGACGGCAAGGCCCCTGGGAATCTCTGACTTCCTTTCTCCCAGCTGCAGGAATCTCTGCTGCTGTTGGTTGTGGCCAAGTAACCCCCAGGCAGAAACACCTACCCAGTGCATGGGCAAGTCTCTGGAGGAGCTCAGCACTGCCACCCCTCTGTGCATCGTGTGTCACCCAAGGACCCTCTTGCCACCTCCCATTCACCACAGTCTGGGACCATAGGGATCAGAGGGCATGCACTGCCCTTCCTCATGCTAGGAAGGAGGGGAGGTTTGGCCCATCTGAAAGCATTTTCTTTTTGCAAATGTTCTGCTTTGCAGACAGTGATTTCCATCTCCTTTGTGACAGTCACCAGTCCCATCGTGGAGCAGATAACAACTGGCAGAAAAGACTAACAGAGCCGCCCCACTTCACGTGCTTCCAGCCATGCCCTGCTGTGACTTGTTGTCATGGGACCCCGGGAATTGCAGTACCGCATAAATGTTACACCGTAGGATACTGGGTTTGTCTCTTCTCACAAAATGTTTTGTATGCTCATTCCCCCAAGTCTCAGCACAGGAAACCTGGCATAGCATTACAAAGGATTGCCAGGAACAGATTTGTTTCTTAGTCTTTGGAGAAGGCATGAACCACCTAACTAAAATGCACTTTACACCACACTGAAACAAAAAAAAAATGTAAAACCTGCCAAAGCATATTTAAATCTGATTTTATTTTCCATCTTCACTATTTCCTAGCAATGAAATCATGCTTTTAATGTCCTGGTGGAGACAGTTCTGAGGTGCCCCAGAGATGCTCAGGGAACAAAATTTTCTTCCTGAAGGTGCAGAGCCCAAGGACTCTTTAGAGCAAGTGGCCAGGACACAGAACTGATTCACTGATTTGCTATAGGTCAAAGAGAAGCTAATTGTGTGACACTGTGCAGGATGTATCATCATTACCATTATTCATGTTTATTGTGCTGGTATCTTAAGACCAGCCATGGATGGATCCTTGTTGTACATGATTAGCTGACAGTCCCTGACCCATGCAAGTTACAGTTCAATAGCCAGAGAAAGGGTTGGGAAAAGCATCTAACACAGGTAAGCAGAAACATTCATGCATTCTATTGATCTCAAAGTGCTTTATTTTATTTCTCTCTCTATGTGTGTAGGATAACTAAGCACAGGTAAGATAAATGGAAAATTGAATGCAGGATAGATGAGAAAGAGCAGATGAGACAAGAGCAAGAGGGACAAAATACACATTTTGAAAAACTGAATTTCTCTTTAACCTAGAAACTCTGTTTTTGCCAGGTCCAGAATCCAATCCACATGTTTGCACACACGTTCTGCAGTCACAGCCCCATTCACCTGGGGAGGGCTTGAAGAATTCGTTGCATGAGAGGTGCAGGTTGTCTGTCAGCCATGCAGATTTATAAGTTGTTCTCTGTGTTTATGTCTTTCATCCAGCCACAGGAGTACAGCTCCTAGTTTGATTTCTGTTACTGGCAAGTAGCCATCCACTAGTCCCATCTGTTATGCTTAGCCTGCCTGACACACACAGCAGACTCAGTCCTGAGGGCAGGCTGACAAGGGGCTGGTGCACACTTGCATTTCCTACCAGTGACTGAAATGTATATACTGGCATTTTCTGCGGATGGAAAATGGGAGAGTACCCAAATGTCAGGGAGAGGTTTGACGTCAATACTTCTAAAAGTCAACACTTCACAGACAAGATGGCAACCCCCATTTGGACCTTTTTATACTTCTACTCTTAATCCTGCCTCCAAAACAGGTCTCCTACCATCATGTCTAGGAACTGTTGGGGTATTTCCAAGTTCTCTTCTCTGCCATCTGGGGCATAAATATGCATCTGCATATTTAGCTCATTAAACCAATGTACAGTAGGTGTGTGATAGAAGATGCTGACCAAGGAGAACACATAATGCAATGTAGGAAAGATTAACTATATATATAAAGGAAAGCCTCTCTTTGAACACATGTTGCTGGACAGGCAGGCCCTACTGTGTGCTGCCTGATCACTGACACAAGGTATACCTGTAGCTTTTTCCCAGTGTGCCCTGGTATGGAAACCTGCTCAATGAACCTGGTGTGCAGCTGAACTGTGCAGTTCATGGAGGCCAAGTCCTGCGTTACGATTAGGGACTGTGGCAAGGATGGAGCATCCCTAGCACAGAGTGCTGACCAAGGGACACCCTGCGCTGCCTGCATGTCCCTGGACGTCACACTCCGGAAAAGGCTGCCCAGAGCCCAAAGGCTCTCAGACCTACCAGCCAAAACCTTTCAAGAACTCCTGCCTTTCGTTTCCGCCCTCGTAACTGTGCATGACCAGCATCGCCGATCCAGCTCCTGTGTTCCCTGCCCTCACAAGCAGACTCTTGACATTCTCTTATCAAACCAGCTGTGAGCTAACTTCCACACTGGATCAGTACAGCAGCGTAGCAGACTTGCACGCAGCTTCTAGTAAGGCTACAGCTAAATGAGACCTTATATCCATGGAGCAGGTTTTCCTTCCCATACCCAGTGTAAAGCGTCTTCTTTTAAAGTACAGGGCTACATTAGAGATATCAGTCTAGCTAAAGTGACATTTATTAAAATTGTATAAAAATCAAGCAGTTTTCCTAGTAAGATCTGGCACCTGATAGCAGGTCTGAACAGCAGTTCCCCTCTGTGGCAGACTAGCAAGGCTGTATCCCTGGGCTCCACATAAAAATTTGCACGGCTCATTGTATTAATCAGTTTTCTGCAGGTCATGGCTTCTTCCACACTTTTTCACTTGGCGCACAGGAAAACATATGGCTCTTCCTCATTATTGCTTTGTATTTTCCAAATTCATGTACGGATCCCATTGCCACAGCACTTGCAAGCTGTTGTTTATTAAAGCAGTGAGACCCAGGTGTTTCTTACCCCTTTGTGCCAGCGTAGGCAAGCGAACTGTGCAGAGATGGAGTCCACCTCATGCTTCACTGCATTCTTGCCCATAAGCTCCTTCGTTTTTGTGTGACCACAATGCACATGTGCAACAAGCTTGCTGACTAGAAGAAAAAAATCCCCCTTCTTGTGATTGACTTCTGCAAGGTAAATAAAGCTGGTCAGGTGAACATTAGAAACACCCTGTGGTTTTGCATCTCTGTAATTAGTGGCTGGTGGACAATCACAGAGGAAGGAGTCAATGACTCCATGTCTTCTCAAGGCCTTGTGCCTCCAGAAAGTCCCGGAAAATGAGGAAAAAACAAAGGAGAGCAGGAAAAACAGGCAGAAGCACCCATGTCACCTGTCATCTCTGCTCTTTGCAGATCATTGGGTTCAATAGGTTTTCCAGGCTACAGTTCTTTTCTTTGACAGAGGGAAATTTCCTCTTTGCTGAGGAAAATACATGGCAGTAGTGGTTCAGGATCAAACCTGTGGGATTTAATGTTCTTTGCCTTTCTCATGGGCTTGCTAAGGCCCAAAACAGTGATTGTCTTGAGGAAACCATTAAAGTCTGCAGTGCTGCCTATTAAGCAACGTAGTGAGAGGGAGGAGGGAACGCACTTGGGAAAAGGTCTGTTGAGAAGGGTGCAAGATGAAATGGATTACCTCTTTGTCAGTGTTTAGTGGTTCAAACACAAATGTCACATGTTGTCCATTCTGGACAGGATGTACTAGGCGGAAGAAACTCCAGCTTTAATGGCTGATACATATTTTCTATGGTTTCACAAGGTATTTTGCCTCAGTTGGTCTGGTTTCTATAGAACAGCCGGTCTAATGGAGTCATTCTGTTGTCCTTTCCAATAGTTTTGAACTACAGCATGTGTTGATTATCTCAGCTGAATGAATCTGAGTTCGTTTATAAGTTGCTTTGTTTTGACATTATTTTTTTTTTCATTTCTTTGTTCCTCCCTTCTCTGTCTAAAGAACACAAAATTGTTTGTAGAGGGGAAAATATATAAACAGTGTGATTCAGTACAATAAAGAACAGCTTGTTAAAAATGTGCTTTTAGCGTGTGTAGAACCCAAGCTTTTCCTCTTTCTATCATGCCTTGGTACAGAAAACATTAGCTGAGCTTGCTCTGGGACTTCCGTTATAAAACTCTGGTTTCTTCTGCCTGTAAAAGCCTGAAATTTCTACATTTCAGTTAAAATGGTGTTTTCCTTTAAGCCGAAGACAACATTTTATAACAGTTCGAATCAAACTCATACACTTATTTTTTAGTTTTATGAAAATTATGAAATTTATCAGAAACAAGTAATGGAAAATCTCTTTATTCTTTTTTCCTTTCTTCTTTTATCCAGCCTGAAGGAAGGCAATGAGAGCTTTGCTAGCTTTCCATTGAAACAGAATCAAATTCCATCCTTCGGTTGAAAAATTGCGTGTGACTCATTCTTACGAGCCAGGCCAACCTGCAAATGCAGACTGCCGTTAAAGTTGACTTTACCTCATCAAGAGTTGAAGTGACTGAACATCTGTTTAGTATGTGCACAATCATACGCATTCACCGAACGTCAACCTATATGTCCGGGCCTACACGCTGACATAAATACATCTAATGAATGTTAATTATGAGGTAGTGTTTCCTTCTGGAGATCTATCACTGCATAAGCTTCCTTAAAAGAGTACAACTGTCTCAGCACTGAGACTGACGTGTTGGGGCCTGCTTCTATGGCTTCGCTTGTCCGGGCAAACTGCAGGAGTGCTTTGAATAAAAAATTCAAAGCTGACATGCTTTGAATAACAAATAAATAATGGCATGCAGGTAGGGATACTGTTCTGACAAGCACCTTGGGAATCACCCAAACACTGGGAATGGTTTGCATGAAGGGGAGAGGTGCATCACTGAAGCTGAAGGCAGGTGTCGGGGCTGGGGAGGGAGGAATGGGGGCCCTGGAGCCTCTGCCAGCCCTTGCATCTCCCATGTCCCCGTGCCGCAGGTGCTTTTGCTCTCCAGGCAGCAGGACAAAGAGTGAGGTGTCTGCCCTGAGCCACAGGGTTGGGGTGTGGGGAGTGAGGGTGGACAGAGGTGGATGGAGCCGCTGATGGAGTGACCGTGGGCTCACAAGCTTTCCTACGGTCATGGCACTGTGGGTGCCGTACGTACCTGCCTGTGGGTGCAGGTACGCTCCAGTCTCCTCGCCATGCCCATCCCCTCTCCCTCGGCAGCGCCTGCTAAGAGGATGCTCCGCAGGGTCTGCATCCATCGCACAGGCAGGGCTGGGTACGTAGGCCATGGGGAGCTGCCCTTCAGTGAAGACAGACATTTCGTCTGGACCCCTGATGGCAGGAGCCAGCAGGGCTGGTGTCCAGAGCTGGAGAGAGCGGGACTGAGTGGGTAGGGCAGGGGGAAGAGGTGGGAGCTTGCCAGCCAGGGGCTATGGCAGCTTGGCTGGGCTGGGGAGAGGGGAGTGGGGCTCCCTTGGCTGCAGAGTGGGGATCACAGGTTTTGTTTGCAGGGTAGAAGACAGGTTACGTGTTGGATCTGGACGGGGAGGCTAGAGGTTGGGGTACAGAGCATGAGGACAGGCCAGAGCTGACAGCAGATGTAAGGACCGGAGGAAGGGATGAACGCGTACAGAAAAAAAAAAGGGGGAATGTGAACTAAAAATATTACAAACACTGGAACAGAGAAAGTATTTCAGGCCTTCTGTTCTTTCTTTTTATAGCCAAAAGGAAAAGGGGACAGAATCTGGAAATAATAGGCCATGTATTCCTGAAGAAGGTATCCATTTCTAGCCACAGCCTAATGAAACCTATGGATGTGCCACTGCAGGAGCTCCCAAAGGTGAGGGCTACCACAGGATTCAAACAGGGGCTAGACATTTGCACAGCAGTCAAGGTGGTTCATGGGGAACTTCTGTCCTGTTAAGGAGCAGACGTTTCAGAAACTTTGCAGAAAAGCTTACTGCATGAGATTTGAATTTAAATTTGCAGACACAAGAGGCTGAGGTGCATTACAGATACATTTTGAAAGAACATCTGATGTTTGGATGCTTGTGTATATATAGCACCCTCCAGCTGGGGCTTTGCTCTTCTTCGGCACAACCACTAGGATGAGGAACAGCTTTTGCCACTGCGGATATTCGAGGAAAGCAAACATGATCAGATTCATCAAGCTGTTCCCTTAGCACGGCGTGAACTTTAGCTTTAGAGTTTCTGAGAAGAGAATTGATCAGTCAGTCTCTTGAAGATAGAAACCCTTAGGTAATTAGGAAGATGGCATTATTCAGAAGCCTTTGCTTTTAGTACCCTTTACCGAACAGTTGGGTTTGGGTAATTATAGTCCCTGGGGGATAGGTTTCAGTGACTGACAGCCCCCGGTGATGCTTAGACCTCATCCTCCCAGCTGCACAGAGAAGTGAAATTGCACACAGAAGCAGTTTTTGTTTGAATTTGCAGCAGCAGGGATTTTTGTGTGTGTGTGTGCATGTGTGTATGTCTGTGGATTTTTTTCAGGTTTATGAGTTCCAAATATAAGAGACAGGTGATGTGCACAATATTTCCCTTACATCAGCACCAACAGCACTTTTGGAGTTTATGAGCAATTAATGTATTGTGATTTTTTAACTCCTTTCTTGCTGATAAGCTGCTCTGAACACTCACCTAGCCAAGTGCAAAATCCATTAACCTATACGTACCATGAGTACAGAATATGAAGAAAAAGGAAAGAAAAGCATTTGCCAAAATTAATGGATGTATGTAATTATGCAAGACTCCTGTATGTGAGAAAATGTGGAACTATTTAGCAACAACATATTTCTCAGCACAGTACGTACAACTAGAAATAAAGTATTAGTGGATGCTGCTGCTTTGCAGTTTACTACAAAGAATTTTCATTTGGGGCAGAACCAGCTACAGTTCTTCTTCTGAATATGCCAAGGTATATCTGTATTTCTGGAATTTTCCACATCCTTTTTCTCTGAAAGAGATGGGAATTTCCACATATTTTCTGATGAGTTATTAGGTGTTATTCTTTTTCTTTTTAATTCAACCTGAATTCTGAATTTCCTGGATACCAAATGTCTATCTGATATAAGATATTACCCATCAGGTTACTGATGTGTATATCTAACCTGAACACCAAATTAAATAAGGGGATTGATTGGATTAGCAGCTGTTCATTAGACTTTCTCTTCTCATTTAAAACTAACATCTGTGTTTTCTTATTGAGGACTTCATAATATCATAAACAGAGCAGGGTAATTTCTTACCGTGAAGAAGTTTTAGATGGATGGATTACAATTAGTTGTGAGCTGCCTCTGGAGCCATTTTGAGGGTTTTTTTATTTTAGGCTAAACTATCTGATTAAACAGTCATCAAAGTGAGAACCAAGGACTCAGATTCATAAAACAAAGGCCAAAAATGCCTCAGAAATGAAGTCTGTGAAGAGGTGGAAATTAGCTTGTAGAGGTGCCTCCCAGGTTTTTGTTATTTATGGACATAGCATAGAGATGCATCATGCAGATGTAGCTCTGATCAAACGAGCTTAAGCCCTGGGAAAAATCCAGACACGTTAGCAAACTATATTAGCTTTAGCAAAGCAACTGGCTGCAAGGGCGGTATTTGTGCTGTGTGAATGCACCCCAAAGATGCATCCTGAGACAGCATGGAGGTGGGGAAGAGAATGAGGCATTTGATCTGAAGATGAGTATTTAAGGTGAAATACTCCTTCATCAATTAGAGTGAAAGAGAGACCTCACACATCCAGCTTTACACAGGTGCTAACCCTTCAGTCCACACACAGAGACCATATGCAGGTCTCTCTCCGCGATCTCCCTGCTTCGCGCAGACAGCCTACCTTTCCTGTGCTGCAGAACCCAAACTCTTCCCACCCAAGACAATTTTGTCAGATTAACAGCCATCAGTACTGCCGAACCAAACATCCTAGTGCAGCCTGTAACACCTCCTGACCATGTAACGTAGCAATGATGTGTTATAGAAAGCTGCTGATGAGCCCAGGGACTTGCATATGCTCAGTGCTCAGCTTCCCACAATACCATTTTCTCTGCATCCATTTATCCCTTAATTAGTGTGACGCCACATGAAAGCCCATACTCTCCCACATTTTCTCTCCTCACTGAAGATCTTCCCAGTGTATTTAAGTCCTTCTTACAAACACAGCACAGAAATGCTTGTTTGTATTTGCTCTGCTTGAATGGCATAAGCACGAACAAGGAATGCTGGTTTAAAGCCAGGGCAACAAAGGAGCAGGAATGGATGCTGTAGCAAATAGTCAGTAGTCTTTAGGCTCACAAACACATGGCAGTTATTTGAACCTGATGGTTTCTGACTTTCTGAGGCCATCAAGTGCTGAGGCCATAGTATGATGCAGATCTAGCTACAAAAATTTTATATGCATAGGAGAGTTCCTTATGATATTGTGTATTGTGACGCATAGTGTGGTGCTCAGAGGGCATGACTGTGGTCATTGCAATCACCAGAAAAGGCAAAGGACATCAGAAATGAGCCAAAACAAGCCAGCAGGAGGTACTGTGTGGGCAGAAGATAGGTAGCAGTCATAGCCCCTCATGGGCAGTAGCACAGGTACGCCACAGCCTGGCTGCTCACAGGCATGGACAGGCCGTGAGAAGGGTGCTTTCAAACCAAAGAGATGTGTAGTGCCAGTCTGAGTTTCAGTCAGCTCAACCTTGCCCACCGAAGCTCACAGCCGATGCCAGAGCAGACCCTGTGACGCGCCGTGGAAAAAAGCTGTGCCCTCTTTGGCTTTATGTTGCTACCCAGAGGGTATGTAAGGGCTCACGCCATTGTGGAAGGTGGTGGTGCTCAGCCAAAACAGGCCTTGAGTATTAGTGACCGACAGACACCTTATGAGTAAAATAAAGTTTCCTTTGTCAAAACTTCCTTATGTAGAGGTGGCTGGAGAGGAGGCAATCAGTGAGGCAAGAGGGGTGGGGGAGAGAAAGAGAAAGGACAGTGCATGAGAGAAAAAAAAAACAAAAAACCCACAACAGAAACTGGGTAATCATTGAGGATATACAGGGGGGAAGAGGCAATCTCAGAAGTAGAGTCCCTTCAGCTCTTCCTCATGTCTTAGTTGCCATCTGAACCCACAGCGGGATCCCCTCTCCCCTAAGCAGACCAACTCCATGCCAGCACTTTTCCCTAGGTCAGGAGAAAAGAATTAATTTTCCAGCTGCCCCAGACCCTGCCTGAGTTGGTTCACTGCTCTGATTACCACAAAGCACGGAGGCAAGTGCTCACTCCTGCTCCTGCTCCAGGGAAGCTCCCAGACCCAAGCCTACATGATGCATAAGCTTTGAGGAAGCCCAGTGGATCTCCCTAATGAATAATTTTGCTCATTGGTCTGTACCTTAACCTAGCAAACACATTAAAACCTCAATGTGGGATCTCTGGTCGCTGCACTGTGTGATTTAAGAGGCTTCCCCACTTGCATGTAAATTTGGTTGGTTGCTTCTGGTTTTCTGCAACCATCCTTTCAGCTCATCCCGCACCTACAACAACCAACAAGTACTAGACCAGTGAAAGTTAAGCTCCTGACAATGTGGTACAACTTATTGGGAATGTATCTCCCTACAGGAATTTGATGTTCCATTTCAGAATACTAATGCTGAAATGCAGGAATTTTCCTCTGAACAATTATTCCAAGCCTCACCTGACTCCTATTGATAGCGTCTGAGATCTAAACCTCTAAAAAAAGTTATCCATCACACCACACAGACAGTGGGCCTGCAGCCTGTGTTAAAAACCTTAGCAATGATGGTCAAACCTGAAGCAGCTGCCTTACCTTTTGCTCATGTCCTAGTCACCACTAGAAGGTGGAAAAAACCTGCCTGGTACAAACTGCATGCTGAGCCTAGATGCATTTAATAGGACTACCATGACATTTTCTGGGAACTCAAATCACTTGCGAACCATCCATCACCAGAAGTGATGCAATTTATTTATTACTGCTTGTGTGGAAAACGGCTCTAAAAATGTTGTCATTTTTGATGTCTTTTTGTCAGTGGTTTGTTTTTCAAACAGTTCTTAAGCAGTCTGGGGGCCACCTGGTGCATGGCTCCCAGAGGTGGAGAAAGACCACTTGGGTGCACTTTCAGACAGCCATACTGCACGAAAAGCAGATGTCTTTAGCTCATTCAGGCACACAGCAAAAAAGGCAGGCCCAATACCTCTCCAGTCAAAGTGGGTAACCTTTTTTCACTCAGCAGACTATGGACCAGAAATTTATCCCATGACACCGACTCTTCCTTAGGCTATTGAATCGTGGTGTCTACATACTGTAGTGAACAGTGAATTAAAATGTAGAGAATCAATAAATACAGTGATTTCAACTGACATGGAGCCCTGGATAGTGTTCAAAGGATTTTGAAGGATAAATATCTATATATTGAAAGAAGTATTGGGCAAGAAAAATGAGAGGTTTACTGTTACTAAATGGACTATAACTGTTGCTGCTGTATTTGCAGCAAATGATAGGAACTGTGAAATTAATTTAAAAGACAGTATTCCCCCTGTCTGGATTAAAGCTGCACTATCTCTGTCAACTTCCTTAGCTTTTTGAGAAGCAAGGAGTTTCTTGTTAATCAAACCCTGGAGGAGTGAGTTTCCAAGAACCACATACACAATTATCTTAAGCATGCTATGCTGCATATCGTTGCCCCCAGACAACTCATCTGTGTATATAAATGCCATTTTCTGTCCCTCCTGTATAAAACCAAGCCTGGCCAGGCAGGAGCAGTAGAGAAAGGATGCTTCTAAAGCGATGTCTCTCAGCCCATCCATATGAGAATGGTCACTGGCATGGGTGCTGGTGGTGGAGGGGAGGCAGCAGTGGGCTGGCCTGCAAGATGCAGGGCTCACAGAAGGAATTTCATTTTGCAGTTGATGGTCTGTGCTGTCATCCCTCTCTCTCTGGTCACCATCCTGCAGCCCCTCGAGGGCTCGTGTGGAGCAGCTGCGGGGCCGCAGGCTCGCTGTGATGTATGCAGGCATCAGTGCAAGCTGGCGGCACGGGGAAGGAACAGACAGAGCTGTGGCCCAGCACCAGCAGTGCCTGGCAGTGCTTCAGAGAGCAGCAGGGAAGCAGGTGAAAGTCCCTAGAGAGTCCCCACAGGGCATGGTGTTCCTCTAGGGCAGCAGTCCTGCTCTCAGCAGTATGTGGGGTATGGAGGATCCCGATGCCAGGGCAACAGCCTGCCATACACTGGAGGCAATTCCGATAGCCATGAGCAGCACCACATAGCTAAAGTTTAGCTGTCCTAATCCCCCCTTTCCAGATGCTCAATGCTATAGGTGCTCTGTCACCATAGTCCCACTCACGTCCGCCTTAATGGTGCTTGCACAGTACCCTGCATTTTACAAGAGTAACGGTGCCTGCTTATGCCCCAACTTGTGTTTGCTGCTGGCTCCCCTGCAGCCAGCCTTGCTTTCACCTCCTCAGAGCACAGCCCCATCTCCTGCCACCACCAGCCACTAAATGAATCCAATGGAGCCAAGCTCTACTTCTTTGGAGGGTCCTCCTGTCCCATGATGACCATGGGAGCAGCGGTTCTTCCTGTGTGCCTCATGCTCCACAATTGTTGTCCATTTACACTTCAAAACCAGATCTTTTTTTCTCAAAAAGTCAGTCTTTATTCTCCTCGCTACTATTTATTCACTCATTCTGTGTTTAGGGGAGGAGGCAGCAGAGGAATACAACTGCATTTGAAAGTCTGTGCAGTGTTATGAACTGGACCCAAAGAAATGCCCTTTTCACTTTCCATCATTGCATTAAATCTCCCCTAAAAATTTTAGGAAGCATTTAGTACTTTCCATTTTAATATTTTAGCCTGTTACAAAGATCTTTAGCATCAATTAACTAGAAAAAAAGTTAATCAATCTATGTGGGAGCCATTTTTCTCTTCCTTGTTCCTCCTGTCTCCTTGAGTTTCTACACCCTTGATACGCTTCAGATTCCACACACCAATTCCCCTCCACCATGTTTTAAACAGAAGAAAAGACTCTGCATGCTAAGTTTTAGACTTAAATACTCTCTTGAGCACAGATAAAATTGCTATTCTGTTTTTTGCTATACAGAAATGTAGCTAAATGGGACTGTGCATATATATTTCCTGTGTTGTTGTTATGCAAAACTTCATCAGAAAAATTTTGCTCTTCTTTTTGTCAATTTTCAAGTCTATTCTAGCATATAAATTGATGAAAATCCTGATCTGATTCAAATAAGAACGACTCGAGTTGGGATCAAGATTATTAACACCATAGACGGTTTCATCTCTTCAGGGATGAAAGGAGATTTCATTTACCTTAGCAACAGTCCAGTCTACTGAAGATTTTTTTTAAAAAAATTATCTTGCTGTTTCTCTCTTCTGGGTCTTGTTATAATTCTTGTGGTCCAGACTACAGGGAAGCACAAAATCCCTTCACCTTTTCCAATGTTTTCAGTCACTCACCATTACTACTTCTCTGCACAGACTCCTACAGATTCTGGTCTTTACTGTCAAAGTGCCTTATTAGATTTTGTGCACATAAGGCACTGTACCCATCAGCAGACACATCTGTTCATTAACTTGATAAAACTCTCCAAAAGAACACTGCATAGTATTTAAATAAAACTATGCTGCAATAGGGCAGTTCCAGCAAGAGATGGCTGCCTTTTGGCCTTCTATCTGACTGTGCTTGTGTGTATCACCAGCTCCAGTTGCTGAAGTGAATAGCGATAAAAGATTTATTTTGAGACAGTACATTACCTTGAATAGCATCACAGTCCTGGGTACCAGTGACAAATGAATAATGGAAGTACTTTTTCTGCCAATAGCCTGTATATTTGCCTATTGCAGCTCCTGACGTGAAGTTTCTTAACTAGTGTTTGTCTATCTAGGGCATGAATTTATATAAGGTATAAATAGATATTATTTACTATGGGTTGTTTTGCAGATGCAATACATTTTTATACTTTTATTTCTTAAACTATATTTCTCAGAAACCAGAAAGCAAGCAAGGAGTCTTTGCTTTGATTTTTAAACTGACCAATGCAAAGTGGCAAAGCTGATCAGTCCTATAACTCCAGAGTAAATCTTTTGAGTTTAGATCTTAGTATCCTTACAAGAGTGGTCTTCCCCTTTTGTATGCAAACCGGCAGGTAACTTGCACACAAGAAGGAAGTAACTGCTGATTCAGAGGGGCTACATCTACAGTTTTGTATTAGTCAGCTTTTGTGTCATCCTTTACCACCCAGCCTACGCACTGAATGAAGATCAAAAGTAAAGGACTGTTTAATTAAAGACCAGACATAGATATTTGGGGTGCTGTAGGAGCCACCCCTACTGACCCCACTGCACAGTGTCTGTGCAGTATCTGTACCATCTCCCACATCACCTGGCTGTGGCTGTATGAGGGACACGAGGGCTACATCCCTTCCTGAGACCTGGATCATCAGGTAGAGGCAGAAGGGAAAAGACTAAGACCAACTGCATCTTGGCCTATTTCCCATGTCTTTCTGAAGAGATTTATGCCATGGAGGAAAGAAGGGACAAGTGGTCCTTACTTGAGGGGATGGACCTTGGCAAGGCCAAAGAACAGGTTTGGGAAGCTACTGTGCATTCATGCCCCATCCTGTGCAGTCTGCATGAGAACTGCCTGCGCTTCAGGCCTTGGTAATTGAGACAGACAGAGACAGGATTTTTAGAAATGAGTCTGACATATCACATTCCCTTGGCGATGGCCAGTGCCAAGTCACATTGACTTCCACTGTTTCCCTCCCAGTCTAGACCTTGCCCCAAGGTTACCTCAAGCTTGAAAGCGACCACGCTCCTCAGTTCTCCTAGCTTGAAGAGCCAATCTCTGTTCATATTTGTTTGTAAAATTACTTCCTCCCCACTTATAGCTGTCTTTGTGGAAGGGTGCTGTATTTATTTTCATTGAAAATGATTGGCTAAAAACCACCATATTTGTTGGGCACCTGCATTTATTGCTAGCTATCAGTTTGTGTTGTGTATCCCTTGATGACATCACCTCTGATGTCCAAGCCTGCACGACTGCCTTTCTGCTTCCTTCTCCAGGACCATCACCTTCTAATTTCTGGTCCATTTCAATCACCTTCTGTCCCTTTCCCAAAAGTCCAACCTGAGGCTCCAACATTTTCCCTTCTCCAACCAAATCCCAAACCAGATCCCCTGGATTTTTTTTTCTCATCCCCTGGATTTTTTTTTCTGTATGAATTTTGATTACACATAAGACAACACACTATTTAAAAGACAAACATTGATGAAAAAAGAAATCAGAATACCAGTGGAGCTGACTGTACTGCATATTGATTTCAAAATCAGATTTTATAGGACAGCAGATTTGTGCAAGTCTCTTATTCCAATTGGACTTCCAGTTGCAGTGAGCGCTGTCAGCTGAAAAGAAATGTGTTAACAGTTCAGCAAATACTGAATCACAGTGGACACCTTATAAATAGCCTATCTCATTCCAGTGTATATGAATTGGCTGTTGTCATTTTCCCTGTAGTGATGGGTGACATAACATACCAACATCAAGACACAACTGTAAGAAAGTCCACCTGAGCAGTACACAATCTTAGTAAGTGTTAGGCTTGAGGAGGGATTTATAAAACCGCTGCAGCAAACTCATTCATGATCTTCAATCAGTCATTGCGCACAGAGAAAAGAATGTCACCAAGTATAGCAATGCCTCAGCCTTCACAGCCGTTCCTGATGGCAGATAATAACCCAGTCTGCAGGCCAGTGCTACGCATTAGTCACCAGGCGCCTTTATAGTTGGACTGTAGATCTATGCTCCCTTTTTTAACAGCAAAGGAGAGGAATAGTAACTGAAAATGAGCAATGCTGCATGCATTTTAATCTGCCTGACGCCAAAGATCTCAGCCCAACTGCAGACAGTTAAACCAAACAGTGTATTTGCTGCATAAATGAGCTCAATTAATAGTGCCATCCAGAGCAAAGGAGAGATGCTTCATACCTGCCTCAGGCCTTCAACACTGCCATCATGGCAGGCATGATGCCATTTGTAGACAACCAAGTCACAGAGCAACTAAATAACAAGAACTTGTTTGAGCTGAGGCAAATTTCAACTCTAAAGCTGATAAGATGAGCAGAGTTCATGTTCAGACCATCTTCCTTAGGTCTCTGATCTAAACTCTGACCCCATTCACTGGCAATGGAGAAAAGTTAATGTTTGACCTCTTTTCTTGCCCTGTGTAAAAATTGAGGCAAAGTGCTTTTCCCGCTGTGAAGAGATTGCTTCTGTCAGAAGAGCACTCTTATGTGACAGTGTGACCTGGCCTGTGCCCGTCCCTGGTGAAGGATGAGATGGCTGCACCACCTGCCCTAGAGAGGCTGGCCCACCCAGGCACAGGGTGGCCAAGGACTGCAGCAGCCCAGCTACCTGGGTCCCTCTCCTCACAGGTCACTACACCATGTAAGCCCAGTCACCTCCTAAACTACTTTTTAAACCAGCTCAATCTTTGTCCCTCCTATTTTTAAAGGTCCACCACAGTATTGCATAAAAACCTTCTTGTCTCCCAACCAAATATATTCCTGAATGGGAAATACTCATCTTGACCAGCAGGCAACAGCCAGGCTGATGTAGTTCCCCTGCCTGCAGCCTTCTCTTACCCTGCCAGACGCAGAGTGCTGGGCTAGGGAAAACTTACTTTGTGCAAAACGCCAAGAATTCCTGGGAGAGAGCTGATAATGGTGCTGTGATGCCCTACAACAGGATGGCTCATAGACCTGTGGAAAAGGAAACCTGCCTCTTTGCCAGGACTCAGCTGGTGTGTGGGGGCAGCCAGGCATTCCTTCCCCAGCCTGGCCATGAGGCCCTGTGAGACAACAGGGTGGGTAGCAGGGACACCCTGGGGGTTGGGACAGCCTGTGACATGTTCTGCAGAGGACAAGGGAAAGCTCTTCACGCCTTTACCTTCTTTGCACATTCATTCAGGGACCTGGCTATAAAGCTGCAGATCTATGTATCTGTTAACACGTCTGGAAATAAGAAAATGATACATTAAATTCCCATCAAACTGACAAAACGGCAGAGCGGCTGTCTTTGCTGAGAGTCTGGGTTGAAACTTGAACCTACCTTATCCTCTGTGCAAAGACTAGAACAACGAGATGGGCAGGATACTGGTCCCCTGTCCCCCTGCTTTTACCAGGGCTGCCGCTGGGCAGCTTGGCTGTGCTGCTTCCGACAGTTTACTTCAAGGCAACAGAGATCTGCAAGAGATCCAGAGTGTTTTTAAAGGCTTAAAATAGGCCACAGCTTGGCCAAAAATTAAATTAAAAATCTGTTTCCAAGGTTTTGGCCAGCAGCTCCAGCCGTCACGGCAGTGGGCTGGAAAGCCAGGCGCACAGCTGTGCACGGCTTCCCACGTCCAGGGCCGGAACATTTTAATTGGGGAAGTGTGGGGAAAGCTAAAGTTACAGGGTCAGGAGCCTGTTAAGAAAGAGGAAGGCTTGAGGATGCCAAGAGGGTTGGCTTCAGGGTGCTGAGGGGGTTTTGGGGGTTGCTTTCAGAGCAGCAGAGCGGTGCGCTGTTGAGCAATCCTGGTCCTGTTCTTAACCAAGGTAAGCACCCCGAGAAGACAGCCCCGTAGTAACAGACACTGTAGCACCATTTCACTTGCTGCAGGGGTGTTCCCTTCAAAGCATATATAAATAGAGTGAACGCTGTATAATGCCTGCCTAAGTACTGATACACTTAGGGTTTTGCTCGCTCCTTCCCAGTGTTGCGCCCATAGCTGAGCGCACTGTCGGCACCAATTAAGTTTTGCCCACTTCCCAGGGCAGTGAATTTGGCCTGCTTATTGCTCTCCCAGATGCTACCCTTGAACAGAGTCTTTCAGGCAAATATTTCAAGCTTCAGTATCATAATGGCTGACTTCAGCTAGAAGAAGTGAGTGAAAGAAATGTTATGATAAGGGAACAACGTACACAGAGAGACCAAATTCTGAGCAACTGGCTTTGGTTTGTTTTTAGCTCTGAAGTCAGCTTCTGCATTTCAGACCTAGCAAAGGTGCTACGCGCTAGAAACCTTGTCTAATCTTTTCCAGCCATGCCATTTAGTTTAATAAAAGACAGCCTGTGGGGGAAAGTCACAGAGTTACAAAGATCAGTGAGGCACTGATCTCCCGTCGCTCCTAAATGCTGTGGCAGGGTGGCTCTCAGAAAAAGCTCAGGGGAGGACATGAGCACAAACCAGTAATGCTTATTTGTGAAGGAAGCTCTAAACAAGCACCTTGTCTTGCCCATGGCCTTCTGCTGCCATGGCTATAGCAAGACTCTCACTGATAAATTTCAGTCATATCATCCATTATTCTGGTGAAAAAAGAGAGGACTCACATTTCCACTGCATGGCTGTAGCATGTGCAATTAGAAATAGCTACGTATGTATGAGTGGAAATTTCCAAGGGCAATACACAAGGTGCTTCCTCTTTTCTTTCATAACAAACTTATCTCTGGCAGCTTCCAAGCACAAAGATCTGTGTGAAAATCAAAACAGTCAGGTTTTAACTCTTGCGTGCTTTTCTTTTAATATTCTCAGTAAAAGCAAAAAAGAATCACAAAAAATCTTCAATAGGAACTAAACAATCCTTATAGCAGATGAGAACACACCTCTTTAAAACTGCAGAACTGTTACAGCTAATCTGCTTGTACAAGAAGAATCCCTGAAAAGCAAAAGAAGTCTGTAAAATGGGCACTAGTGTTGAAAAGTAGACCAGTTCAAAACCTATGATTTGTCTCCTGGCGAGTTTCACCCATGTCAGTCCAAGTACACACAAGCATGCATATGCACGTGCACGCACACAGATCTAAATGATTTTGTTAAAATAATATTTTTATGACTGAGTATTTTTCAAAAGAAATAGTCTGGACTGCTCCACCAAAGAGCTCTTTTTTAATCAAAGAAAATTGTGGAGATCCTTGACAGTATAAAATGTGTTTGCAACAATCCTTTATTATTAACTCCTGATGGTGCATCTGTTTCATCTATTCAATAAAGCCTTTCACAGATTTTGATTATTTTCTTTCTTGCAGCAGGCTAGTGCTTCTTGCTGTAGGCTTTGGACATGCTTTCTTTCCCTGTCTTTCCATGTGCTGTTGCTGCTGGATCCTTCCATCCGGGGATTGCTCTTGTTCCCTGCAGTTTTGGTGAAGATCAGGCAATCTCGAGTGTTTTCTTAACTTTGCCCTTGACTCTCTTTGTGCCCCTAGCAATGCCTCGGATATTTCACTTTATACAACAACCCACTTTCATAAAACCTGCAAAGACCAGTAGGGTTTTCAGCAGTCATACCTGACACCTCAGACATATCTCTCACCGCCTTCCATCTTCTCTTTAACAGAACACTTCTCAGCCGTCCATCACTTGACACAACTTATTTCTTTCACTGTTTTCATATTATTACCTTTTCATTAGCTTTAGGAGCTCCCCAGGAGAAGGACCATTAAAATCATTCTTACTAGTTGTATAACATCTTTGAAAGCCTCTACGTTAGCATTGCACCCCATAAACACTGGCCTTGAGATAATCTGCAGCTATTACCATATCCTATACCCCGTTTATATGTGGGAAAACACAAGCTTCAGCCACTGAAGGTCCAGAATATGCACAAGGTGGATTCCCAGGTGATCTTGGTGATGAACCCCATGTTTAAAAGGAACTTTAACCCCACCCCTGAAAAATACTGAACATTTAATAGCTCCACACTCATAAGCAGCTCTTCCTCCAGGAGGACAAGCTCCCTGCAAAAAATACACATGAACTCTCCTTCTGCTTGCTGCTTCACTGTTAAAGGTTATGAACCTGATAATTACTCTGGAAAGAAAACATGGCCACATTGTTTGTCTAAGGGCAAATCTTGCTGATACAGAACGGTTCCCACTCAGTCCAGCCCTCTTTAATATTATGTGACAGCCATAGAAACATAGAATCATGGAATGATTTTAGTTGGAAGGGACCTTAAAGATCGTCTAGTTCAACCCGCCTGCCATGGGCAGGGACACTTCCCACTAGACCAGGTTACTCAAAGCCCCATCCAACCTGGCCTTGAACACTTCCAGGGATGGGGCATCCACAAATTCTCTGGGCAAGCTCTTCCAGTGATCTCCACCCTCACAGTGAAGAATTTCCTCCTAATATCTCATCTAAATAAACTCTTTCAATTTAAAACCATTACCACTACACTCCCTGATAAAGAGTCCCTCCCCATTTGTCTTGTAGGCCCCCTTGAGGTACTGGAAGGCTGCTATAAGCTCTCCCTGGAGCCTTCTCTTCTCCAAGCTGAACAACCCCAGCTCTCTCAGCCTGTCCTCATAGGAGAGGTCTTCCAGTCCTCTGATCATCTTCATGGCCCTTCTCTGGACTTGCTCTAACAGGTCCATTTCCCTATTGTGCCGAGGACTCCAGAGATGGACACAGTACTGCAGGTGGGGTCTTGTGAGAGCAGAGTGGAGAGGGAGAATCACCTTCCTCAAGCTACTGGCCACAGTTCTTTTGATGCAGCCCAGGGTACAATTGGCTTTCTGGTCTGCAAGCACACATTGCTGGGTCATGTTGAGCTTCTCATCCACCAACACCCCCAAGTCCTTCTCCTCAGGGCTGAACTCCTCAGTCATTCAAACATGTCAGAGGTGTCTAAGCGTCATACCCATACCTAGACACAAGTATTCATCCTGAACTACCTTACTGTGCCATCTGGGTCGCAACTAATTCTGGAGACTCAGCTGGGTGTCTTAGTCTGGGGTTCTGTCCACACATCCCCATGCAGGCTTTTGGCACAGACACAGGAACACTGAGCTATCCACTTTTAACATAATCATGAATCGTTACCGTAATTAAAGGGACTGTTCCTACTGTGAGCTGCAGTAAAGGCCTTTGCCACCAAAAGGGAGATTAGCTCATATTTACCCAGTTCACAGACAGCTGTATCACTTGAATGATGCTCAGTAGCCCTGCTGAAGAAGGTTATGTGCAAATCAAAGGAGCCATTTACAAAGCACTTACAAAACAACTCCAAGAGGCTCTTATAAATCTTTACTCTCTTGCCTAGACAGACCTGTGCTGGAGATGATTCAGCCTGGTTTGATAGAAATGTCTGTCAAGATCACAGCCAAACTGGCTGTTAAAAACCGCTTTTGGCAAACTCCATTCCCTGCCACTGAACTCCACTCTCCCAGAGGCAGTGCTGCTACCCTTTGCTGGGAAAACTGCTTCTTCCTAGCCCACCATTAAATCTATGACCTGGAAGTCTCTAGGTCAACTGCACCAAGGGAGTTGGAGATCATTTCTCCAGGTCTCTGCGTCATGGCCCCTGTCCTGCTCCCACTCCAGCCCCTCCGGGCGGCCCTGGCCCCAGAAAAAGCTGTTCTTCTTTTGGCAGAAGAACAAGTAGTGTGGCATCTTACAAACTCTGCTCTTTGGTCTTTTGTTTTACACGTGTTTGATAATGTGTTTTATTCCCTGAACCTGTCTTACCTCAAGAAATTCCTCAGTAATTCGTCCAAGAGTCATCAGTGTCATTCAAGGGTGACCTTCCAAAGGTTAGGAAAAAGCCTCAAATACAGTCACTGACTGTTTCATCATGAGTCAAATAATTAATGGTCTTAGTTCCTCCTTGGTTCCCTTAATTCCTGCCTCAGCACTCTAGTGCAAGGTTGAAATCCAATTGCTTTGCATGTGCACTGCACAGACATGCTGCCAGTGACTGTGAGTTGGACCAGGGAGAAGATGGAGATCGTGGATCCGCAGGATGCGCCATCAGCAGGGAGGCTTACATATGGGCCAAGCAGCTCTGACAGTGTTATTACACTGTTATGGCTGAGACAGTCAGACAATGTAATTGTCTGTGCTAGGGAAGTGTGTAGATATTGATGAAAAATGATCTGCAAAACTTGCATATCTCTAGGAGCATTCCTGTCTTTTTGCAGCATTAGAAGCCAGCCCTCCACGTTCTGACAGAAGAGGACCGAGGGTAGGATGCTTTTGATGGTGCAATCTCAGACCCATGTGTCACCCATATTTGATATTTGTTGTGACTGCTCTCAAAACACATCTGTTTTTCAAGTACAATCCATTCAAGCAGCTTTCTGAAAATTAAAATGTCTCCACAGACATTTCGGCTTACCCTAGAAAACTGCCCTTGTGCAGATAGGATGCAGTTCTGTGTCTGTGCATGTCCGTTTGTGCCTCTCCCATATAAATGTTTCCCTCTGGCTCTGACCCCTCTGGTTTAGCTGCAACAGCACCAGGCAATCTTTTCTGTGCAGTTTCACAAAGAAGCAGCGCTTAAGTATTCCTGCAGGCAGCTGATGAATTTGGGGGTATTGCATGGTAAAAATGTTTGTGTTTGGTAAAGAGCACAAAGAAGCCTTAAGGAATATCCTCGCAGGAATTTTTGCTGATGCAGTTTGTTTTGTTGCTTCCTAATTGGAAGGAGGCCTTGTTATCAGCATTCTTGCCCAATTGCACAGATTGTTTACCTGCTGTGAGGGAGCCGCAGCTCTCTGTATTTCAGTCAGAGCTGCTAATACCATTACTTTCTGAGGACACAGCCAACAAAAATATCAAAGTTGCCTGCGGTTAACATGATGGTACCTCCCCTCAGCTTTGGCCTCCAACTATAAGCAGCTTTGTGGTTACTCAGGGAAAATCTCCCAGTTCTTGAGAGTTTAAACTTTTGTTTATGTTGATACAAAGGTGAACAGATTTACATTACTAAGTGTTATTTCAAGAATGATGAAGGTTTCAAGAGCAAGGCCCTGGTTTTGCTTCCCAAGACCTTCTGAGAACCTCTGCTTAAGCTCCAGGTGACTTTATCTGAGAAGCAGCTCTGAAGGACTTGGAAGACACTAGCCAGTACACACCAGTATCGATAATTAGGACAGACAAGAACAGGATTCTGTTTCCAGGTGTTCCCTGACTTCTTCAGCAGGGTCCAGTGAGGACAGGAGCTCTCTCATGAGGTTGAGTGGAAGGTGGTCAAAGAAACGAAGTCCCTTCCCTGGAGGAACCACTCAGCTTTATTTGGAATGGCCCAATATAAGGAATGAAAGAGGCTGGTTTTGCTATAGAAAGACAGGGAAGAAGAAAGCTGATACTCTCAGCAATTGAAGCTGTAAGAGAAAATGGAAACTTTCTCATTTAAAGGGTATCCTCTCAAAAACCTTTGTTTAATTTAACATGAATGCAATCATCAGTTCCTTTTTTTCTAATGGACCATTCTCAACAAATCGATAATATTTTCCCCAAAGCACTCAGGAACATGCTTGTGTTTATGTGTTTACCAACCCATTACATTACACTTGCAGAGTGAGAGTATTTTATATTTTTTTCATTTATCAGGCTGATTGCAGCCTTTTTTTATTTAATTGAGTACATGTGTGTTATCTACATCTGTGATGGCAGAGCCCCAAAATGGGATGTGAAATAGGGAAGTGGCTGGAATTCACCGAAGACCACTGCGTATTCGCATGCTTCTGTCTGAAACAGGTGGATCTGGAGGGAGTTATTTTGAGCTTAAGTTAATGCTGACCTCAGCTGAAATAATTTGCCCTCTCGCTCTTCCTCCAATACAGAGTCAAGAGGGAGTTGTCTGACTGCTGCATGTGATTGTACACATCTGTCAACAGAATCGGAGATCTGAATGCAAAATGTAGCACTCAGGAACGCTGTGTGGGTTTCCAACACTCCCTGAAGGACATGAGGACCATAAACCAGTGAATGGATTACAATAAGGCATAAATAGAGCATTTTTATCTGTGACAGATGTAATCCTGCTCCAGCACTGCTTGTATTATTTAAAGGAAAACGGTCTCTATTTCAGACCAGCTCTCTGAAATTTGAATGGGATAAGCGTTTTTCCGTGTGAATAATTGTAAGCCTCCTTTGGAATTGGTTTGGCGGTGTTGTTTTGAAGGGGGCTGGCCATTACGTCTCACAGAGCACCCCATACCCATGAGCACGAGAGCGGGGAAGGGACCGCGGGCTTTTGCATAGCTTGCCACTCCAAGCAAGGAGAGGTTTGCTTTGCTGGCCCGGTTTGCCATGCGAAGGCTGCAGCACCGCAAGCCAGCCGGGCTGCAAGAGAGTTATGAGGAATAATGTCCCAAAGCCAAGAAGCAGGTGTGAGACATGCTTCTTGCTTGCACAAACATATGCTACAAAATGTTGCAACCTTTCCTGCGTAATGTCATAATGTATAGGCATTAGGCAGGACAGAGTGGAGAGAGCACATATGGAAAATATCTCTTATTTGGAGACAGGAGCATGTACTTTCGCTTTGATGCTGGCACGTGCAAGGAAACATTGATACGCCGATTCCAAACTGCTGATTGCAACCTGATAAGGAGATAATCTTGAAGAAGGCAGGAATTTTACCGGGTTTTAGGCTAAAAACATTTTTGTATCAATTATTCCCGGAAGTGGCACAGCTGGATTCTGGATGACTGCATCTGGATTTCAGAGCATTGGTAAGTCCTAGGGGTGAAGGAAATTGAAAGACGAAGACTGGGAGTTAGGGCTGTGCTAAGTTCAGGTAACATGGGCAGACGGCACTGAGTTAGCTCGCTTCTTTGTACAACCTCTAAAGTACTGACAGCTTTTGAGTCAGGAAGGGAAATGTGCATGCCAAATAGCTAGGCAAGGGGGTGGAGCTGTGTAGAATATTCATATCAATAAATGGCCGGATTCCAACAGCTTTGAAGTACTGGAATATTTTAGTTTTCCCTAAAAGTGGATCCTGATGAACGCCAATGAAATATAAGATATCCTAGACTCTTTAGCCAGCCAGACACTGGCTTGCTGTGAGAAACAAACCCGCAGAGTAGCTGGTGGCTGGAGTTTAAAGAACTGCTGCGTTGCATTGCCAGGCAAAAACTGGTAGAATTCAGGCAGGAAAAAATAATTCTGTCACTGAAAAGACTAATTAAAAGAAATATATTGGTAAGGGGCTAATTATCTGCAGATTTTTGAAAGATTCAGGCATTAAGTGAGATTAAGAATGATGTGTTTATTAGCACTGAGATGAAATTAGGAAGTTTAAATTTTGACTGAACTTCCAAAAAAAACCCCCAAACCCCACAAATCCAGGCAACATCGTCTGTGAAGTAACTTTTCATGGGAAGGGGGGAAGTTTCATTTCCTGGGACATTAAAAAACTAGTCAAAAACTAGGAAATGAGATGCAGAAAATGGACATACGTTGTCACAGAGATGAGTTAGATGAACTGCATGACGCAACAAGCTTTTTTTGCCTCTGTCTATTCATCTTCAGCTACAGAGACATATCATACTGGTGATCATAACAATCCAGTGATTTTGTAGACTTGATCTTTTGACACAGACACATAAATATACCTCACCAAATTCCTCTCTTTCTCTTGGCCATTGTAGCTTAGATTTTTATACAGATCACACCATGCGCTGCTGTTCTGTTCCCAGCTGGGGAGATGATCGGTAACTTCCAGGTCAAATAAATTCAGCAAAAATAACACACTGACGCAAATCTGTGCGCATTTATTCAGCTGCTGTTGAGTCCAGGCTCGGGTTCAGTCCCATTGCTTCTACTGCCCTTTCTGGATGCCCTGTGTGCATGCAGGGACAGAGACATGAGCACTGGAGCCACACTGCCTCCAGCTGTCACGTTTCTCCCCCTTCTTTCTTAGCCGTTCACCTCTGCTGCTCGCACCCTGGACATGTGAAATTTTGGGCGTTCCCTCAGAGGTGCCCAGAGAAGCAGAGAAGATACTACTGAGGAAGGACATACCTCTTCTACTCTCCAAGGGAGGCAATGGCGACAGAAGTGTATCATTCCTTCCCTTTGCATAATCCAGAGTCAGGGCAACTTGCAAAAGAGGGAGTTTTCCTTATGTCTATTTATTAAAGGTTAGGTTAGTGCAGTGTGGGCTATAACTTATGCATTTTCATGGTGGTGTTAGTTAGATGTTACTGACTGTGAAGCTTTGCTACCTCGCGCAACTGCGAAATTTCCACAATGAAATAGGTGAACGCTGCCATACTTGTCAACTGTGCGAGCTAGTTCCCAGAGTGTATCTTAAGCAAGTAACACTCCAGTGGTGTGCAGGACAAGGAATTTGCTGGAGAAGTTTGTGGATGATTTTGAAAACTGGAGAAATATGAGGGCACTGTTGTGTCTTCAAGGGCAGCTCCCAAGCAGGCAGTAAAGGAAAACGTGTGACACATGCTGGTTGTGGAGAACAATCTCTCCCTGTCACCTGCCACACACCCAGAGTAAAGTACACTTGTGTATCTGTCCTTAGAAAGCCATCCCATACCTTGTTTTCTCCAGAGTGTCAATGCACTCAACTCATCCCGTAGCTCTCTGTTGTTTATAGCACTGGTGCATTTTTCCAGTCCCTGCCAGGGAGGAAAGGCTCACTGGACTTGCCAGTTTGTTAATGGCATGAAGTGTTTGATTTGTTCCAAGCATGAGGGCATATTCGGCACAGCCAAGACAAGCTGCAAAATTCTTCTGCTTCTCCCATGACCTGTCATCACCTGTCTTCTAGCCAAGACGTGGTTTGGAAGAATCAGTGGATAAACAGCATGTGGAGCAAATTATACCTGGAAAGAGAAGAAATCTGAAGTAGTTCTGCACACCCTGCTGTCTCTTGTCCATAGATCTTCTCCCTGGTCTCTGCAGGCAGTTGGTGGAAAAGCGCTTTTCTTTTCTTGATATTACCCTGTGGTCTTTGTTTTTATCTCCCAACTGTACCTGCTAGGAAGCAAGTGATGATTTTAGCCCACATGGCATGAAATTGGGTTTTGCAAGGGGAATAAAAATTCATCTCTCAGAAGGAAAACACAGAGCCCATGCCAAGTTTCCTTTATTTTGTTTTCTGTTTGTTGCCATGTGGTTGTACATAACCTGTGCATGTAACACAGTTACACGTAACGTAGTAGGGATCAAACTGTTTTCAATTGTATGGGTGAAAATAACGTGACTTAAACTCATATATTTACGTAAATTATCTACCCATATTACAAATAACACAGACAAGCTTTTAAGATCAAATCTCTTTTCCTCTGATTGTTGATGTTTCTTTCTTTTATTTTATGAGTGTTGGGTGGGCTTTTTTTAGCTTGGACAGTAAAGACAGAGTTGTTTTCTTTCATGCTTACTGAACATTTCTTTTTTTTCTAGTTCCTGTATGCCAGAGGAAAGAGCTGGCTTTGATTCCAAACAATGTAGAAGAACATTAAAGTTTAGGGTTATAGCAACAGAATTTTAACTGACATAGTTTTGTTAAATGTTATACATTAAGATCATAGCCTCGTCTGTAAAATCCACTTTAAAAACCACTTAAACTATTTAAACTGCTCAGCAGTGGCAGTAAGATGGGAAAGAGGAAAAGAATAAAACCAACTGTGTCTGATTTCCTTTGCCCATCTATGCAGGGAACCACAGTCATGAAGTTTCCCATCACCACCCTATTATCAGGCAACAATTCCTTCCCCGCTCCAGGCTCAGCTCACCAGGGAAGGGGTCCCTGCCTTCCCCGCCGTGCCCCGCTCCACTGCAGGNTGCAGGAGCTCCATGCAGGATATGTCGCTCAGGAGGACAAGGCTGGTGGGCAGCGGGTGTAGCCCTGGCCCCTCACCCAAAGGGCTGCATGTGGGGCTCGAGTGAGGCATGCCCAGTGTAAGAGGAAGGATGGGGTGAGGAGAGAGGGATCCTCTCCACCACTGTGCAGGTGCTGTGCCTCCTGCTTCTCATTTTCTGCATGGCTATTTGGGGCCAAATCCTGAAGGGCAGTAGTGTTTTTCTGCAGAGCTGGGATGGGAGCTTGGCCCAGTGTGCTGAGATATTGGTTTCCCCCACCATGCATTTGCACTCTCCTCAACATGTACTCATTTACAAGGAAAGTCAATTAAGTTTCTCTGGAAAGGTGAAGATGCTCAGCTAAAACAAAGTGCTGGTCTTTCTCAAGATTCAGCCTCCTCCTTGCTCAGTTAGGATCACAGTGGGAGAATGACTTGCTCAGCCACACTCAGTGGTATGTCTGCAATTGCTCCTTAACCTCCCTCTACCTCCAGGATCACGCGACCAACTAATATCGGATCCCTGGGGAGAACTTGCTCTATGCAGCTTTGTCCTTTTAACCTTTTAATGCTCTTCCAATTTAAGCTGTTTGTGGCAAGACCCAGACTTAAATTGCTGAACGCAGATGTCACAAATTGCTTTTCAGTATGCTCTGGTGATGCCTGGAGCTGCTGAAAAGACCTCAAAGGGTAAGTTTTAAAAGAAGGTTTTAGTTTGGACCAGGTTTAAACTGCTTTCTGCTAGTTCAGCATCTGGTCCCACATGAGTGATGAACTGACTAGCACAAAGAGAAAACAAAAGTGCTTTCCCAAAGAATAGGTTTGCAGCCTGTGAAACTCTCTGCCAAAAGATGAAAGTAAATGTTATAAAGAATCAGGGAGTTCTGAAGCAGGTGGGAAACATTCTTCCACAGCAATTTTCAAAGAGAGATGAGGAAGAAACATGGAGCAGGGCAGTTTGTAATTGCCTTCCATGGAATTACTGCTGTATCCCTCCTAAGCAGTCCATGGAGAGGACTGCCAAATATGGGGACCTGGGCAAGATGGACCCTCCCTCCAGTTCCTTACGAGAGTTCCTGTTTCCTGAGCGACCTTAGGTGGCTCGGCCAGGGGAGAGGCAGCATCCAGAACACCACAGGGAAAAGGCACTGTTCTTGCAGTGCTACCATCACCAAAACCAACAAACCAAAAACATGTTTAGCAAAAAGTGTGGCACTTTGGTGCTCATCGCTAGAGTGGCAGGGAACTGAATGGAAAAATCCTCCCTCCAGCACTGCCACACATTCCTCACAAGCACTGCCACAAAAATTCCCCATCACATCCTCTGGGCTTTAATGCAATGAAGATGTGCCAAAAGTGCTTGAGGGCAATTACGTCTTTATTTGTTTATTATCTTCTTTATAACTGTAATGTCTGGGTGTTAATGTCTGCAATTGAATATTCAGGTTGTGTACCTGTTTTAATTACTGGGATGTCTGCATCTTATTTTAGAAATAATGTTTTTTCCTTCTTCCTCCCTCTATCCTCCTCTTTTCACCCTAATTTCTGGAGATGCCTGGGGTCACTGATCTGCAGATAGTGACTGGAAGATTCTACAGTGTTAATTATGTTTGATGCTTCATTTCTATATTGACATTTTATAGGACTGCTACGCCTGATTCTGTTAATGCAAGTGTCTAATTATTTGTCAGGTTTTGCCCGAAATGCTCCGATGTTGTTGATTCCCTTCGCCGTGAATCACAGAGCAGTCCGGATGGGGAACACCTTGGTGGTAGGGCTCAGTGGGAAGGTGCAGGTGTTTCCCCACCAGCAGCTGCTGGCTCATTGAGGCTGTGCCTGTGCTGCCAAGCCCCAGCTCTTCCTAAAGGGGATGGTGGGGAAGTTGGGGTGGAGAACGCGTCTACCTGCCTGCCACCTCCCAGCGCTGGCATGGCCTCTGCTGACTTGGGAGAAACAGCATCACACCACACATGTGACTCAGGAATTTGGGGCCTGCTGGAGGGATTATACTTCCCAATTTTGAGTCAAGCAGATCTAGGACTGGGAGGGGGACACAAAGTTATACGTCTGCCCATGCCCAGCAGAGAGAGGCAAACTCCCTCCACACTCACAAATTCCCAAGTCACTGGAGGCAAGACTTGGCTGGTTACCTGCTCAGTTTTCGGAAAGAAGATCCTGCGCACCCTGTACCAGCTGTGAACCCCTGGGGCAACCCGGAGCTCACACCCTGCACAGCTGCTTATGGCTGCACCCAGGCACCACCACCTCACCGACTCCAGCAAGGCAGGGCTCCTGGTCCCTGGTGAAACCAGACCTCTGTTCTGATCCGACACAGCTCTGTACTCACTGCCGGGCTGCTGCTCACAGCCTCCATGTTTATTTATCTTTTAAATTCAAAATCTCTGTGATAAACACTGGGTAGCACACAATACTGTGTTTACCATCGCTTCTCCTGTGAGCAGATTTCTTAATTGTCTCGAGTGATGACTGTATATTGCACTAACGCTCCCAGTCCCCGTGAGACCTCATGCTTGCCTGGCTTTCCTGCAGGGGTTTTCTCAGAGCAGATGGTTTTGCTCTCAGAGGCTGAGTTTTTTGTAGCAGGAGGAACTGTTATGGCCCAGCGGCTGAGTGGTCCCCAAGGCAGGTGCGGTACTGTCTGCGGGACTGGAAAGAGCCTTCTGGCAGGAGCGGGGACAGATCATAGATGGGGCTGCTGCCTACTGAGAGAGAAAAGGCCCACAGGACAGAAACGAAGCACAGCAGGCTGGGCACAACCCGTTCCTGCAATAGCACGTCTGAACCTTCAGCTAATTTTAAACGATATTTTGCAATAGCAAAAAAAAAAAATCTTGATTAGTTCTCACTCCGTCTGAGCACTTTGCCTTCCTATCTTTCACAACAGCGCTAGCTAATCAGGCAATTTTTATGTATGATGATGAACAACCCTTTCCTGTAATGATTTTCTGCCCTCCTGGCACACTTTGCTTTGTTATATTGAACAGCACTTAGAAAGACGATTATCCCCACTCTGCAAATGAGGAAGATGAGATACAGAAAAGTTACATGAGCAGGTCAAGACCCAATCACATTCACAGAAATAGGTAAGATAGGCCAGAAAATCCAGAGAGCTGCATAAGATCACTTGTTCTTTTTTCATGGTGCACACGCTAGTTCATTCCCTGGCATGCTGTACGGGGTAGGGGCATTTATTCCTTGAATGTTCCTTATAAACTGAGCATTGGAATAGGTTGCCCAGGGAGGTGGTAGATTCACCATCCCTGGAGGTGTTTAAGAAAAGGGTAGATGAGGTGCTCAGGGACATGGTTTAGAAGTGGTTTTTGTCAGGGTAGGTTAATGGTTGGACTTGATGACCTTAAAGGTCCCTTCCAACCTCACCGATTCTATGACTCTATGATTCTATGATTAACAGAGATCCACCAGTCTTGAGAAGGCACTATGCAAAACATTATTTAACCTATTACCAATGGTTATGGTTATTTGGGTGCATACGCTTTTGTACATCTGACATGAACTCTGCATATGGAAACTGCTTTGTGAACACACAAAGCAGCTGCTTTTGAAGTGTCATATTTTAAGGCATTTTTTTAAAAAGCAAATGTCAAAGGAATGCCCCCTCACGCCCCTAAAAAAATTCAAGTGCACATATTTTGACTAATCTCTTGCCAAAGTTTGTTTTTAATTGGCATTTTTTATATTTAATTACCATATATAAGTGCATAAATGCAAGTCAAACCACAAAAATCCCCCTACTTTATTTTATGCTCACAAGAAGTTACACTAAAATTGTCAAAAGCACGTATTTTTTAACAAACTTGGAAAACTTCTGTTTTGAGCAGGGACAGTTACATTTTTGCATCAGGGCCACTCTGCAAGAAAGCCGTTTCTCACAAAAACACCTATTCTTAGACTAGGGGAAGAACTTAGTGAGACGCTGTTTCTCAAAAATAGTAACAAATGTGCTCACTAAAGCAGCAGGGGTAACCACGAGAATTCCCAGCAAAAACATTCGACTTATATGTAGTAAAGCATTTACACCAACATTTTGGAGACAAAGTTTTGGGGATGAGTTCAACCTCTGATTTCCATGAACTCCAAATTTGAACTGCTTTTGAGTGCCGACCGTTACGATGCTCCTGGGACTCATTTCAGGAATGCCAAACACACCTCATCCCAGGAATTAGGGACGTTTTCTGAAGGTTGGGCTGGCAGCATCTCAAAAATCAGTTGCCTGCTAATGAGTTGCCACCTCTGGTGAACTGATCGTGAATTTTTTAAGTCCTTTCAATTATGAAGCTGTTGCCCACCTGATCCTGTCACTGCCTGTAACATGCTTTTCCACTAACTTTAATAGTCTTTAGAGCGGCCCAAGGGACCGGGTTCTGGACCTTAATACAAACCTGCCCTCAGGGATGGAAAGGCACAGCCAGTGTATGAGCACATCAGATGTTTAACACTTTGGTGACCTGAAGGCAAAGCTTGCTATGGAAGACTCCATCCCATGGTTCTGTGATAAAGGGTGTACAGAGTGGAGGGTAGTGTGATGCCAGTGACGGTTAAACTGGTGTCCTGAGAAACAACAAAGTGAGAAACTGTGAGCTAGGGGTTTTAAAGAGGCAATAATATACAGTAATGTAAGTCCACCCGAGTCAGCAGCCATCAAAAATGATGTGAAGTGGCTTCTCTTTGACTCCTCTGTAGCTCACCACCCTTACTGTTCTGTGGGCAGATTGAAAGCCTCATGCAAGTATAGGTTTTAAACTGGTTGTGATGAGCAGTGCTCGGTGGCCACACACAGTTACCCCACCATAAGAAGGAAGACCCCACTGTTAGACACAGCAAGTGGCAGCATGGCTGTATGTGGGGTGCAGTATGCCACGTGCAGATAGGAAGGTAGTGGCCTTGGTGGCATCCTTGCCTCGGAGTGGTGGCTTGACATCCTGCCTGAGATACAACATATAAAAATAGGCATTTTTTTCCTTAGGGCCTCACTAGCAGTGGACTAAAACCTGCTCCCAGTAGCAGTGCATTTTTTTTTCCCCCAAGGCTTTAAATGTTTGTTTATTGTCATGTTACACTGCATAAGAAGAAGTGTAGTCCTTTGGCAACAGGACAGAAACATCGTGGCTGACAGATAAGCAGCTTGCCTGCTCCATCCTCCCCATCCTTTCTGGACAGATGAGCATGTCTCTGAACTGTTTAATTTTTACCATGTGTGCAGGGCCAAGGCAGCTTTGATGAAGGGTGCCACACGTGGTCTGTGAGAAGAGACAATTTCTCCTCTTGCTCTGCAGCATCCTGGCTGAGATTGGTGAGAAAGGGGTTTGAGCCACTGGGTCTGATAGAGGTTTCTGCGGTTCCTTCACCCCATTTCTGTGGTGCTGTCGATCCCCAGCATGTATTGCAGCACCCTGAATGGCGAGCAGACCCCTCCCAGGGTGGGGGTCCACGAAGGACTCGCCTGCAGCCCTCCTGTCCAGCTTTCCTCTGCTGGCTGTGATTTAATGTGACATGTTGACATTGCCAGCTCTTATCTTTCACCCGTAGTCTTGTGATAGCTGATGATTTAATGAGACCATAGCTGTGGAAACAAATGATTACCTGACCAGTTGAGGGTTATTTTTTAATCTTTTTCTTGTTCAACAAACGCATTTGTGATATTCACAGAAGAAGAAAAAAAGGAAAAAAACCACAATCTGACATTGCAAAGAATGCAAAAGAATGCAACCTTTTCTTTTGTTTAGTGGGTTTTTAAGCGGGTCTGATTGTCTGGGGGAGAGAAAAGGCTGGGTGCCAAGGCAGTTGTAGGGTCAGGGGGAATGCAGCTAGAGTAAAAGATGCCTCAGGCTTCTGGGTAGAACTTCAGGGATTTTGAGAAACAAGCTTATTTCTCATTAACTGTCTTTGCACACTGGTTTTATTTATGCTACAGCTATGTTTGTTGATGCATTGGCTATCTTGTCTGGCCAACTGCTTAATCTCAACCTATCAAAAGTGAGTTTGTGGAGGTGTAGCAGCAGATGGATACCATTGTTCCAGTAAATCTTTTTTACAGTGTTTGTCTTTGTTTATAGAGTGAAGGAAGGGACTCTGAAGGAATCCAGAAAGCCAGAGATTTCAAAGACTTTGCAGATTACTCATGGAGCAGACTCACCACAAATCTGGCTGAAGCCAGTGCGTTACCCACCATAGCTCCCACAGCAGCCTTTCTGTGGAGGTGCACCACAGGCGGAGGTTTGTGCTGCTGAGCTGCCGGACATCTGTGTTGCATCAGGAGAGATGAAGAAGAACAAGCACAGTGCAGACAGGTAGTCCAGACTAGCTGCCCTGTTTAATTGAGACTTTTGCCATTAGATCAAAACCAGTTTGCTTATATGTGATTTTTTTT